>JADDOH010003262.1:0-102437 GCA_016648135.1 Agrypnia vestita | reverse complement strand
TCCGAAACATGTAGGTGTAATTAATCAAATAATATAATCAATATTTTTTTTAAATGTCAATCTATAATGTTGCTGAATCAATCGAAAAAATGTTATTGGTACATGTTTCTGTAGTTTATTCGTTTGTAATCTAAAAAGTTTGTATGCATCTACTGTATTGCATCAATAAATATTAAATAAATAAATAATTCTGAAAAATAATACACAATTTGTTGTGAATTAATGAAAAGTATTTGAATACTCGATGTGCCCTGGCGTATATTCAAATAAAAGCGTTAACGGGAGGGGATCAAACTTCGCACACTGGTACTGTAAACACCCTTCTGAGAATACTAATAATATAAACATAGTTATCGACACAACCATCTACCATTGACGTGAGTAGACCACCCGTAAATACGGTACAATCGGCATGGCGTCATCTTTAAAGTAAACTAAAGGATATATCGGTTTAGAGGAACCGAAAAACAAGGCAGTGTTGTGTGTGTATTTATAATAACACACACCACACGCTTTCCGCGGCAGTTATTTGTGGAGTTATTGTTATTTGTTAAGGTCCGGCCGTGTTCCTTGAGAGAGATGTTCGCAAATATTTATCCTACAAATTTACGTCTCGTTTTTCTAAATTGGACCCAAAACGTAACATTTCCGAGAAATGTTCAACAGAAACATTTTGCGAATACTGTACGCCCGTCTGCTCTCAATTGGGATCGAGAGACACTATAGTAACAAGGCAATTCAAGAAAAGGTTAAAATGAAGTTCATTTTTATTATTACACTATGACATTAAAAATATATAAAAAGAATTATAATTTAATGATGATTAATTATTAATTAAAATATATAAAACAGTGAGATATTCTTAATATATTTAATAATATAGGTACATATAACCCAACAACTGAGTAGATTTGACTATTTTATTAAGAAATTTCTTGCCTTAGAGTGATTTTTAAATTATTATTATTGCCCGTGTAATACGAATTAATAAAAAGTAGTGATAATACTCCAAATGAATCTATTATAAACGGTGCGATATAGTTAGAAAAAGAAAAAGAAAATAAGAGTAGGTATGTTAATAATATGATCAGCTTCCTATAAAAATGTTTCTGATGATTATATGTAGTAATAATTATATTAGAGAATTTTAAATGAAGAAGTCTGAGAGGATTCTAAGAAAAAAAGATCTTTAACAGACATCATCGAAGACGAAAAGGCCAATGGACAGGACATCTTCTTAGGCCCAATAGGCCGAGTAGGTACTTAATAAATATAATTGAGAGAAATATTGAGGGAAAAATACATGAAAACGGAAAGGAAAAACATGAAAAAACATCCATCAAAAGATGAATAAGATGATTGAATACACGTATGTACAGAAAACTTACAAATAAATTAAATACGTTAACTTAGTATAAAACCACAATTTTTTAGTTAATATGCCAAGTTCCTTAGGGCACTATTAAGAAAACTTATAAATAGGGCATTGACAAAACACAGTTCTTAAAAATAAAATGAGAAGAAATATAACTACGACCTTCGTAGTGTATCTGGTGAGATTTTATTTTGTTTTGATTCAAAATTATACAAAGTAAAAGTATCATTATTTTACACATTTTATGTTCAATATATCGTCGCTGTATATATAATTAATCCAATGTGAAGTTATAGTATATACATTCTGATATAAAAGAATAAAAATGTTTTAAAAAATAATTGCAGACTAGATTTATAAAAAATATTTTAAATAAGTATTAGGCAGATGAATGGTAATGTTTTACTTAGTATATCTCCATTATTTATATGAAAATTGACAAATTGATTTGTCCATCTCAGAATGTACTAAACAGCACATAAGATTTATTATACATACAGTGAATATTATAATCTAGCAAAAAACCCTATTCAAATATCAAAATGATTAACGATTGAAATATTTAAATACATTACGCTTAAAATTACGCGAAACGGCTGTCGCTTCCGTTAATTTAATTTTAAAGTAAATTCCGTAATTTGCAGAAATGCATCGCGGAGAATACAGTCCGGTTAACGCCTTCGCGTATTCTATCGCGTCGTTAAATTTGCCGACCGTGTTTCGGAGTCGGTTTACTGGCGGCGCGCGGGATCTGCGCGGCGCGGGGCCCCTATATAAGCACAACCGGTCTCCCCACCGCTCACTACAGCGCCCGCCGCCAGATAGCTCGCTAGTCTCTTGTCGCTCAGTGCTCACTGCTCACGCGTCCGTCGCAGCTATCGTCCGCAGACAGAGCGACCGCGCTCTAGTGCCCAGTGCCAAGTATCGTGCAGTGTCAGTCATTACGGCCATCACCGCGATCACCCCCAGCGAGCCCGAGATGCCAGTAGACGTCGCCATGCCGGCCGCCTTCCACGCCGAGAGCTTCCTGGGCCCCGGGTGCAGCCGCGCCGCGCCGCCCGCCATCCCAACCCAGGAGCGCTTCAGCCCCGAGGCCAAGGCGGGCAGCCTGCTCCTCGTCAGCCCCAAGGGCCGCCGCCAGAGCGTGCAGATCAAGATCTACCGCACCTCCCTGGAGCACTTCGCCGTCATCTACCCGCAGAAGAAGGTGTGCAAGCCGCTGGGCGTCATCAACCTGCGCAACACGGCGGTGGAGCGGCTGCCCGAGGGCGGGCTGGTGGTCCGGCAGCGCGGGTTCGACAACACCGCCTCGCTCAGCTTCCTCAGCGAGGAGCCCAGGGACCTGGACTCCTGGGTGGCCGCCTTCACCTCGCGGGCCTCCCCCACCATCCTGCAGACCTGCCTCCCCGCCGTGCAGGAGGACGACGAGAACTGAAGGGGCGCGAGACCTTCGTTTTGTTTTGGTTCTGTTCGAGTGCGTCTCCTGCGCTGATGCATTCCCAGTGAGGCGCCGCCCGCATGGCCGCCGGGGCCCACCGGCGCGGCAGGATGTTGAGTTCTTTTCAGTGAACTTTTTCGTTCTACAGTTTAATACGATTTTCGTGTTAGAAACTTCGTGTTAACTAATATGTTACCATATTTTCTATGAAGGTGCGCTAAATTGTACATATATATTAGAAATTTGTTTTACAGTTACATTTCGCGGAAAATAATCAATGTAAAATATAACAACAAAATATAATCATTCCAAATGCCGTTCTCACGGATAATTCGTGCCAGACTGTCGGGTGCCACGTGGGTTGTGTTTGGTAATGTCGCGTATTATTTATGAAGTTTTGCGATGAAGAAACGGAGTTTGTTTGCCGAAATGTCCTTTGATAAAACATTCGAATGAATGAATTCCGCGGTAAAACTAGGTTCATCGGGGTATATAGTGCCTCCTAGAATAACTTTATTCGGGATGTGACGAGTATATGTAATAATAATGATCTCTAACTCGGCACCGATGGCGACTGATATATAAATATTAGAATTAGTTTGTATTTCTGTAAATTGATGACTTCGGTCTGTAGGTACTGAATATTTTTTCAACTGATCCTGCGAGGTCTGAATATTGTTATTCGTGTAAATAGTTGTATGTAAGACGTAATGTTAAGAATGTATAAAAGCTATACTAAGTATTTTGTTAGTAAATATTGATTGATATTCACTATTTCTGTGTTTTCCTTAACAATCCTTTTTCGTAAATTACGATACTCGATGTGAAGAATCGAGAAATAAATCACAAGCCTGTATACATTACATAAACAGACAATTAAATTTGCAGAATAATACAGTCATTACATAAATACACGATAGAATTAATGCTAGGATGCCAGCATGGTCATAGTAAGCAATACATGCATAGGTAATTGAATGACTCCGAATCGAATCATGCTATTAAATAATCAAAAAATGCAGCACTGTATGGCTATGAATAATTGAAATATCGCTGAATCAAATATTTTATATAAATTTGAAGTAATCACAAAAAATAAACAATAGAAAAATGCGTTCTAATAATGTCACAAATTTTGTGACGTTTGATTGGGAGTGAGACGTTGTGTGCTGAATTTAGCACATATTTTAATAACAAATAATATTTTCATTTATAAATAGCTACATGTGGCATGCATAAATCAACTTGTGCAAATTTTGATTTTACGATATTCAATTCTAAACTAGTAAAAACAATGAGTAGATAACTGTCTCACGACATATAAAAATATATGTAAGTACATAAATAAAGACATGCCTTCTGAGAGATGAAACATGCACAGCTGTGCAACTGTGCATGTTCTATCTCTCAATCAGGGATGGCAATGTGTCATGTGAGGAATATAAGTTGTCTTATCAACTTTTTTTGCTGGGAAAGTGAACACATTTGGAAAAGATCCCATTTCAAACATTAAGAAGAGTTTTTCACATAGGTAGGTAAAATATTAGCTTTTTTATTTTTAAATCAAATTATTTAAATTGGTTGGAAAGGAAAGCTGAACAACTAAAACAAAATAAACTAGTTTACCCGCGCAACTTCGCACGCGTAGAATTTAGTGACTTTCTGTCATATTTTATCAATTTGTGTATTAATCTTAACATATAGATATATGTCGTGGTGGACTTTTTATATAACTTTTTGAGTTCTGCAACCTTTCTATAGAAAGTATTTAAATATCTCTTACCGTTGATGCAGCATTCGTAAAAAACGCATCGGTCGACCTTTTTTCGTCGACTTTAGTTGTAAAATAGGTCACCACGAAAAGTCATTTTATTTTAATTTTAACGGGATAATATATAGCATATGTCCACCCTGAAAATCAATTCTAAATATTGGTGAAAGAATTTTTGAAATCGTACGTGTAGTTTCGGAGATTACCTCCTACATCCAGACTTACAAATTTTACATCTTTATATGTTGGTACAGACAATTATTTTCATTTTTAAAAAGAGATCATAATGTGTATTACTATAATGAGACACAGTGACGCCTCTAGGAAGGCTTAGCAGGGAAGACAGAGCCATTCACTTTCATTGTTCACTTCTGTGACCCAGTTTCATCAACTGCGAAGCTCATCGCCGCCTCTGCTGGCCTCATTCAACGAAATTATGTGAATTGAAAATGGAAGTAAAAATTTCATTACAGTAATCACGCATACGGAAGTCTGAAAACTACTTCAGCTCGGGTGGAGTTTCAATTGAGAAGTCAAGAAGCTTCGCGAACCTAACATTTTATTCTGAAGACCATCATAATATTACCGTGAAAAATGTGTTTATAAGATGAAATAATAATTTATTATGGCCAGAGTTTGCTGGGATGCATAATATCCCAGAAAACTCTGACTGGAAAATTCTGAGCGGCCGTGAAAACCTGAGCCAATTACTGCCGCATTTCTCTCAAAATGGTTAATCTGTGACATATCGTACATTGTGTCAAGGTCCAATGAAATGCGATGCACAGTTTAAATATAAAAGCCAAATAATTTGTGGATAAACACTGTTTTGTTTATTCAAATATTATGTGTCTTCACTTCGAATTATTTGACTATAATTCATCAACGTAAATATTTATGTATCGGTAAAAATAAAATTAGTGGGTGATTAGTATCTCATTTACGAAGAGACAGTTGAAGGTAGCTCGAAATTATAGGATTTATTCCCCTGGAACCTTAAATGTAGCATTATCATAGACGAGGACAGCCGTGTCGACTCTTCTTGATGCAAACTCGTTGTCACGAAGACCTGCTTGGTCATTTTTATCATTGAAAATCGTTGTCACTATACGGCACAGTGTGTGTCACAATAACACGGTTTTTGGGAAAAGAAGAAAGTTGCAATAATAGTTAATAAATATAGCTGCAAATCAATATTGGAGTTCGACAAAGGTCATCATCTTCGATACAACCCACAATATTTGTGGATGAATCCACATGTGAATTTATTTATATGTATATTATCACAACTACACTTTTTAATACTCAGCTTATATTGCTCCACTATGTGAAATCTTTTATGAGGCAGTTGTAATTAATAATTTAAAAGTTTTATTATTTTCTGTTGAACCAAATTATAAAAGAAAAAGATAAAAAAATACAAACAATTGGTTCAAGAGTGGATCATATCCTCAGTACACTTTCTTCCTCAGTTTTATAGTCAATTTATTATTTGTTAATTAAAATGGCTATGTTTTACAGTTTCCTTAGTTTCGTTAGTTATCAACTTATTAAAGACGTGAGGGGCAATGAAATTAATGTGTCTTTGTCCAAAAGAGGTTAAGCATCAAAATTAATTTTGTTTGCCTTGTGACGCATGATTGAACAAATTGAACTGAATATCATCGGAGATAGGTCAAACCTCGCGACAAACAGATTATAATATTTGATTGTGAGCGAGTTATAAAACGAAAAATGCCAATATGCTCAATATTATGTTGCTTGGGATATAGATCGAATTCAGTCTTGATACTGATATATTATCTCTAATAATGTGGCTACTCTATTGTGTTGGCGAGAGTTTTTTTTATATACACCCTGATTAGGGCTTTTAAATCATAGAAAAGCGTAGATATCTAAGTAGAAGTACATAGAAATAACTAGACAAAAATGTAGTAATATCAACAATATAAATACAAAGTCGTAAGAAAATACAATTAATAATATGTAAAATGTTCTAAGAAAGAAAATAGAAAGAAGTAAAAGATAATACAATCTGTAAACAGTAAATACAAAAGAATGAAGTTATTAAGAAAAGAAAAAACTCAAACAAGATAAATATAAATAATAAATAACAATAACAAATAATAAATTGAAAGATGAGTAGATTTGTCTTTTATATGTGTGCAATGTACGAGCATTGAATATATCAATTAAACTGTGTTGATTACTTAGGCGATGCAGTATCTGTATAGGTGAATTAATAATACAGTTAGTGCGCTGGGTACCTACATAAAATAACTCGGTCTGTCGCGAAACAGATCGCCCAGGTACTCTGTAAGTAATCATTTGTAATTACTCTTAAACACCGTTAATAATTTTTCACAGACAAATTAAATCACTTACAGTCCTCTTAGACGATAGCTTCGTTACGTACACTCATTAAGAAGTGATAATTAATTTGGTCCGAAGAAATGTATAATTTATAATTTGTGAATCTTAAAAATTTATGTGGAACCCTTTCGATCTGAACTTTATTTAACGGTGACCATGGAGTGGAATTGTATTGTAGACTGCTACGAACAATGCCTGCTTTAGTGTCATCGGCGCAGGTACCGCGCACGCTCAGTGTAGTCGGTTTTACCTTGATTTTGAAAACAAGCCCGAGAATTCCAGTGACCCTCTTTTGCGTGCGGGAATTTGCTCATTTAATTAATTGATGCAAATTTCTTTTGAATTGTAACAATGACCATTACTTATTCGTATTGTGTGTACACATTTGCGTGCACCGAGCGAGCGCTGTATGCGTTCTCACGCGAGCGGCTAACGCTAACGAGTGATCAGTAGGCAGTTAAGTGTTAGTAGCTGCCGTGCAATTACTCTTGTGCTCTATGTGTGAGCTGGGGATCTTCTCTAGATGCTGTTCCCGGATTTGCTTCTTAATTCGCAGGATTCTTATTTATTTATTTATTTGTTAATCAACGCCCTAATGGGCTTTTACAGTACAAGAAAATTAAGAAGATTTTTATACATCTACCTAACATAAATCACATTTTACAGTAAATATTTAAAAAAAATAATATAAAGCAATTATAGAGAGAATATATATAGAGATATAGAGCTATATGATATATAATATATATATATCTAGATATATTATATATATATATATATAAAGAATATATAGATATAATTTCTAATATATAAAGAAACCCGTGTTTCCCTACCCGCCAAGTTTTCTCCACAACCAGCCATATAACCACCCTCCGATGGTTATGGTGGTGGATAACCCTTGTGGTATGCGATTTGGGAGTGGGTGACGAAAATGTGCTTTGTTATGGGAAGGCCGCAAATGCTTCAGATTGTTACAAAATAGGCGCGCCGACTGTGTCGGTGAGTCTAGAAGGTTCCTGTACATTCGACAAATTTCTTGAATGTTCCGGAAGGAGAATGTTGTAGAAGGTTCGTGAAAGTTCTATGACGATCCAAAAAGTGTACTCAAAATCTACGCGTGTGAAGCTAGTAAAACATATTTAAGATCAATGAACAATATGAAATGTAACAAAATAAGTGTAACAATGTAAAATCATATAAAATAAACAGTATAAAATAAATTAACAATAGAAATGAAGAATATATATAAAGGATGATTAGTGCAGTAGTAGTAGGTAATAATTAGAAACCTTTAACAAATTAGTAATAGAGTAAAATAAAGATTTGGAAAGAGAAAGAAAATTTGATCGATATCGCCACGATCGACGAAAGCGCACTGAAAATTTCCGTATGTAACATGAGCTATAATGTAACACATAGTACCTTAAGGAAATCCTTTGAAACGACGGAAGCAAAAATATTTTTTCATATTAAAAGAAACGACATATGCCGCCCTCGACAGAAGGCGATTCGAAATTAGAAATTGGTGACAATACAGAGCGGTATACTATTTTATATTTATTTCAGTATACGGTACAGAAGAACTAACTAACTAACTTACCATCACGCCGTTTCTCCGTGGGGGTAGGCAGAGAGGATAGAGCGCCACACTCTTCTGTCCTGACATACAACTCTCGCCTCATCCACATTCATTCATCTTCGCATGCAAGCTCGCCGAAGAACCTTTTACATAATAATATACAGGGTTATTTGGAAAACATTAATAACCTCGTGGGACTATATTCCTCCGTTGATTACGAGTCGAAAATGTTCAAGCTATTATGACCTAATATCAATAGTTAAGTTAATGCGACATCAAAGTTTGCATTTTTTTTTCAATATTTCTGAATTATTTTTTGTAAAACGTTGGACTATCATCATAGTAACTCATGTTGAATATTAAAAATTCATTCCCTTTAGCACAAGTCAAATAAAAAAATAAAAACCTTCGAATTCCAATTGGAAAAAATTCCAATTGGAATTTTTTCAGGGTTTTTAACATTTTATTTAACGTGTATTGAAACGAATGAATTTTTCGTAATCGATATAAGTTACTGTAATGATAGTCCAACGTTTTACAAAAAATAAGTCAGAAATATTGAAAAAAAATGCAAACTTTGATGTCGCATATCTCCTTAACTATTGATATTAGGTCACAATAGCTTGAACATTTTCGACTCATAATCAAGGGAGGAATATAGTCCTGCGAGGTTATTAATATTTTCCAAATAACCCTGTATACAAGAAATCCAAAGAGTAGAACAGCAAAAAATTACAGAATTGACAATATATAATAGTACAGATAGTTGTTTAAAGTAATAACAATATTTTCGAAAAAGGAGATGTGAAGTATATACAAGGTTAAACAAATAGGTATGATAATTTGTTTGTGATTGCATTATGAATTCAGAACGGCAGGGTGTAACTATTGTTCTTTTGAGATGCAAAACCTTCTTGTGTTAAGCGCTGTTTATTTAATATTAAAAAACTATAATATTTGTTAGTTTATAAAAACTAATAAATATTATATTAACCATATTAATTATTTTTAAGCATGGCTAACGAAGTTACAGCGGTATCAAAACAGGTCGATGTTAAAAATTAATGCGGTTTATATAGTTTGTTAGTTTTTTAAATTAATTGTCTTAAGAGGTTTCCACCGCATTTATACCCGCATAATACGGGTAAAATGAGTCCATATTCCGAATGCGCGAATTGTTTATATAATTATGATATGGTATTTACTAATATACAAATTATTTGCCCAGGTGATTAAAATATTCGGAAGAGGGTTCACCCAGAAGTGATAAGAAACAGTGAATTTTGGTATCCGCAAACACGATAAATAATAAAAGATAACGTTTATGTTTGAGCCGGTTCACGGAATCGATCTTTGACCTACGGCGCGGCAAGTGATAAATATTAATGCGGTTATCAAGAGTGTCGCTTCAGATAAGGAAACATACGTTCCTCGGTTTGTTGTTGTATTTTATCGTGCATAATAATTAATTATGCATCATTTGAGGAACACGTAATACGCACTCAACATTTAATATAATAATATGATAATATAATATGATATTATGTAAATCTTTACAGCACTCATATCCAGAGATGTGACTTATCTAAGGTACTAACTAACTAACTTACCATCACGCCGTTTCCCCGTGGGGGTAGGCAGAGAGGATACAGCGCCATACTCTTCTGTCCTGACATACAACTTTCGTTTCGTATACATTCATACATCTTCGCATGCAAGCTCGACGGTAGTTCAGGCTTCTAACAGGACCATCTTCCAGTATCTGGTTGATCTGGTCATGCCACGTCTTCCGTGGTCGCCCTCTCTTTCTGGCGCCGTCAAGACTTGCATTATAATATCTTTCGAACCATTCTTTCCTCATTCATTCACTCAACATGCCCAAACCACTTGAGCGACCCTATTTTTATTCTATGTATTATGCTAAGATCAGCTTTACATTCATTCTTTATATCTTAATTCTTTACTCTATCATATATGGATCTGCCACACATACGTCTAAGGGATCTCATCTCCACTGCATTCAATCTACTTTCATTCCGTTTCTGCTAGCTCCAAGCTTCACTTCCAAACATTCAAATACTTGTATCTAAGATACAAGTATTTGAAATACAGATACAAGATGCAAAATACGTATTTTCATCTCGTATCTGAAATACTTTTTTGAATATTCATCTTGTACCCTGTATTTAGATAAATTATTTTGGTATCTCAGTATTTTATAAATACTAAGATTGCGAAGATACTTTTTTCCAACGATGTACCTATAATGAGACCTCATCGAAGAAAAATGTGCGACACAATGTTTGAAGAACTGGTTTTACTTAAGACTCAATTGAAACCTTAAAAACATAATATTTTACCTTGTCACATTTGCGCGATCAACGTAATTTATTCGTAAATAATTCACGTAAAAAAATAAACTTACATTCAATAAAATGTGATTTCTTACAAAAGAATTATATCTTTAAAAAGCATTTGGAAGATGCGTATTTTGTATTTTGTATTTCAGATACCATTCCAGAAAGTTATTTGTATCTGGTATCTGAAATACTTGATTTCAAAGTACCTTGCATTTTGTATTCCAGATACTTTGTACAGGGTATCTTGTACATCACTGCTCATATCATAACGCCTGTCGCGTAGCGAAATTCTTCGTGGAATCACCTTGCGCTACTAAATTGCCGAGTGAATACGGGCAGTCCTGTATACGCGTTAGCCACGTTTTTCCGTAAATGGTGATGGTCTGAGTCTAAATGGTACTCGATTCGAGACAAAAAAGTGTTACAGCGTATCAATTGCGCGATTTTAATTCGCTGCAGGCCTCGTTGATCAAAATGCATCGACTGTCTGTCGATCAGCCGAAACAGCCATATAAGAAATGAGCCCAAGGAGAGGCGCGCGCTCTCTGCGAATATCGCTCATTTCAGGAAAAATTAATTTAAGCCTTCGTCATTCTTAAGTTATGTCAATCAATAATTCTTTCGCAAGTGTCTCTTATATCATATTCCATCCCTACGCAATCCTCACGTTTCTTAGAAGAAAATTAAGATTTATTTTGCGACCCAATTGAAACACCGGCTAATACGTACTTTTTATTTTAAACCAGCATTTTATGGATCTTGGGTCCAGTGTAAATTATTTATTTACAATTTACATATAAACTCAATTCTCCTTCTAAACGAAAGACTGGTTCCTAAAAAAAATTACGAATAAGTATACAATGCGTACGAAAATAAGGTAAAATGGTTCCAGATATGGAAATCATTATATTATGTATGAAAATAATTAATCAAAAATTTTATTTAATTTTTCTTTTTCTTAATATTATGACTGGCGGTGGTCAATGAAAATTATTTCAATCACATACTACTTATATTTTAGTAAATATGTATGAACAAAGGAGCTTTAACTATTTTGGACCCAAATTACTTAATTGCATGCTCGATGAATTAAAGAAATCTGGGCTAACCACAATTTACAACCCTAACATAAAATACAAAATAAAACATTGGATCCGAAACAAGGGGAGAGATCAAATAGGCACACTTACCCAAACACACTATAACCTCATGTATATGATATATTTTTTATTATGTTATTTTAATATACAATATTTCATCAAATATAAATAATTATTTTACTATACACCTACATACTTTTTAAAATATTTTTTTATATACTTCATCAAATGCAAATAACATTTTACTATATAAATACAGACATTTCTGCCTTGGAGCCTCGGAACTGGAGAGAGCTGGCACTAAACCGAGATGAGTGGAGGAAGACTCTTGAGGAGGCCAAGACCCCCCAGGGGTTGTAGTGCCAAGAGTGATGATGATGATAACTACATACCATGTTTTGTATCTAGGTACATACCATTTTAAACTATGCCTGTCTCAACTCAGATATTTTTAGTGAGACGAGTACGGTCCAAACAAAAGCTTTATATTTATCTTAAATATAAATAAATAAACAAAAATCATCTATGACTGGTAACATAGATATAAATGTGGTCTATTACCGATGATTGCTCATTGAACAGCGAAATATCAGTTACCAATCGACTATTGTTTAAGATATTAATTTGAGAAAATTAACAAACTTTGTACTCACTGTTTTTAAACGTCCACCGGTTTCGATACCGGCAGACGTGTTAAAAACATTTGTGGTTGGTGTGGTTATGATCAGTGCGGTTCGCACAACCACAAAGTCAACGCTGTAAACATCTTAAATATAGAAAATGTACATTTTGAGAGAACTGAACATAAATGACTGCCCTCGTAGCCCAGTGGGCATGACTCTGGCTTCTCACACCGGGGGTTCCGGGTTCGATTCCTGGTGAGGTCACAATTAATCCATGTGATTTACTCAAGCCTGGGTGTTTTATGATGTTTTTCGCTTCTGTAATTGGGCCTCTTGGCCTGTTGAAGCTTAAAATAAGAATAAAATAAAATAAGAATAACATTATTATTAACTAGCTGCGACCCGTCAAAAATGACGGAACATTGGTTCGCGTCTTTGCTAAGCCCTAGTTTATATATTTATAGCATCTTTTTGGCGCTCCACGAAGAGGCGGCCGTGGCAAGGCGTGAAAAGGACGGTTCGGGTTTAGTGGCCCGGGGTTCAAATCGAAGGAAATTGCGGACGTTGCATGGACGGACGGAATTATTATACAGACAATGAAATTATTACGTTTGATAAGCATATTTCGAAGTCCAATAAAAAAATCTGTGTAAAATCAGAATCAGATATTTTCAGTTATAACGCGAAGGTGTTAGTAACGTACAGAGAATTAAATGCTGGGCTAGGGAACTGGGTAATGGTTGAAGCAAAAAAAAAACTACCAGGCAAGGCTTCTTGTATCCCTTTTACAATTTATACGAAGAAGGCGCGCACTGGAGCGCGGGTTAAATTGAAAGATTAAATGCCACTCGGCACGTGACCCGGTGACGGAGTAAGGGTTGAACTTAAGAGCAGATGTTGCCACATTTCTCTGCATTAAGCCATGCATTCACTAGGGGACAAATCGCGCAACATTTCGCGCGGCATGTCGCATCAACATCTACGCTCCTGTTTCGGGGACAATGACGCGGTCATTTGACGTGTACACACCGGGACTCGCAAATCACTTGTCGCGGAAATGTCGCCCAAAAGGGTTATGATGATTAGTGCTGCGTATCTATTTATTCTCACGAGTTTACCGAAACGTAAGAGCAGAAAAAGGTGGTGGGTGCGAAAGTATTTACTGAAAAGGAAAAGAAGGATGGATATTCTATGCGATCTTCGAATGTCTGACGGATCATTTGTCAATTTTATTCGAATGCCAATTGATTTTGAAAATTTATTACAAATGATCGGGTCCTCCATAGTCAAGCAAGATACAATATTACGGAACGCTGTTGACCCTCACATCAGACTTGCAATTACAGCTCAATTAGAGCTCGATCAGTTGGATAACAACCTCGTTTCCCCACACTAATGTCATGTGTCATGTTGAGTGGTATAGCGCATGCGCATTCATATAGACATACCACGTGGTACTGACGCGCGGCGCAATGTCGCGGTGAGCTCGCTCGGGTACCGTGCGCATGGCAACGTTGCCACAGCACGTAGAAATGCCGCGCTATGTTGAGCGCGACGTTGCAACGTTACGTAGACTATGCCGCGAATGATGTTGAGGGACAATTTGTTCCCTAGTGAATACATGGCTTAAGAGCAGAGGTGTTGCCATATTTCTCTGCATTAGCTCAGAAAGCGTCGTGACTGCGCTATCCCAGTCAGCCCGCAGCGCAACAAGTCGTGAGGGACGGCCGCCTCGGTCACGCCTCCGCAGCCAGCCATCGGCTCGCTGGACCAGTCTGCGCCCGCAACCACATCACTATTCTACCGCGAACTGCAGCATAAATAATTGATTAGAAGACCCCATGGCAAGAAGTTGTTAACTAACATTTTTGTCAAAAAATGAGTTAATAAGCCCTCTAAACTAAATATTGTACGCTCTTTTCATTGGAAATAAGTTCAGAAATTAAAAATAATTAGAAAATGTTCAAATCATAGGGATGAACATGTTAACTACACTTTTTCATAAAAATAAAATCATTTACTAATGGGGAGAACATGTTATCTTCAATAATAACATGTTCATGCCATCATTATGAAATTAACACGCCTTTTAATTTGATTGGAATATTTATGGTTAATATAAATTTTACTCTGGCAGTACTGTCATATATTTGTTTTTATTTGAAGACTATTATATAATATGTACGTATATATTATTTTTCAATAATTTTAAATGGTACATACCATGTTTTGAATTATTAATTAACATGCCAGGTATTTTGTAATTTTGGATAATGGATGGTAAAAATGGATAGATTTTGAAGGGTTGTTTGATGTTCGTGTTTTACCAATTTTAAAAAAGTGTTATTCTATTAAAAATGAAAATTTAATTTTTTTGTGCATAAATGCGTTTTTTTACTTTGTAAATACTTTTTTGGTATTTTAGTGACTTTAATCAATAAAAATTAATCTTGAATTAGCAATAAAACATATTTTTCAAAGGCGAAATGCAAATGTCTAATTATCTCAAAATTACTTGAATGTTGAACTTCTTGCCATGGGGTCTTCAATTAGTCAAATAGATGCACCGGATGATTTTGTTTCTTTATTAAATTCTCTTCTTTTCCCAGGTTCTAATGTTATTTTCATATTTGTTAAAGGTATACATATTAACCCAAATCTCTCTATGTTGTATATGTATGCGTATATGTCTGTATATCTTATTATGACGTGTGCACAAGCATATACACTCTTAAATCTGTTGGAATTGAAATATCACACATATATATATCAATATCTTTATATACTTGCATAACTGACTTACTATGTTTTTTTTTTCATTATAACCTACTGTTCTTTTATTTGTATTTTTATATTTACGCTATTGCGTTGTTCAATGTCTTCTACCAATGACCTGTGTTTATAAATGTACCTTTACTCTGCTTATTTGATTGTTCTTACTTATCTGTGTTTAATGCCCTTGTTATAATACTAAGTACATTTTTCTAAATAAAGACGCTCGGACAGTGAAGCGTTTGGGTGGTCGACTCTCCAGGTCGCAGGAGTGCGTGTTGCCCTGCCTGCGGCTCGGCGAGGAGGCTGCGTTTAGCATTAAAATAATGCCAACTAGGCGGCGAACGTGCTGGGCCGACATGGACGCTCTGCGCATAACACGGCCCGGGGTGTGTGGTGGTCCCCTTCACTGCAGCACAAAGTGTGGGAAATTAATGAGATACCTAGTACGAGTATATCGAACAATATTCCCGGAGTAATTTATCGATCGCAATGTTGTAGAATTTTCTACGAATATCTTTATTATAGTTTATACTTCTTGGAACATCTCAGGTGATTTATAAACTCAGCAAAGACGTCAAGAAAATAATAAGAAAAACCCAACGTTGTCGTGGTGACATTCGTTCGCTGAAACTCACATTTTTAAATAAATATCTACTTAGATTATTGAAAGGAGAATAATTAACAACAATAATACTACATAGTGAGCGCGAATCGCTGTTTTTCCGCCTATAGCAGACGAAATCCAGACTGCTATCCAGAAACACCAAGATATCAGTGTGCAAAATGCTTATTAGGCCAGTGCTCACGTACGCAGCTGAGACGTGGGTACTAACTAAGAGGAATGAGCGAGTACTAGAGTTTTTGAAAGGAAAATTTTGAGGCGTATCTTCGGACCGGTTCTAGAAAATGGACTTTGGCGCAGACGTTACAACAATGAGCTCTATACTCTGTTTAAGGAGCTAAACGTCATAAAATTTATAAAACTGGGAAGACTTCGGTGGCTGGGTCATGTGGAGAGAATGTCCGAGCATCAAGCACCAAAGTCCCTGCTAAACTCAAGGCCATTAGGGCGATGGAGTGTCAACGTCCTCAAAGACATTTCTGCCTTGGAGTTTCTGAACTGGAGAGAGCTGGCTCTAAACCGAGATGAGTGGAGGAAGACTCTTGAGGAGGACAAGACCCACCGGAGGTTGTAACGCCAAGAGTGATTGATGATGATGATGATGATGATGAATAACTTAACTTGATATCTAATCTAAATAAAATAATTTCGTTGTCTGAAGGTTACTTGTTGGAATGACGAATTTAGTGTTATATGTTATATAAATTGAGTGTGATACGCAATCAGCTCATGTTGCGCGATTACGCAAGTGTCTTTATAAATTAATAATTAACTATATTATTTCCCATGATTTTTCACGGCTAGTCTCTATACTTTGAGCACTAAGGGCTTAATTGACTAAAAATTTTCAAATTTTACTGCAGTATACAGTGAGTCGCCATATAAAATGACGACTTAAATTTAGCGTCGAGACGGCACCTTTTGTGGAAAGTCCTTTCTTATGCGCAGGTTTTCCAAAATTTAAGAAATTGTTTTTCCTATATTTTATTATTTTAACTGTTCGTATGTACATAGATTATCCTTATCTAGAAAATAAAAATTATTTCTATCTACTAATTTATTGTCTAGGAGGTAAGTTTATAACGCCATAATCGCAAACATGGAAAGAAAAACACTCGTTTTTTAGTTCTGCATTTTTAATTTTTTTTAGATTAATAATGCTCTCATATGCGAAACGCGTCACAATAAATTAAAAATGTAAAACTAAAGGCAAGTGTTTTTCTTTGTATACGTGTCTTTCTACTAAATTATTTATTATACTTAAACTTTGCATAAACTTTGCAAAGTAGTGAAACTAGAATCCTTTTGATCTTCTGGGGTACCTACAATCAATTTGGGGTATACAATATATAGAAACAATAAATATTATTACGGGTCGTAAACTGAGTAGTTTAGAAATTCAAATAAACAACGATAATTAATTATTCTAACGTGAAGGTAGGTACCTATAGAGTTTATTTGGCAAACTAAAATCATACTCTAGTATGTACCGTATTAATGACACTGGAAAATTGCAAATTATAAATATTTTGCGAAACTAAAACGCATTAGTACCTACCTACTGGGATTTAATAACGGGACCCTAATATTGTTGTAGTTTAGTTGTTTTTACCGTAGCTTGGAGAGTATTTTTGAGGCTGTGCTGCTACGAGTTTCCTTTAGAGATTTTTCAGAACATAGATTGTAAAAACTTATTAAAGGCTCAAAACAAAAGTATTAAGGCAGTATTAGTGTTTTGTTTGGAAAATTTTGTATTTAGTTTTAAAAATCTACGTGAATTGAAAATGTACCATAAAGATACAAAATTATATCTTGAATAAAATTCATAAATATATAATTTAATAAATAAAAATTAAATTTATACTTTATTTATTAATCACCGCCCTAGTAGCCTTTTACAGAACAAGAAAATTACAAGGATAATAAAATAAATAAAATATATTTAAGAGAAATGAACAATGTACAATATAACAATATAAAAAATAATGATTAAAACACAAGCAAACAGTAATAATTAATAATAAAGTAAAATAAAGATAAACCAACATACCAGATAAATAAGATAAGAAGATAAAATAAATCAAAAAATAAATATAAAAGATTAAATTAAAACATATTTAAAAGGGAAATGAACAATAATTAGGACAATTTAAAATAAATAAATGTATATAATTCAATTAAGAAACGTTAAAAAAGATCATTATTTATTTTTTAATTTATCAGTTAAATTATATGCAATTCAATATATATCTATCTACAATTCGTGTTATATAGAGGGAAAAGAATTTATCCCATTATATTGATAATGGATAAATGAGATGCATTTACCGTAGATACATAGATTAATATGACTTATTTAATGGTTAGTAGGATAATCGTTTCAAAATTACTGTTCAATTTCAGGAATACTACAATGTATGATAAATGTACTTTTCTAGAAAATCGTGATGGGTGGCAATATTCAGTGCACGTGTTGAGAAGCTGACGTAGCAACTGAACGGCTATTATGTGTTCTACGTAAGGAAAAATGAATTGAAAATAAAATATATTATCGACAGTATAAAAATAGATTGCTGTTGTAAGTGAAATGACATTCATAAATTTTTATAGGAGAAAATAATAACTTTTGATGAATTGGAACATGGAATATTTTTTACTTTATTATGCACATTTATGGAAAGTAACAGATTAAACTGCACAAAAAATGATGATGAAAAGTGCAAAATTATTCAGAAACGTTTATGACGTTGAGTTGCATTTTATAAAATATTACATTCAATTATGAGGCTTTTGTCAAAACTTATTCAGAAAAATATATTATATAAATCGAATTACAGCGAAATTAAATGCTGTTAGGGCCATGTTGTACGAAAGAATCAAATAAATTTGATTGCATAGAAAGAAACTGAAAAAAATCTTTGAAATAGTTCGATTTAACTAACTAACTAACTAACTAACTAACCATCACGCCGTTTCCCCGCAGGGGTAGGCAGAGAGGATTGAACACCACACTCTTCTATTATGGCACACCACTTTTCATACATCTTCTCATACACGATCTACGGTTGTTGCGGCTTTTAACAGGGCCATCCTCAAATGCTTGTAGTACCTGATCGTGCCAGGTCTTTCGCGGACGCCCTCTATTCCTGTTGCCTTCAACACTCGCCTCATATATTTTCTTAACCATCCTTTCCTCGTTCATACGTTCCACATGACCAAATCATCTCAGCACTCCTTTCTTTATTCTATCTACCACACTACAGCCAGCATTGCATTCACTTCTAATGAATGATGATAAATAAATATTAGTTATAAGATCCCACAAATAAATAATTATAAATACTTGAAATTAGGAAATATAATAAATAACCAGACTAAATTTGTGCACAACCCACTATTAAATATTTTTCCACTTGAGATTCCATCCCCTTCAGATGACATTCCATAATAATTATCACCTCCGAACCCCCAAAACCCCTCACCCGCCCCTTCACAGTAACACACTTGCATGGTTTATCTTTTTCAATTTTAGTACACAAATAATCCTGAAGTAGAGAACATTGTTCTAGAAACATGTAGATTGTATAATCTAATAAAGTGGTGAAAACAAAGTGATTTGTGTTTTATTTTAATAATAATGTCACCACAAAGTTCAAGCCTTCATTCAGAAGAAAATATATTCTTCGAACAATTGATAAATATTAAGTATTGTTGGAAATATTTTTTTAAAAACAATTGCCACCTCAGTTTTATATACGTATATAAATGAATAATTAACTTTTAAATGTTGATATTGCTATGTTTGCTACCAAATAGTGACATTGCTGCTTTCGCCATTTACGTAATTGGGTTTTGCTGTCTTCGACGATAACTCTCGCTTTGTATGAAGCGGCCATCTTCTTGTCTCGTGACAAAAGTGGATGTTTTTTAATTTTTTTTTATATTTATTAGAGACACTAACAGGATATGGGTACATGATACTCTAAAAATAAAACATTATAAATGAAGACTATGCCCATTAACCCAATTACAAGTGTCTTCGGCACGCTTTAGCAACATGTATTTTTACATTTATGTATATTTTACATTTACATTTATGTGTATTATGTATTTTGTGTTTAAATGTAGTGTGACATTACAAGAATATGTAATTAAATAATTATTTTAATATCTATGGGTCCATGTCATCGTTTAGAAAATGGATGTTGTGTATGAGTGAGTTTTTGAACGATGATAAGGTATCTGCAAGAATATCAACATCAATGTTAGGGTCAGCACAATACAAATTACATGTGTGACACAACCTTGTGATGGGAGAAAAGTAACTAAAATTATCAGTGTGCTGGCTTATTCTAAAGAATTCCGGGTTTCTTACACGGGGTTGTGTTGCTTTTATACCTCTCGTATATTGTGGCAGAAATACTCTACCAAGAATCTATCAAACCAGAAGACTCGATACTCGTACGCAAAGCATTGTTTACACGTGGGGGGTTTATACGGGAAATGCAATGATTATTTTGATCTGAAACGTGTAGTTTGGGTTTTTAGATAAAATAAATACAGAGCTGCTGACGTCACGCGGCGGCGACTTGTGACGCGTACAGCCCCGCATCTGACGTCACGAGCGCTTCACTCTCGCCCGCCAAGTCCAAGGATGTGTTCTATCGGCTGCCGATATTGCGAAACTCGCTCGATCGGTGCGGCGCGACTTTCCTCTCCCGCGGCACCTGTTACCCGGTACCTGTTACCGGTACTGGAACTGAACGTGCACTTGGCCTTCAAGTTCCGCTTCCAGTTCCACACGCGTCCGAAGGAGTCTCCAATGCTGCTCCATAAATAAAATAACAATGGCGAGGTGGGCTGTTGGCACATATTGGCCTCAGAGGCCAAAGTAGGTTTTTTGACGTCAGGGACAGAAAGCTTATAAACTAAGGCCCATATTCCCAGATTACCTAGTGTTATTGTGTACTTAAAATAACGCTTTTAATGCGCACCTAACCTTAAGTATTGACTCGGAATTAGGGCCTATGAGCCAGCGACCGCTAGACTTACGTTATAGTATCAAACTAACATATCCATTATGTATTCTAGTAAACAAATATATTTTTGAGCGGGGGCGTGGCTATATCTATGGTGGGGGTAATTGAGAAGTGGACGCCGAAATGGGGTATACGTCAAGTAACAGGCTATTCATAATTAATAATTATGTCCAACCACAAAGTTGACGCTATAAACATCGAAAATATATTAATGTTATTTAAAATCCCGACAATAATAAACATATTACGTAAGATTATTGTTTAATGTTGGTAATTTTTTTAAATCGTAAGACAAACAAATAATTATCTTCCACGCAACAATGTCGTTACTGCGTCTGTCGCAACTTCCTGCTCTTATTAGCCTAATTCGCTAATTTGTCTGCGTTGACGAATACCTTCGTAATGCGTCCGTGTAATGTTGTGTGTAATGATGGTCACGCACGCGTAATGACACCCGCATGATCGAAAGTCGACTCCAAATTGAAAATGTAATGCAACGCACCAACATTAACACCACTTACATAATAATGCACATATATGTACTCGTATACAGGGTTATTTGAAAAAAAATTAATAACCTCGCAGACTATATTCCTGCATTGATTACGAGTCGAAAATGTTCAAGCTATTATGACCTAATATCAATAGTTAAGGAGATATGCGACGTTAGAGTTTGCATTTTTTTTCAATATTTCTGACTTATTTTCTGTAAAACGTTGGACTATCATTATAGTAACTTAAATCGAATATGAAAGATTCATTTTCTTTAATACAAGTCAAATGAAATAATAAAAACCTTCGAAATCCAAATGGAAAACATTCCAATTGGAAATTTTTCAAGGTTTTTATAATTTTAGTTAACTTGTATTGAAACGAATTAATTTTTCGGAATCGATATAGGGTACTGCAATGATGATACTCCAACGTTTTGTAAAAAATAAGTAAGAAATATTGAAAAAAAAATGCCAACTTTGACGTCGCATATTTCCATAACTATTGATATTATGTCATGACAGCTTGAACATTTTCGACTCATAATCAAGGCAGGAATGTAGCCCTCCGAGGTTATTAATATTTTTCAACTAACCCTGTATATAACATACAAAGATCATTAAAAGTATTGACGTGGTTACGCGAGCTCTTGAATTATATTTTCAACAATATTTTAGTCTTCCACGAGCTGATCTGACTTCTTCTTAGGTTCTTTCAATATGCGAGCTTTTAAGCAGTGAAAACATTAAATCCCTTCTTAAATAATCGCAAAATAACGTTTTGGCGTTGAAAGACGCTTCAAAGTCGCGTATTATGTAAAGCGCCCTTGAAGCTACTTTCACGCAAAAATGGCGCTATAAAAAATATCACAAACATAACATAACATTGGCCAAATTATATAATATTAATAAAAAACACCCTGTTGAAAAATAATTTAAAATAAAATAACTCTTTTAAGAGTTTAAACCAACTAGTTTCGACTTACAGCTGAGCTTTTATCAGGGTTCAGTATTAACCCTGATGAAGATTAATAAAGTGGTGTTAAACGAAGAGTTATTTTATTTAAATATATTAATTATGTCTCACCACAAAGTGTTTGCTTCGTGTGAAAATTTAAAAAATATTGATTGTATTATTTGTATGTATCTACTAATATTATTTGATTAATTACACCTACACGTTTCGGAAAACCTTTCCATCGTCAGGGTATTATATATATAAAAAAATTATTTGTTTTTTAATTAAGATAAATTATAGATGTCTCCCAGAGACGAAGCTATATATATGGGAGAGTATGTATGAAAGTCTTTTTTGGACGTTTAGAGGGCTTACGGCTGTCATCAAATTTGGAATGTTGTAAATACGGTATTTATGTACTTTGATATATGTGTGGTCTTTTCACGGGTTGAGTCGTGAACGTTATGCTGTATAGTGTTGTGAACATAGTAGTGTTGGTCCTGACGAAGAGACGGGTACATCTCGAAACCGGTAGATCTAAAATCTGGTAGTGGATTATACTAATTTAACTTACTGTTATAATGTCTAACCACAACGTTAATGCTTTAAATATTAAAAACATTAATAATAAAATATTTTTCTATAAATAAATTAAAGCCTTCTTAAAATACTTGTGTGTGATCGTCACAAGAATTCATTCGACATGACTTTTTACATTACGCTCCCGCTGTTTTGACGTCACGTTTGTATGCAAAGTGAAAATGATTAAGATTATCGAGCACATTTTTTGCGTGACGTCGTGGGAGTTATTTTAGAGTCGCCGTGTGACGTAAAATGTAACAATGTTCTCTCCGACAACATAATCCACCGGATGTGATATGAATCCAATCAATTATTCTGATGGATTACCGCAGCGCGTTTCCTGGTGCAATTACTAGTTGTAACTAACTACACCCCATATCAATTTATTCCAAACAGGATTTAGCAAATTTCATTCCAATAATAATAGTTGACCTGGCCTACGAAACTACCGTATATAATGTATGTAATATTTTTATTTCACAGTATTTATTATATTCAAGAACACATTCTCTTTGTGAAGTTGTAATTTTCAGAGACTTACAGATAGTGTCGATATATTCACGGAAAGATAGAAGGAGATCCGCGGTTCGAATCCCGGTAGCAGCAAAATATTTTTTCGTTGATTTGATTTTTCTGTAGCAATTTTTAATTAATTATTAAATTTGGTTTCAATATTTCATAGTATCCCCGAGGACGCTAGAGACAAAAGTAATTTTTTAAAATAATAATATATAGCGTATATATATATATATACATATACTATATATAATATATCGATAATATATATAATATATATATATTATTATCCTATTAATATATATATATTCATATAATATAAAGAAACCCTTGTTTCCCTATCCGCCAAGTTTTCTCCACAACCAGGCACAACCACCCGCTGGTGGTTATGGTGGTGGATAGCCCATGGTGTCACATCGAAAATATGCGAGTTTGGTGGGGGTGGCTGTGCGTGTGTGGGAGTGGGTGACAAAAATGTGCTTTCTAGCACATTTGTTATGGGAAGGCCGCAAATGCTTTCAAAGTAGGCGCGCCGACTGTGTTTGTGAGTCTAGAAGGTTCCGAAAAAACCTGTTCTAGAAAGTTCTGGAAGGAGAAGGTTCTAGAAAATTCCCGAAAGTTCTATAATGTTCTAAGCTGAGTGGCGGAATGTGTCGGTGTGTCTAGAAGGTTCCTGTACATTCGATAAATTCCTTGAAAGTTCTGGAAGGAGAATGTTCTAGAAGGTTCGCGAAAGTTCTATGACGATCCAAATAGTGTACTAAAAATCTACGCGTGCGAAGCCGCGCAGGCACAGCTAGTAATATATAAAACCTAAGAACTCCCCGAAAAGTAGTTTGACGAGGAGCTTTATAAAATATGAAGAACTCTTATAAATAATCTCTAAATACAAATAATATTTCGTTAATTTGTTTCATTCTCAGCAGGCTTACTTGGTACGCGCAATCAAACATAATAATTAATTAAGTAACGTCCGTAATTTAGTTGGAATTCACGGCTAAGAAAAACAAATTAAACGATCGGGGCTTGAACACCGAGCCAGCAAACCCGAAACGGCCGCCTCTCCGTGGACCACCAAAAAGATACTATAAATATATACTAGGGCTTAGCAAAGACACGAATCAATGTTCAGTCATTTTTGAAGGGTTACAGCTTGCGTACAGATGCGTAAAGAAAAAAATGTTTAATTGTTACACATAAATGATATAATAATAAACACGTATATATAGGTAAGTAAGTATACACATGATATTAAAATGAATATACATATATGTATTAACATGTGTATATAATACTGTAAATGTGTATTTTAAATATCGTATAATATTTGTATGTCAATGTGTAGGTACTTACTGGATGTAAATATCATATTGTATAAAAAACAAAAAAAATAACAATCATTTTGTAAACTGGATGATTATTTACATACATATTATGTTTATACTTATATTTATATATAACACGGTTATGAACACATATGGTAATGAGTAGCGTAGCTAATGTATAGCTGGGTACATTGTTACAGAGGAAAATATAAAAAACAATATTTTTATACGAAAGTATTCTAAGAACACAGTTGCTGGATTTTGTCCCCGGAGGGATGATAAGTTAATTAATGATACATTATAGAAGTCTCACAGAGACGAATCTAATTTACATATGAGAAAAGTGGATGGAAGTATCTAATATGATGGCTCAGGCCTTACAACCTCTACGAGCTGGCTTGGGTCATCACTCTACACAATGCAACGTTCACCAATTCCAACGTAAGAACATCCACACATTATCAAACTTTTAATGTTCTATATATTTATATATATATGTTAGAATCAAAAACCTTTCATATATTACTATGATCTCTGCTAGAGATATCTGTTGATGTATGCTTTTAGGTAGTTTTGGGTATCTAACTTGTCTCTCTCACAAAGTTAATTAACAAAATATCAGTTTTATTGGGTGCATACAAACATTGCATGTGATTATATTTATTCTGTAAATTTTCATTGTTAAATTTAACAAATCTCCATTCACAGTTTTTACTCATTATATATTTTATTTTTAGCATTTATCTCAGTTCATTTTTCAAATATCTCCTTTTCAAACGTAGTCCGTGAACTCCGCTATTCATAAAATGATTATCGTGAAAAATTCTATTAAAATTTTTCCATTTCAGTCGTTAAAGTCGATTCGACAAAACATAAAGGGGGCATTGTTAAAGGTACTCTATCGGAATCGCTTGACGTCAGCGCGTCTGGGAGATAAACGTGTCGGCCAGATCTGTCTAGTATCGGGTGCCTGATCGTCACGAGTCTTCCGAGAACATCTCCGACAGGTTTCCGCAGCCACCTTCACTGCAACATGTGAGATTACTCGGAGCCACATTCACTCGAAAGCGCGATTAGAAAATCCAGAAACGCGGCAGATTACTTTCTGCGGGAGGCGCGCTCTCCGCTTGTAACCTTTGACACAGACAATCGGCCTTATTCTGAAAATTACAATGTCTGGATCTTTAAGATCTTTATCCCAACACTTAATAGACAATAATAAAAATTAAAAATTTCCAGAGCGGATTTTGTAATTCTACGGCTCAAATACACTGTATTAAAAGATGATATAAGAAAGATTGTTTCTTACAAACGTATTCATTTCTTCATCCACAGCGTCCAGATGAAATATCATGGCTAAACTTGTCATGACTGCGTTACCGCGTATTCAAATCTTCCCATCTTGACATTTGATAGTTATGTCTGGATCTTTAAGATCTTTATCCCAACACTTAACAGACGATAATAAAAATTAAAAATAAACTTTCGCGGTGGCTGGACCAAAGTTATGGAACAAACTACCTAATAAACTGAGACAAACAGACAGCTTACCACAGTTCAAAAAACAACTTAGGACGCATTTATTTAGACAATCCTATAAAAACCTATAGAATCTGACTACAACAACGCTAGCTAATGTTTTCCACTCCTATTGTGCATTCCGCGAAAACACCTAATTCTTTCAGGCACTCACAAACTACTATAGTAATCAATTTTAATTCCACTTCTTGTATGCCACCTAGTGAATAAGTAATAGTAAATAAGTTTTTTCTTTTCTAGCAGTAAGTTGTCTTGTAAGATAATAATTTTTCTGTGTAAAGCGCCCTTGAGGTGAGTATTCGCGAAAACGGCGCTATACAAGTTATCCAATTATTATTATAATTATTATTAAACGAGACATAGCTTTACGTCGGTGTTTGTTTCTGTAAGTTTCTACATGAGATAGATATAGAGGGAGGGAGAAAGATGTAAATTGTTATCTGTCAAATGTCAAGATGGGAAGATTTGAATACGCGGTATCGCCGAACGCGGTCATGACAAGTTTAGCTATAATATTTCATCTACACGCTGTGGATGAAGAAATGAATACGTTTGTAAGAAACAATCTTTCTTATATCATCTTTTAATACAGTGTATTTGAGCCGTAGAATTATAAAAACCGCTCTGGACATTTTTAATTTTTATTATCGTCTATTAAGGTGTTGGGATAAAGATCTTAGAGATCCAGATATTGTTATTTTCAGAATACGGATGATTATATAAAATGCCATTCAGGGCCAATCGAGGCGTATTTTACGACAGGAGGGAAGAGGCATATTGCATTCGCTAGCACCCGTGCTCTGATTCAAAAGGTACACATGCATTGTAACTGACTAACTATCACGCCGTTTCCCCGCAGGGATAGGCAGAGAAGAATGAACGCCACACTCTTCTATTCTGGCACACTTTTGCTTGTTCTGTAAAATATTATTTAAAAAAAAAGTAAAACAGGGCCATCCTCAAATACCTGTAGTATCTGATCGTGCCGGGTCTTTCGCGGACGCCCCCTATTGCTGTTGCCTTCAACACTCGCATCATATATCTTCTTAACCATCCTTTCCTCGTTCATACGTTAAACGTGACCAAACCATCTCAGTACTGCTTTCTTTGTTCTATCTACCTACCACACTGCAGCCAGCTTTACATTCACTTCTAATTTGATCATTCCTCACTCTATCGATCAAAGATTTTTTACACAAGCGTCTTAGTGAACGCATTTACACCGCATTCAGTCTATTCCTCTTTTGTCAATTCCAGGCTTCACTTCCATACATCAGGGTTGCCACTAGAACGCCGTTATGTACCGCTAGTCTTGCTTCCTTTCTTCTTCTTCATGTGCCCTGTCGGGTCTCCCCGACGTCGTTGATCATCCGGGAGAAAGTTTCCTTGTCCAGGGCAGTGCGGAACAGCTCTTCCACGCTTCTTATCCCGGTCCACTCTCGGATGTTTCGAAGCCAGGAATGCCGCCTCCTTCCGACCCCTCTGCGATCCTCAATCTTCCCCTTCATGACGAGCTAAAGGATGGAGTATTTTTCTTCTCTCATTATATGGCCAAAAAATGAAATTTTACGGAGCTTTATTATGTTGAGTAACTGTCTGTTTGTATTTGCTCTACGTAAAACTTCAACATTACTAGTCATGTCAGTCCAAGATATCCTTAACATTTTACGATGTATCCACATTTCGAACGCCTCTAGGCGATTTAGAGTAGTCATCTTCAGCGTCCATGCTTCAACACCATAAAGTATAACTGACTATACATAGCATTTTATCAATCTCTGTCTGAGCTTCAAGTTTAAGTCGTCATTACAGAGTAGACTTTTCATTTTTTCAGATGCACGGGCTGTCTCTATTCTGCATTTGATCTCCGTATCAGGGTCCAGATTGTCAGTAATAATACTGTCCAAATACTTAAACTGTTCTACTCTCTCAATGTTGACACCCTTTAATTGAAGGCACACATTTGGATGATTATCTCGGCTAAAAACCATAAACTTGATTCCTTTGACAGATGCTTATTGGCCGTACATTATGAAGGCTCTAATTTGTGTTTCTCTGTGAAATATAACCTATTCCACGGGATCACGCCTATGGGAGACAAATGCTTGAAATTAATTTATGTTTCATTCAACACAAATTCACTGAGCACGAACGTAACCGGAGCAGTATTATGTTATACGTACTAATTTATCACTTTTCTGGAACTTGATTCACTTTATCGCATTTATCATTCGTGATATACAAAGCTGGTCAACACAACAACCTTCACAGCTACGAAGATCGACTTGCCTTTTTCAAGACGCACGAACTTGAGTCCCGACGGAAAATATCCGATCTCGCTGTGCTGCACAAGATTCTCACACTAATAATGTCGGTTATTTTTCTCCCATTACAAGGTTGTGTCGCACATATAATTTGTGTTGTGCTGACCCTAACATTGGTGCTGATATTCTTGCAGATACCTTATCTTCGTTCAAAAACTCACTCACACACAACATCCATTTTCTAAACACTGACATGAACCTATAGATCCATTAAATCAATATTTCATTAAATACTAATCGCACTACATTCAAACACAAAATATACAATACACATAAATGTACATGTACAATATAATGAATTACAAAAGTACATGTTACTAGAGCGTGCCGAAGACACTTGTAATTGGGGTAATGGGCATAGTCTTCACTATAATGTTTAATATCTGAGTATCATGTACCTATTATCCTGTTAGTGTCTCTAATAAATATATATATATATATATATATATATATATACGAGTAGGTATACAACAAAAAGTCATAAATAAGTTAGCGCGCATAATATTACATATTGAAAAAAATACGAGACATCCAAATATATGTATTAGCTTGTTGGTCTTGTGGTTAGGACACTCGTCTCGTGATCCAAAGGTCGCGGGTTCGAACCTCACTCCAGACTAGCAAGTTAGTCCTATTTTCATAGCACAAGCGTTTAGCTTAGTTTGAAAATAGTAAGAATATTGATGTGACACGTATTCCGTGTTCGCATCTCTATTTTTTAAAAAAAAAAATGTATATGTAGAATACTTGAACAAGGAGGGAATTAGACCTTTGAGTTGAAAGAAAATTCACAAAGAAGAAATTACTCCTTTGTATTTGAAAATCTACATAAAATAATTTGAAGTGTTAATTGTTTAAGATTTTACATTTTACAAAGGTATTTTCTATAGTTTCAATTATTAATGTTTTACGAGTAGCGAGAATTTTTCAGTTAGCGAGGAATAAGTTGCCGTCTAGTTGGGGTAATTTATTATTTGCTCTCCTTAATAAGCAAGCAACATAAGTAGATGTAATAAATTTTCTGGGATATTCTCCCGTGTTTCTATGAACCTTCGGATCCTATTGTTGTGATACAACGCATCAGCCCTGACGATAGACCCCGCATTGGAATCCGAAACGTCGGCCAGAAAGGTCGTAGAAACGCGGCAGAATATCCCAGAAAACTCAAACCAAAAGATTCTGAACGGCCGTGAAAATCTAAGAACGATGATAACTGTACCTACAATAAAAAATATATTATTACCTACCGCTTTCTGTTATTTTTGAGAGAGACTATTTTATGATATTTTATTCAATGATTTCTGGATTATTGAATAAAAAATCCCCTTTTCATTCATTCCCTAGAAGGTAAACAGTGAAAATACTAAAGCATGACATTTAAGTAAGCACATATTTTGAAAAAAATATATAGGTATTTCATAATATTCATATCACCATTATTATCACACTAGCTGTGTAACCTGTCAAAAATGACGGTACTTTTACATGCCGGTTCCTTAGGAATAAGCATTTATTTATTTATATAAAAAGAAAAGAAAAAAAATCGTTAAAAGCAAATAGACGGACGGACAGACAGACAATAAAATTATTATAATTGGGATTATTCTGATTTTAATATAACACAATATTCTGTCACATAAATATTTTATTTCGATGTTTCTTCCAAAATATATGTCTGCGTAAATTCATGCTCAAGAGTTTTCATTTAAGAAAGACAATCGAATTTGTATATGTAAGCTGTGCGTACGAAACAATGTGCGTAGTACGCACGTCTTACGCATACTAATTCGATTGTATTTTTTAAATGGAAAGCTATACTTGTTTAGTATTTACCGTTAGACAATGTGTGGCTTAACTACGATCCTGTGAAATTAAATAGAGATTGTTAGTTCGGTCGGTCAGCTCTGAAAGCAATCACGAACATTCTCCATTATATTACAGAACAGTTAGTTTTAACGGCTTTAGATAAGATATAAAACAGAAAGTAATTTGAAATCAAAATGTAATCTCTCTGCTTTTGAGTAGCAACGTTCTTAATACAGCGAAACCTCGATTTACTGTTGTTTTATTGCTGCGCTATTTATTTTTTGCTTTTTTTGATTATTGGAAGTAACATCATTTAAAATTGGATCTCAACTAGGTATGCCATTCGAATTTCGATTTTAGTTCCTTTAGATGCATTATTTTCGAAAAGTTAAAATTGACGCTGTCCAGTATAAAATTTTACAGAGTTAAAATAAACTTCTTTAGGCGAGGGGATTGGGGTACAGCGACAGTACGCCCCCTCCCCCGCGCATATATTTAAGACGCTTTTATACTGTAGTTGAAGTATTTATTATTGCATGATTAAATCTCCCAGTAAACAAAGCTTTTTTTAAAATTATTCTAAGAATATGTGACTATGTGGTGACATTATTATTAAAATAAAACACAAATCACTTTGTTTTCACCACTTTATTAGATTAAACAATTTACATGTTTCGAGAACAATGTTCTCTTCTTCAGGATTGTTGGTGTACTAAAAATTGAAAAAGTTGAACCATGCAAATGTGTTACGTTGAAGGTATGGGTGAGGGAGGGGGGGGTCAGAGGTGTTAATTGTGTTAATTATTATGGCTCATCTAGAGAGGATGGAATGTTAAGTGGAAAAATATTCAATATTGGGTTATGCAAAAATTTTGCCTTTGTATTTATTAAATTTGAATTAATAAACATTTTTTCTAATTTCAAGTATTTCAATTTTGAAATTTTGTAAAAAAAACAGACCCGTAATTTGCACTGAAAATTACGCTTTTAAAGCGTACGTTAACCTTTAAACCATTAAGTATTGACTCTGTATTCGGACCCAAATGATCTAGAAACTGGAGAACACGAGCGGCGTGACGTACTTGAAAGTTCCGTGCGTAGCTGCTCGGGGTTGCCCATTATTCAGTAACAAAAAACGTTAATCTATGACGTCACCGTCTCGCGACGAAGCCTTAGAAGGCACATTTCATTGTGAAGTGATTAGCCTATTATGGTGTCTCCGAGAGGTGCCCGCCTCTCCCCTTTGTGACGAACCGCGCCCTCGGTGGAGATCTTACCCCCTATCCCCTCATTTGTAGCAGGGGAATTTCTTTTTCGGGAATCCACTTGGGAATGGAAAAATATCCGTCGAAAATTATAGGGAGGAAGGAAATTAAATATGTTAACATGATAAAATGTCAAAAATATTGGGAGGTTGTATTTATCGTTAATTTTGGAAAAGTTGTGAGTTGACTTGGGGCTTCTTACTGGTTATGCTCTGGTTAGCGTTACTACACGAATAATATTAAGTATTGATTTATATATTTCAACGGTTAAAAACCTATTACAGTTATTTGATGTTGTACTAATTACCTTATAATATAAAATGAGAGAGTAAGTAAAAGTAAGTATAAGATAATAAAGATAAAATATGTAGAATACAGAGTTAATATAAAATAACATAATAATGTCAAAAGTAAGCATAAAATAACAGAGATAAAAAAAAATTATTACAGAGTAAATATACAATAACAAAAGTATTAAGAAGAAGTAATATATATTCAATAGTATGAAAAAGTTAACAAATGTGAATTAATTACAATTTATGAAATTATGTAGCAACAGAGTTAGAAACTAAAATGGACTGCCTTATTTCTCTAAGAAGTATTTATTGAGATGAGTACGGTAGCACTCTAATGTATTGATGCATTTTACGAGCGCAGGTTAGCGTGGAGCATGGAGCATCATACAGTGATAAAATTATGTACTAATAAATAAACAATCTAATATAAATAATTACTTCGTCAGCGAGTACACTGGGTTGTAGGTAAAGTGAGTGCGTCGTACCGCTAGGGAAACGGAGCAATCGCTTCCCGAGTTGGCTGTCGGAAACGGCGTGGAACAGAAGTCAGTGCAGTGTATATTATGACTAGGGAATGCAATCCCGGGTCGGGATTGCCCTTTCGGGATTCCCCGAGATTAGAATTTACTATCCCGCGGGATCCCTAAGGATCGAGATCTCGAATACTTTTGTGTTTTTTTTGTTTATAGAGCTGAATAACAATTAACAACAATGCCTTACATTTTTATATCAGCAGTTTTAATAAAATGTTCATTATTAATTTTAGTTTTTGTAGGCTTTTTCGAAGGATGACTTTTTTGTAAGCGTATATTTTGGGAAGAAAAATTGAAATAAAATATTTATGCTACAGATTTTTATGATATATCAAAATATGAATACTATGACAACAGTTGTGATAGAAATATTACAAAATATATGTTGTATTTCAATTTTTTTTTCTAAATAATTGGTTTCGTAAAAGTCATGCCGCGATGTTCCCACTGCACGCCCGGGTTTTACCAAGCATCAATCAATGTTACTTAGTAGTAGTTTTTATTACTATGTTAGGTTGATGAAATAAAGCAAATATTATTCAAAGCTATTTTCATTATTTGAATGTGACTTGAACATAAGTTTTAAGTACTTACTAAAAGATCTATAGACATTTCACAATTAAACATACAAAACATAAAAAATGTTGATAATCCCGACAATTCCGATAATCTCGTCCGATTTTTCGGTTCGGGATTGATCGCAGATGCCTCGAGATCTCGCGGGATCGGGATTGCATTCCCTAATTATGACTACAGTGTCAGGTACGCATTGATGGGTGCGTTCAGCGCGTAACGGGAGGCATCACCATACTTCTTTGAGTTTTCTTGTGTGCCACAATTATGAATCGGTGACGATTGCGTGCGATGCGTTTTTCATATTTCCCTCGATTCATAGAAAAGTACGCGAATAAATAACGGCGCATTATGCAGACGGCAGGCCATGACGTTAGCGGTAAAAAACCTATTCACGATGGCAGGTTACCGTGAAAATTGTAATGCATTAAATTCTGCACGATTCGCATCTGCATCCATTATGACGGTGACGGAAAAATGAGTCTGCGATGTCGTTTCCGGTTCAGTCCGCAAAATAATTGATGCCGGATATAGCAACCGTCAATATATAATGTAATTTAGATGCAGCCTACCTTATTTAATCCAATTTGCTGGTAATTTTATTCGCCCGCAAAATGTCTCTAGATTGAATGTCCGGGATACAATAATTTGATACATTAATACGAAACTGAATGAGTAGCCGATAAAATGCATTTGTAATGAGATGATTTGCATAACTATTTCAGTTGCTATGGAGACACATTGATACATATGCGGGGATGGATGACCTGAAAGTGTAACCGTAAACTATTTTAGTACGAAAACGGATCCTGCGCAAGGTATTACGAAATATTACATAAATTATTCGGACGTCATCTCAAATCCAGTTACAAAAATGAAACACCGATTTCGAGAATCAAATTTTACGTAACTTTTACCCTTAATCATATTAATCTGAATATACTACGCGTGGTCTACAATTTTCTGTTTGATGTAATGGTAAGCCAGAATTTAATAAGAGTAATCTTATCATTTGCTACACTGCATACAATACAATGAAAAACAAGTTTATTATGACAATTGCAACTAGTTCAGTACAAAATACCTTCAATATTTGGAACAGATATTTAATGAGGAGACCAGTAGACCATCGTTTAAACTGCAATAAGAAAAGTCCTGGCAGATGTCAAAGAGGAACTTCAGCATGGTGGTGAAACATTGAGGCGAAAATGATGAAGCCCGCATTCAGTTACAATACCGACCAGGACAGAATGAGTTGACGTTTTCGTATATTCTACAAAATTCTAACTAATCATAAGTACAATGCGTATGTCACGAAATACAACAAAACAATCTAGATGTTTTGAATACTGCGACGAGATGTATAGAAATCGGAAAGAATTATGTAATCAACGATTTTACAGCGCTCTATAGATTCTGCACTGAAAACAGAAGATGCTAGAACGCTTTAGGCTGAACTATGCAGTTATTCTAAAATCTCGAAAGATATAGAAAGACATTTATTTAACTATAAAAGAGCGTTGCGCTGCGCCATTTCAATATTTAATTGACAAACCAATGCGACATTAGCAACGAGAGTGACGTTGCCAGCGTTAAATAAAGGAAGTACCAATTATGGGCGAGAAGTTTTTCTACGTGCGAATATTGAACGGAATTTTCTAGAAAGTGATCTAAGCAATAAAACAATATGAAATAGTGCGAATTGAGAAACAATGTAATAATAAGTGTGTGGAAAATTCTATAAACATTAAGTAACTACTAATTTAAAAACGGAGTTCCAATTTAATTTGTGTCCAGTGACTTTTGCGTTCTTAATAAAAGTGTAATAAAGTTCAAGTGTTTTTTGCCTCCCACAGCCACGTCACGTGACAGTAATACGATGAATTTAAGATAACTAAAGTAAACAAAATTATAAATAAAATATGTGAAATTTTTAACTCAACGAGAAGGGACATAAAACAAACAATATTTACATAACCGCACCCAAACTAATTCATACATTTATCTTCCATTCTACTCCCGTCCCACATTCCCCTCCACCATCTCCACTCGCTGTTAAAATAATTTACAAAATTTCTTTTACAACGTCACATTTGTTTTAATAAATTATTATTATTATATTCAGTGTAAAATTTGTAATTGGAATAATTTAATAACCATTATTTTATATTTGTTAATATGTAAATCTGCTATTATTTTCCCTCAAATAAATAAATAACCCGTCATCGTAACATTGTTTGAAATTTAAATAAATATAATTAATAATGTCACCACAAAATTACTTTGCTCTTTTTGAAGAAAATAAAATAAAAATTGCGATACTCGCTTATACCTGTATTTTTGATGATTCCACGAAAAAAAGAGATATTCAATTGAAGGCATTTCGATCACGACCAAACCACAATAAATTAAAATAAAATATCAAACAAACTGTATTTCAGCGACCTTTATAGAATATCGAAAATATGATTTTTTTACCTGGGATTGTTACGAAGCAATAAATAACATTTTGTCTGAAGTAGAATTGATCTTTTAGGTCAAAGGACCCGTAAAAGGTCACGCCGATAACTTTAAGGTATTCTTATTGAAGTTTTTCTTTATAATACCGTCAATTGAATACAGGAGCGACGGTAGGTTTTTATGTTATTTCTATGATATGATTTTGTGTTTTTCACGCTTTTGCAATGAATGACGTTTTCAGTTTTATTATTTGTAATTCATTTGTAATCATAATAGAAACTTACAATCCGAGGCAATATTGTTGGTGCACAATGGAGTTCAATAATGATAATGCAATACACTTGTTACGAAGAGCAGACAAACAAGGCAGCGGTTATCTCCGGATGCTTAAGAGACACTATATGAGCCAATAATCTTACGCTAGTGGAAAGCAGTAGGAATATATAAAACATGCATAAGACTTATCAGGACATACGGTATCGAAGCAAGAGCGGACACGGTGAGAACTTAACACCTCCTCAGAACTTCCGAGATGTAGACCCTAAGACCCATTGCTGGCAAGACTCTCAGAGACAGAGTACCCAATGCGGAAATCCGCAGAACCTGCGACATACAAGACATTGTAAGATGGAGCAGGCAGAGAAGGCGTTTCTGGAGGGACTATGTAGAGAGAATGGAGCAGACGAGACTTCCCAGAGCCGTGATGCGCGGATTCCAGAGGGGCGCCGACCACCAGGGAGACCACCAAAGAGATGGAGAGAGAGCTGGACGTCCTCGTCACAAGACCAAGACTGACCTGTCAACACAGATCAAGGATTTTAAAAAAGAAGAAGAAGAAGAAGACTTGTTATGAAACGTCTACCGTACAAAATGTGTAAAAATCAACATGATGTCGTGATCTTGCTGAAATGGTCGATTGTGAAATAATGATATTATACACCAGCCTCTGTCATTCTTCGTATACGGATCATCCTCATTATCATCCAAGTCGGTCTATTATGACTGAGGATAGTGATCTTCATCTTGACTACTCTCTTGTTCTCTTGACTATTCTCCTACATCATCCAGCAGACTTTGAAGTGCCTGGAGATTTTACCACATGGTCCGTCCGATCTTCCTCTTCATCCCTCGTGGTTCATCACAACAAGCTTCTCCAGGCTATCTTCTCTTGTGGCAAGATGTCCAAAAAATTGGAGGATTGAGACAAGTAATTGAGAGTCTTGAAACCAAATTTATTAATCAATTAGAAAGACATGCAGAAAAATTAAATCAAAGAAATTTTTTTTGACTGCTATCGGGATTCGAACCACGGATCTCTTCCTATCCGAGGCAGGCGCGTTATCCAAGTACGCCATAGCGGCCTTGTTTATTTCCGTGAATATATCACCTAGGTATGTTACCAATTACACTTCATCAGTCTGGTACCTTTCCGTCAATATGTCTTATCTGTAAGTCTCATTTATTAATTGATTAACATATCGTCGCTGTATATATAATAAATCCTTTGTGCCTTTTAGTACATTCTGAGATGAACGAATTAATTTGTCAATTTTTCATATAAATAATGGAGATATACTAAAAAAACATTGCCGTTCATCTGGAAAGTCTGCCTAGTAATTATTTAAAATATTTTTCATAAATCTAGTCCGTGCAATTAATTTTTAAAACAGTTCGTTTATCTTAGAATGTACTAAAACGTCATGTATACAGCGACGATATATTATCCATTTTTGGAGCGGTAGGCACAAATTACTTTGTATAACTGTCGCTAGGGACGCCAGAATTAACCGTTTGATTTTTGGATGCATTTGATACAATACACATATTCAAGAACACATCCTTACTGTAAAGTTGTAATTTTTCAGAAGAACCTTCTGTCAAATTTTGATTTTGAGTTCTTATAATATGCAGACATGCAGAGATCATGCGCAATTGGTCGCGATATGCGCAAACCAAGATCACATCTGAAAGGCATCGATCCACCATCTTTTGCATTTAAAAATCTTCGATTCCACGCCATAAAGGATCACCCTGATAGGTGCTTGTTTTATTACATTTTTTTTTTGTTTTGGGAGAAATTCCAGCGCCGAAGGTCGGCAGCCGAGGATCGTGACCTGGCGCAAGCGACGAGCGAGGGTCAGCAGTCAGCTGACGGGTGAATTGATTTGCGGCTCCATCGGGGACACACTCATCGCGATTATTCACTCCGCGCTGGGTCGAGAACCGGCGATTTTAGAATTAATTGGCCAAATTTTCCAATCGAGTATATAGCTCACCGCGGGAGATCGGTAAATTCATCTTTGCAATAGCTGTAATAGAGAACGGTATATTAACCCTTTCTTCACTAAGCGTCCAAAACTTCCTTGTAGTCTGAAGCGGGATATAGAAATACCCCACATCATATTCATATAAATGATAATAAAAAAATATGCATTAGTTAGAGTGATACGAATAATAAATAGAATAACTAAAAAATAAGACACAGGGTTATGGTATGAACAAGCTCAGGTGTAGGTATGTATCGCGCGAAGATAACTTGATTTTTCTTCTTCTTTTTCTTTTAGTAGATCTGTTAATCTGTGCTACAGAAAACTACGCCCTCTGGGATGACGAGGTCTAGCTATCCCTACATCTTTTCGGTGGTTTTCCCGGTGGGCGTCGTCCAGAGTGGATTGGATCTATGCTTTAAAAGAATGCTTACTTTAATCCAACTTGAAACAACCGGCCCTAAGTGGGTTGAGCGTAATTCCCGCTTAAGAGTGTAATTAATAAATTCCCAAAAGAGAAGACAGTTTCGTCCCCCTGCGAGTGCCGCGCGCCTAGCAACCATTAATGTATTAATTTACATCACGATTCAATTGAAGTCAGATGACCGCCGAGAGTAGCAGGAATTCGGGTGGTGTCAAAATATAATGACTCACGCAATTCTGGTGGGAACGGGAATATTGGTGACAGTGGGGAGAGGCCCGTAGGTAGGTACCGGGCCATGGCGAAACGTAGATCTTACTACTCAAAATAATTGATTTCATATTTATAAAAGCATTAACATTGTGGTTAGGCATTATTATGTGTTAGTTAAATTAGTATAAACCATTACCAGATTTAAGTCTACCCTCGTAGATTCCTGATCGTTATGTAGACAAGTTAGTGCATGCTTGTCTTTGACAAGATTAACACGCGAGTGATAAATATTGGTAAAGGTTAACAATACTATGGTTGTGGTGTATTGTGTTGTGAATATAGTAGAGTAGTGTTGGTCCTGACGAAGAAACGGGCACGTCTTGAAACCGGTAGACCTAAAATCTGGTAGTGGTTTATGCTAATTTAACTAACATTCTGATTTCATATTAATTGAAAACAGGGATTTTATTTTTCGTTTATCAGTTCGAAGCGATTAGTCCTTTCTTCGTCAGGGATTTTTTTTTAAATGAAATATCACAATACACATATAAAGGATATAGCATTAAAAAAATTCCAATAAAAAATATATAGTTACATCATTAGTGTCATCTGTATTTTGATTAAGGGAATGAAAAAGCTTTGGACGCCGGTGCCGCTAAATGATAATTACAACACATATGTGAAACGGGTTGTAAATTAAATATATATACAATTTCCAAAAATTTGATAGATGTGGTATTCTATCAAGGGTGGAAATGGTGAACATTACATTGTGCAAAATGATTACTTAAGTCAGTCGTACAATAAATACATCGTAAGCCTTATGAACACCCAATTACTTCCGTAGGTACTTACTTTCCCATAAAAAAATATAATTTCGTCTGTATAAGACATCTTTAATATATTTTGATTTATGATGATTGAAATTCCTGGGCTGAAAATTCAGTACTGTGTTCTTTGAAAAAATTGAACAAACTCAAAATATTTTCAATATATAATGTGTTGTTTGACGAAAAAATGAAATACACAAATTTGCAAATAAATATTCGAATCAAATAGCTAACATTTTATCTTGTTCTGTATTTTTTTTTCTAAACAATCCTACACCCTTTGACCGATCTAAATCAAATTTATCTTCAGGTTTCCTTGCAAAACATAGGCACCCTAACTCTCCACTTTACCGCCCACTTCTCTCCCGATAAAAATTTGTATTATATTATAATATTGAAAGACACCCCTAAATCTTAAATTCTGAATCCCGGATAAAGTCGGGTTGGGATAGAAGTTGGTCTAAAAATTTTAGGTACAGCACGCACTTACCATGTGTGAGTAATTCAAATTCTGAAAAAGAAAAAAAAATCTTTTTGTTAATGAGTACAAATTTAACAGATTATTTGATAACTTAGTAAAGACCACTACCAGATTTTAGGTCTACCGGTTTCGTGACGTACCCGTCTCTTCGTCAGGACCAGCACTACACCACTATATTCACAACACTATACACCCCAACCATAGTATTGTTAAACTTTCACCAATATTGATCACATGCGTTTTAATCTTGTCAGAGAAGCATGCGCTACTAGCCTACAGATCATTCAGGAATCTAACGAGAGAGAGTGAGAGGGGGCGGGGTCTAAAGTGGGTGTACAAATTTACAAGTTTTTACAAATTTACAAGTTTTTACAAATTTACAATGGAGTACACATTTAATCGTGTCGTCTATTTTTTCAAATCATTAAACAATTTTTTAAATAATATTATATAGAAGAGGTTGCACAAGATTTCATAGAATAAATTTTTCATTTATCATTAATTTTATTCCACTTTTAGCTAATTAGATCATCCTCGCTTAATTAGTTCAATGGCTTGATTTCAATAGATATACATTATCGACAATTGATTATTATTCGTTCGGTTTAAACACTGGCTGTATCTATCTGGGACGTTACGGTTCATAACCTTTAATTGAAAACAATGCAGCGAGCGACTAATGGAGATTTCTCTATCGCAAAGTGATTACAATAATTTGATATTCGTCCATCAATCAAACGACCAGAAACTGGAACACAGCGCTGAATAATCGGCAGTGGCGTGATTCGGATGTAGAGTAGGGCGAGTCTTGCGTCTCTTACGCTCGGGCAGGGAATGCAATCCGGACTATCCGTAATCCGAAAAATCCGGATATCCGCACATTTTTACCAGACCTCCAAATCCGGATTTGAAAATCGAATAATAAGAAATTTTAACAAAAAAATCTAAACGAGCGAGTTTGTTGTTCGCGCGTCTTGCGAGTGTGGAATCTATCGGCTCTGGAGGATACAAACGTTGCATCAGAGCGTGCTTCTTCCGCAGCAGGAATTATGTGCAACCGAATTTGCAGCAGGTTAAAGGACAGCACTTCAGATGCCTTATTATTTTTGAGGTCACATTTTATGTCTTTAAAAATGGCATAGTTTTTTTACGTTGCTTTTATGTTGATTTAAGTGAAGTTAAATTGTTTTGTTACTTTTGTTTATGTTTGATAATTTGACAAGGAGTCTATTTGTCTTTATTTTTGTTCTTCAGAGTTTCTTTTAATTTGTACCTGTTGATTATTTTATTAACGTTACTCAGCACGCGAGTCACAGACTGATTATTTTAATAAGAATAACACCATAATTATATGGCATTTAATTATGATAGTTTGAATAATAATAAATAACAAAAAAAAATTTAAAAAAGAAACCCATAAAAACCAAGTTTTTACTATACTCCCTTTCTTTGTAAAATATAAAAATAATTAAAGACGAAACATAAAACATATAATATAACACTAAACTTCCAGTAATTTAATATATTTCTAAAATGTCAGACGTTTTGAGCTTTGATAAGACACTTCATGCTTTGAAGATTAAATTCTAAATACATTTGTCAGTCAATTTAGATTTTCGACATTCGTAGTGAAGTATTCGTAATCAAGTTGCTAATCAAACTTTTCTAATGATTCCAATTTGAAAAAACCAATAAAATTTCTAAAAATCTCAAATTACACTATAATTATTAATTTTTTTTAACGAAAATTTGATAGATCTTCTTGATCGTCGCCACGAGTCTATTTGCCAAGTTTAAGTTCGATTGCATCATGGGAAAAGGGTCAAAAATCTGTCCAAAGTTTTTGTTGGCGGCAAGCAAGCAGACGCCACGAGTTTATATAAAGGGAGTAAAAATCGTTTGATTCGATTTTCATTTGCTTTTGTTTTAATCCGTATAATCCGAATTGGAACAAAATCCGTTCTTAAAAATTTTTGATTTGCATTCCCTACGCTCGAGTCTTCGTCAGCAATCTATCAACTCGGCCGGACTTGAGCTGAAGCGAGAATGCCGATACCTACCTTAAGAACTGATTGCAGCCTGCTCGGGTTATCAGGCAGCCTATGTGCTGTTACGTAACGTAAGCAGACCAGTTCAATAGTCCCACGACTAGAATGAGAATGCATTCTTCGAAAGAAAATTGTTATCGTGAACGGATAATTGCAACGGTGCTGAATGCACCTTCTTGTTTACTCAGTGAGCTGTTTTGATGATCGGTAGTCGCAAAGGCTCGCTTCACAATCTCCGGTGTCTGGAGTAAAGGTACAGATACACATGCTGATTTAGTGGTATGCTAATGAGCCTAACAACTGTACACATTTGCTCATTACTGGCATGCTTATTAGTGGCATGCTCATAAATAAGCATGCCCGAAGCTAACAATCAAACACACATGCTTATTAGTAGCATGCTCTTGTCATAGAATAGAGACGCTCTTGTTCAAAATGGAAACTTTGCAAACTGAAATAGAAAATTCAAGTGAACCAATAAATCAAAAAAGTTCCCGAGTTTCCATCCGTTTTTATAATTTTTATTGTAAGATTTGAATCATTCATGCCTATTAATAAAGTTTCATAAACATTATTTCTCACTATATTATTTTTACATAACGGTGACCGAGTATTCCACAGACATTCGTGATTCCTGTAATAAGTCACGAAAAGTAATGTTTTATCATCTCCCCAACGCGCCATATTTGTTTAATCTGTCGCGGACAGAGAAGATCGCATCGATAATACTAGCCGCGAAGCCCGCGAATGACATAAGCATGCTCATAATAAGCAAGCCTGTTCACACATGCTCCAAAGATACCCCCTTCTCTATGGTGAATGACAGTGGCATGCTTCTTAATCAACCGGCGGTTGATTTTTGAGCAAGCCACTAAGTGGCGCGATGCTACGCCGAAAAAAAGTACGTGCGGTCGCTTGGTAATGGTCAAATTAGTAAAAATAGGTTTTATCGGATACTAGTCAGAGAATAATTACAGTGGTAAATGTAAAACATATGGGATTATAATATAGGAGATAAGAGGATAATAATATAGGACCGTGCATTCATTTTGAGGGATTTTGAGGGAATTCGACAGCAGAAAACTTGCCTGAGAAGATGTATGAGGGTGAATGAAGCAGAAGTGGTATGCCAGGATAGAAGAGTGTGGTGTTCTACCCTCTCTGCATAGATCAGTTAATGGTTAATGAATCAAAATGTTCGATAAGTCGGATCGAAAGTCTAAATTTGTATTTATCAAATACATCATAAATTTTCCATCATAATAATAATACTCCGCACGCCTTCAGATAGTTGCAAATATTTATGCATAAATATAAATATCAATATGTGGCGATATCGGTACTACGGGCGTACAAACAAGTGCTCTTATTACCTACACATAAGATAAGCGAAGGCGAAACCGAAATAATATTTCTATGCAAGCGTTGGAATAGAGTGACGCGTTACGATTTTATTATTGAAAAATATGAATGGGGGAAACGGATGAAGAACAAATTAAATAAATAAACGGAGTGTTAGTTATATTAGTATAAACCATTACCAGATTTTAGGTCTACCGGTTTTGAGATGTACCCGTCTCTTCGTCAGGACCAACACCACACTACTATGTTCACAACATTATACACCACAACCATAGTACCTACTGTTAACCTTTCACCAATATTTATCACATGTGTGTTAGGCCCGGTTGTTTCAAGTTGGATTAGAATAAAAGTTCAAAGCACAGATTTTTTACGGAAACGGATCGTTTGATTGGTGGAGAACGCAAAAATCTGTGCTTCAAACGAACTCTTACTTTGATCCAACTTGAAACAAGCGGTCCTTAATCTTGTCAAAGTCTAACATGCACTAACTTAGTTAGTTATTGGAAAAGTTGGTATATTTTATCTTGTTTATCTGGTTATTTTGGTTTAATTATCTTTATTTTTATTTTCGTAAAAGTTTTAATTAATACTGTTTTTTAAATATCGTTTATTATCAACCACCACTAGGGCGTTGACAGACAAATAGATAAATAAACCATTTTTTTGTTTTTTTTTTAATAAGGACGAAGAAGACCAGGAAGGCCCAAGCTACGATGGATGGACCACCGCAGCTTGGGCCATATCCATGTAACAAATACCAAAGTGGAAGACAAAAGCAACGGGTAGACCAGAAGGAGGAGACTTCTGGATTCAGCCGAGGCCCACCCAGAACTGTCTGCTGATTTATAAACTAAAAAAGGTATTTTAATGCACATAAAACAGGATTTCGGGATTCTTTTTAAAAAAGTTTTTAAGTATGTACTTACTACCTGTAACCCGTCAAAAATGTCGGAACTTTTACATGTCGGTTCCTAATGAATAAGTTTTCATTAATAAAAAAAATCGAAAAAATAAAATTTCGTAAATAAAACCCAATTTTTTTACTATATTGAATTTACGGACGTTAACGACGTTACGGGGACAGACAGACAGACAGACGGACAGACAGACAGATAGACAACAAAATTATTAAAATTGGAATTGAGATTTTAAATTCCGACGTCGTCACATTTAAAACGATAGCGGGCAATATTCGCATGAGTGCAAAAGATAATATTGCTGAAGTTGGGTATTGTGTGTTGTCTGTTTTAACTACACGTTTCTGGTTTCTGGTGTATACAACCAGGCCTGGCGCCATCGCACAGCTTCGCAGAGATGTTGAAATCTTTGGCAATTAAATACTCCATTTACAACATCGTGTAACTTCATTAGAAGTGGAATCCATTGTTTTATACATGATGGGCGTGCTTGGCGTATAGAGGTCAGATGTATCTCACAAAAGTAGGCCGATTGATAATAACTCATCATTCGACAGCAATCTTGAGACATCAATTTGACAACTATGTGTTATTATTAAGAAGCATGTCCATGATGCAATTATTGTCTCGAATGATAAAATTTCTGCGCCAGATGTCGGTGGTTTGTCGGTAGATACATGACATTGATATTGATTTGATGATTTATTAATTGATTGGACGACATCGTAATAATCGTGATATGTACCAATTTATTTAATTTTATGCTACAACTGATTTTGATAATTAGGTTAGGTTAGGTTAGGTTCCGATTATGCTCCCAAATAAAATAGCAAGCAACGATATAATATGTAACATCACGGTTATTGTGTTTTTTTTAGACAAAAAATTAGGAGCGTGTCATCTACCGAAGTAAACATTTTCCTGGATTAAAAATGTTCTCGGGCAGTATGTATCTGACTTGATTCGCATTCATCACTTTCCTTATTATTATTTATCTTTTATTATCTGTCCTTTGTTATCAATTACCGATACAATCAGACACAATTCCCAAATAATCATACCGAAAATAACCGGTTAAAATAACGGTTCAACCATCACTAGTAGTTGTTCCATGGACGCGTTCCTTTAGTCGGCTTAATTCTCCAATCCACTCTGACTGACCCACGGCCGTGACGTGTGATGGCCGGTCGCGATTAATTCGCGCGTGACCTACATGGGTCGCAGGGACGTCTGATAAGTAGCCCCTCAGGAGGTATTTGGCAGAACACAACGCGGGGTGATCTGCCAGACGCTGTTTGGGCAGCTAATTGGTAAACAGCAGCCATGGAGGGGCACTGCGGTGGCCTGGATAGCGAGGGGCAGCTAGGGAGTGCAATCCCGATCCCGCGAGATCTCGAGGCATTTTACGAGATCAATCCCGAATCGAAAAATTTATTTATTTTATTTCTATTTAATTTTAAGTAATAGATAGATATAATATGCTATGCTGATGATGCGGTATTAATAGCCAACTCCGAAGACGATCTTCAAAAACTTCTGCACAAATTCCATATATCTTCACAAAGATTCAACATGAAAATCTCCGTAGCTAAGACTAAGAACATGGTGACATCGAAACAGCCAATACCATGCGAGCTTGCAATTGACGATAAAATAATAGAGAAAGTAACGAGCTTCAAGTACTTGGGTGTCGAGATATCCAGCAGTAACTACCTCTACGAAGAAGTAAGAGAGCAAGCAAACAAAGCCGCAACTATTGCTGGATGCTTGAGAAATGCTGTCTGGAGAAACGAACATATGCTCAAGGAGAGCAAAGTGAAGATATACAAGACCTGTGTCCGCCCAATCATGACGTACGGTATCGAGACAAGGGCTGACACTACCAGAACAAAAAATCTCCTAAGAACAACTGAGATGAAGACTCTCCGACCCATTGCGGGACTGACAATCCGAGACCGAGTGAAGAATTCCAAGGTACGAAGGACTTGTGACGTCGAGGATATTGTCCGATGGGGAAGATCTAGAAGACGTTGCTGGAGAGATCATGTGGAGAGAGCTTGTACTGAGAGAGTAGTGAGCATAGCAGCGAACAAGCTGCCGTCTGGTACCAGACTCCCAGGAAGACCGCATAAAAGATGGCGAAATAGCTGGACATCTGTATCCCAGGAACAGGCTCCGAGCAATGACAGGACGCAGTCCTAGATGAAACAGAAGAAGAAGAATTTTAAGTGTCAAATTTTGTTTGGACTGTGCCTGTCTCACTAGAAATATCTGTGTTGAGACAGGCATAGTTTACAATATTGTGTAGGTTCAAAACATAGATAATAAAGTGTTTAAAGTAACATAATAGAAAATATATCATATATATGAGGTAATATTGTGTTAGTGTGTTTGTGTAAGGGCCGGTTGTTTCAAGTTGGATTAAAGTTAGCGTTCTTTTAAAGCATAGATTTTTGCGTTCTCCACCAATCAGACGATCCGTTTTCGTAAAAATCTATGCTTTAATCGACCTCTTACTTTGATCGAACTTGAAGCAACCGGACCAAAGTGTGCCTATTTTATCTCTCCCCTTGTTTCGGATCCACCGTTTTATTTTGTATTTTATGTTAGGCTTATAATTGTGGTTAGCCCGGATTGTTTTAATTCGTCAAGCATGCAATTAAGTAATTTGGGTCTAAAATATTTATAGCTGCTTTGTCCATACGTGGTATGTAACAGTGGAATTTGTAAACTGAGTTTGTTTGACCGTGTGGTAATTATTGTTTGAGTTGAAAATCGGACAAGATTATCGGGATTGTCGGGATTGATCAGCATTTTTATGTTTTGTATGTTTAATTGTATATGTCTATAGAGCTTTTACTAAGTACTTAAAACTTACGTTCATGTCACATTCAAATAATCAAAATAGCTTTCAATAATATCGGCTGTATTTTATCAACCTAACATAGTAATAAAAACTACTACTAGTTAGTAGTTTTTACTCCCCTTCTTTTAACTCGTGGCGTCTGATTGCTTGCTTGTCTGACGAAAAAACTTTGGATCGATTTTTAACCCTTTTCCCTTGATCCAATCGAGCTGAAACTTTGCAAGCAGACTAGTGGGACGATCACGAAGATCTATCAAATTTTCATTAAAAAAATTATTAATTATAGTATAATTTTGGATTTTTCAAATTTTTAATGGTTTTTTCATACAACTCAGTAAGTTGTATGAAAATACTCCGACTAAATTACTTAGACACGAAACCCGAAAATGAGAAAGGGAGTATTGTAAAAACTTGTTGGGTTAGTTTTTTACTCTACTTTACATTAACTGATTGATGCTTGGAAAAACGCCTACAAAAACTTTAATGCAATGATTAATAATGAACATTTTATTAAAATTGCTGATTTAAAAATTCAAGGCATTGTCGTTAATTGCTATTCAGCTCTATAAAAAAAAAAACGCAAAAGTATTTGGGATCCCGATCCATAGAGATCCCGCGGGATTGGAAATTCTAATCTCGAGGGATCCCGAAAGGGCAATCGCGACCAGGATTGCATTCCCTAGTGGCAGCTTGCAGATTTTGATCCACGTGGTGGTAGCGTGCTCGGTTTATTGACATGCGTGGAATAAATTATAACCGATATACCATTCATTAACCTAATTCTTTTACAATAGAGTACTGCTCTACCTGTTGAATATGTATATCCATTAAAACCGAAAGATTCTTTCGGAGTAGACCATTCATGAATCGATAAAGTGTGTTGCAATGCGGTTCATTAGTACGGTTTTATAAAAAGTAGAGTATTTGGTATGTTATGGAAGTATGTCAATATTTTACGACGCTTAAATTTTAATTTTATTGATTTCTTTTGATAAATTAGTCTTCGCGTTTTAAACTTGAACATAACTTCGGACATAAGTTTATAGTGGTTTTATTTATCTAATATATCATAGATTATTATCTTATTTAGTGCGTAAACCGAGAATTGGCCAAAAAATGATATTAAAATATCTGAAATATTGAAAATTATGAAATACGAAATAAATTCATCACTTTGAATAAGCTAATCATTTAAATATACTTAGATTAAATTATCTAAGATATTAAATTTATTCATATTTTATTTAGTAAATAATTAAGTCTTAGGTACCTACATGTTAAACCTCCTTGTTTCATTACTTCATTTAAGAACATGATTTAATGTGAATATCGTAATATATATAATAATTTAATAATATGAAATATTAAACGTCGGACTTCAAAAAGCACTAATTTTCAAAGCTACGATAATATTTAAATTCTAACCTACGATTTACTTATGTATTATTTAATTAAGAAGGGATGAAACTTAGGGCTAATTTTAGTTAATCCTTTTTTTGGGTCGCAATCCTAGGATTGGTCTGCAACAAGGACTGTATTTCTCCACTCCTCTCTGTCACCTGCCAGCCTCTTCATCTCTTGGTAGGTGCTACATCGCACATCTCCGATAATCTGGTCTGCTTACCTTGATCTCGGGCCACCTCTACGATTGTTGTCTTCAATTGTCATACACTGTCTTACGGTATACATAAATAAAGCTAGCCTATATTATTCAATTCATATTATTCAAGAATCACAATAATTAACGAATGGTCATGGAGATATTAAAGCACAATTAGACTCAATTTGTAAATGGAACAATTAATCGAGTGACTCATAATAAGTATAGCGAGTATTTATTTTTGAATAAATAAATTGTCACCCAGCAAATGGGGTGTTATTGCCGACTAGTCAGCACTATATATAGCGAGGAATAATAATTGAGTACACCATCTCTCGACCATAATCAGGGTTGCCACCCGTACTCTATTATAAAGTATTGTACGTTATTTCGGTTAATTGTACTCTATACTTTATGAGAAAAATAAAATACGTGAAAATACTTTATTTCGCATGATTTGATTTCTCTGGGATTCATTTTACTTATAGCATACAAAAAAAAAAATCGTAGAAATTTTTGCCTAAAATGGAACGAGAGTTACCGGGATCGATGACGTTATCAATTGTTGCCGAATAGGTTCGATAATTGACGATTACCCTGTGGTGGTCGCCACATAAACGCTCGTTTTTTAATGCAACCTAACCTCAAATGTCAACAAAGTCAATGTATTTTTAAAAATGTCTTGTTTGTTTTGTGTATGGCGGATTGAGTGCAGTTAAAATACGATTAATTGGTTTTATTGAGTTTTTTCTGTGATGAATAGCAAATGGCGAGACGAAAGAAACAAAGCGTCTCTGAATCTAATAAAAATGAATGACTTTTTTACTTTAACTTAAATAATATAGACTGCAAAAATGTTGTTCAGTTGTTAAGTAATGATAATTATTTGTTAAAAGTTGCTAAAAGTAATGAAAAATATGTTTTTATGCAAAATAAAAAAGTAAAATAAATCGTACTTTATTTTGACACAATGTACTTTTTTTTCTACCTTTAATAACCAATGTTTTTTGTTTGCACAAAAAAGGTGACAACCCTAACCATAATACTAGACAGGGCAGACTCAGACAGAGGAGCGTATGGTTCCCTATCACCTTAGATAGAAGGAATTAGTTAGATTCAACAATGGATTGAGTTAATTTTCAAAAAGTCATTTATTTCTCTGTTAATATTTTTTGCGTACCTCCATACACATAGCTAGTTTCTGTTCACTTGAGTACATTTTCAAAAAGTCATTTATTTCTCTGCCAACATTTTTTGCGTACCCACATACACATAGCTACAGTTTCTGTTCACTTGATATATTTTTTTTCACGTCAAAGGTCGTTTTAATTTTTCATTTTTCGAAAGAAATCAGAGGCCATCAGAATATAACTAACGTAAATTTCTTAGTACACAGTGTGGTTCCACGGTTGTTCTCCACTACGTTTGACTAGATAAAAAAATATTAAAAGTTTTTTCATTTTAAAACAATTATGAAAAGGTCAAATGAAATACTAAAAAGTATAATTCCTTAGAATATAAGTCGCGCTTTGTAACAAAAAAACGTATTTACTTGAAGAGACGTAATTCGGAACGAATTAAAAAAAATTACCCATTAAAAGATTATAAATTCTTTATAAAAAAACAATTATCATAAAATAAATTATTTTACAGAATAACTTTTGTTTTTTAGCAATTTCTAATAAGAGATAAATTCTGGTGTCCATGATATAAATACTGTTAGAGTAGTACCAGAAAGTAGGTTCTTGCCGAACATCTGTGATAAATTTGTATTTTTTTATGTGCGTGTTCGTATGTGCGACCCCAAATGAAAGATGCATTATCATCGACATCAAGTCGATGTGCAAAATTTCAGCTCGATTGGATGACAGGAAGTGTGTTAATTTTTACTTCCAAGATATTTCAACACTCAAGACTGGCTGTGAAGTTAATATGAAGGATTTAAAAATAACGTCTAATATAAAAAATATATTTAATTTACTAAGGGGTTTACTTATAAAAGAATAAATACTTTCAAATTCAAATGTTTATTCAATGTTCAATGTTACAAATGTTTACAGTGTTTACAAAATTAAATTAAGCTTTTTTTCATTGTTGCTGAGTGTCTTGGTAGCAAGTAAACACTAAATTGATTTGACGCCCTGCCTGCTACACTAGTAATTTACTGTATTATAGCAGACACTGCTCTTTCCAGTAGTATAATGTTCAAGAATATTTATTATTTATATAACATTTGTGAATCAATCTTATTGCCAATTAAAATTAAGTAATAGTAATAATTAAATGTTTACAATTTAATAATGGTGTTAATTAATTCTATTATAGACAAAGGAAAAAAATGATCTGAATAGGATATTAATAAAATAAAATAAAACAATTAAAAGTATTTAAAAAGATGACAGTAAATGTTCTTGTAGGATTAGTATATTTTTAATTTAGTTTATATCATGGCTTTTAATAGGTTTTGGACATGCTTCTTTCCCTTTTCGTGCAACCAGAGTTTCACTTTAGAAGAAAAATACGCGAGACTATGGCTACATGTTTTAAGTTTAGTGTTAAGAGTTTAACTGCAATATAAATGTGTCTTAAAAATATGCGTCTGCAAGTTGGTCTGCAATAGCTCGCAATAACAAAACACGATGTGGAGTCACTCATTTATGCGTGAAGTGAAGTGAAGCGCTCGCAGTTCGGGAAGACGAGACCGACGGCTGCAACTCTGTATTGGAACAATAACCCGCTAACCGGCTAGTCCAGTTCTCACGGGCAGACGATGATGCGGGCAGCTAACTACCGCATGGCATGTGATATCGGGAGCTCCGCTACCTCGCCAGACAACGGTTTGCCGAAACCGGACGTGACGCCGAAAGGTGGTTAGATTTGATGGTCTTATAATAACATGACCGACTGTCTAAAATTTACGCTAGTTTCGTGACTTCCGGTTAACGATATCACCACACTGCGGAGTATAAAAGGCATGGGAAAATTGGACCCCGCAAATGTTTAAATATTTAATGTGACACATCGTTGACGCAAATACGTCATATCAATTCCCAGGATGAATAAAAAACACAACTATTTTTGAAAATATTTATTTATTATAAGCGGGAAATTAATAGTACAAATAAAAATAAGTTTGTAAATGAGTATTAAATAAGACAGTGAAGAGGATCCACCGCATACTCAGTCCATAAGCACACGTTTGCATAAACACACACACAGGGCTGCACAAAATAATGTGCGATTTTTTTCCAAAAAATATTTGTTTTAACTTAGCATCTCGCGATATGACAAAGATTCTGCACATCCCAGATCCACCCTGGTATATTTATTTTATTTGTTTATTACTATTTAGGTTGAATATACATTTTTTGGTTGGACTGTGCCTGTCTCACTAGAAATATCTGTGTTGAGACAGGCATAGTTAACAATAGTATATAGATACAAAACATAGTATGAAGATATACAGTAAAAATAATTATTTGTGTTTGATGAAGTATTGTATATTAAAGTAACATAATAAAAAAATATATAAAATTATAGTGTGTGTTAGTGTGTTTGTGTAAGTATGCCTATTTTATCTCTCCCCTTGTTTCGGATCTACTATTTAATTTTATATTTTATGTTAGGGTTGTAAATTGTGGTTAGCTTAATTATTAGGTTAGGTTAGGTTAATTCATCAAGCGTGCAATTAAGTAATTTGGGTCCAAAATAATTAAAGCTCCTTTGTCCATACGTGGTATATAATATTGGGATGTGTAGATTGAGTTTGTTTGAGCGTGTTGTAATTATTGTTTGAGTTGGTTTAAACTGTATATTTTGTGTTTTTATACACGTACATACGTAAAGGCTACATTAAGAAAGAGCCACGACCAGGGGAGTATATAAAAGTTTAAAAATCATGGATTGATGAATTGAAGACATTCTAACCACCCAATTTGGTGTTGAACAAATTGGATGATTTATAAAAGAGTTTTGCTGGGCGTTAGTGTTACAATGTGAAAGGCTCAAGGACTAGACCGATCGAGTGGACCTTCCGCTAAATGAATATTTTCAAGCACAAAAAAAAGATTTTTTTTCATAGATGTATCCTCTAGCGAACAGAACTTGAAATTTTATTACTGACGCAACGTTCTTTTTTTAATTTTTGGTTTTTATATATTGCGTGATTAGATAGCTAATGATGCACATAAATCTAGAAATTCAGGAAACAATGTTACTTTTAGAATAAAAAATAATGCACAATCTGTTTTAAATAACGCAAAAATTAAGATCACAAAATTAAGCCCTAATAAGGCGAAACGTGTCTCAGATAAATTAAACAAGTAGAACTAGAAAACAAATGTGTTTTTATTTTCCTATGTGTACTTATATTCTTCTTTTTCGTCCGAGTTCTATAAACCTACCTTCGAAAATTAAATAGTAAATTTCTATATAATAATATTAGAAAAACTATAAGAGGAAAGTAAACATAATTAATGATAGAGATAGTATGTAGTATTTGTATTTCTTTAGTTATCTTCACGTGGATGAAGTAAGTTTTCACAAACAATACAAAGAAATCACGTGTATAAGGTGTGCTTCAATAAATTTAGCAAAATAACAAACTACTATCGCCATTTTATCACGACTCTGACCTAAAAACACAACTATAACACTCTATAGCGCGTCAAAGCAGACATTATTGACTGAGATAATTATGGAGAGACTTTAGTTCCCGACAAAATTCTTGACTTTGAAGAACACTTAAGTCTATAATTAGAACTCTTGTTTCACAAAAGTTGTTGTTTGTTTCAAATTTCACATAACTTTACATAAAACAAAAACAAATTTTATCTTTAAAATAAACAATTGCAAGATTTTATAATTTAGTGATGAATTTGACGTTTACACTAAAGATGATCATTAATTAGAATAAGAATATAATTTGTTGTTCTCGAAACAGAAGTAGTAAAATATAATATGAATATATTATTAAACGTACCAAAAGAAACAAAATTAATATTTTTCTTCTTCAAAAACAGTAAAATAATTTTGTGGTGGCATTATTAACATAATTAATAAAAATAAACTTAGTTTTCACCACTTTTGTATTGAAAATGTCAACATGTTTCAGAATTTTTTACTTATAGAGTCTTTATTTAAAAGATAACAGGATAGTTATCTTTTAAATTTGTTTTCATGTTAAGTGGGTACTTTAGTATTATTAATTTTCCATAAATAACATACTGAATATTTTGATTGTCTATACTTTTAATTTGAATTTAATTTTAGTGGTATACAATTGTATCCTGACGAAGGGGCTATATATAGGCTCTAAAATAAGTTGATATTTTCAATACAAGAGTGGTGAAAACTAAGTTTATTTTTATTAATTATGTATATAAATATTTTTCACCCAATTTAATTGGAAATATTATATGTATTTAAGTATTTCATGTTAAAACCTATAACTAAAAATTAACAAGAAATATTACCTTTGCCTCTGCCGTTACTTTTACTAATTGGGTTGACATCTGCTTCCCAAATCGTAAAGACAAAATTAATTGATTCTTGCCTGTTAAGATTACAGGCGAAGAAGTAAACATATTTGAATTATTAAGTTATCAGATTAGGCATAAGTTATTTTGCGGTTTTGGTAGATTCTAAGTTATTCGTATTTTATCCCTAATTGTTGACTCGACTGTTGAATGGCCGTCTGCCGTGTATAATTGACTTATAATGAGTTATTTAAGAATTAGATTAATGGTTCAAAGGAGCCAATTAAAGTTCATTTAGTATAAAACCCGAACACAAGATAACCTGGTTAAAAGGAACATTTAAAATTAATTAAGGAGAATTAAGTTTATGAAAGATATACTTTTTCTCCACTTCTAAATTATTATATTTCATGGTTGTATAATATTATTATAGTAATTACTTTTATTTATATACTAACTGTAACCTGTCAAAAATGACGGAACATTGTTTCGCGTCTTTGCCAAGCCCTAGTATACATTCATAATATCTTTTTGACGCTCCACGGAGAGGCGGCGGCAGCATCGGTAGAGCGGCCGGTTCGGGTTTGCTGGCCCAGGGTTCAAGCCCCATCTCCGGCCGTTTAATTTAGTTTTTTTAACCGTGAATTCCAACGAAATTACAGGGGACAGACAGACGGACGGATGGACGGAGAGACAACGAAATTATTATGTTTGATTTCTGACGAATTTAATGTACAATATTACACAGAAAGTACTTGATACAATTATCCAATGAATAGATCCAATTTGTAGTATGTTTAATTTAATGCAATTTAGATAAATAAGTAGTTATCACAAAAAAGTTTGTGAGCATTCATTTGCAGGAATTATGCGCAGAGAGTGTAAAACGAGAAAGGTAAATAAAAAAAAATAAAAAAATAGTTTTCACATTATATATTGAAAATATTAACATGTTTCAGGGCCAATGGTCCCTTCGTCAGGACACAATGTATACTAACAAATTGAAAATCAAAAATCGAAGTATAGACAATAAAAACATAAAAAATAATATATGGAAATGAATAAATAATTAATTACTAACACGAAAACAAGTTTAAAAGATAACCAAAAATTTAAAGTAAAAAGGACCTCTTTAGTTATAATTCTACACTTTTTCTTATTTTCGAAATTTCTATCGTAATTCTGTATAATTTGTATGTTAAATTTATAAACCCTTATTGATATCAAAATAATGATCCACAACCAAAAGACGATTCGCAAATTGGGAATAATTAGAGCTACTTAAACACCTTAAGTGTTTCTCAACTCTATCATCAAATTTTCTACACAATCATTACAAATCAATTTATAAATATCCGATTTCTTAAAAGAATCATTATTATCCTTATTATTTAATATGTACTTTTTAAATTTATTATTAGTATAGAAAGCTGGTTGAATTGAATTCGGTATTTCTTTGACTACTAAATTTGAAATTTGATTATTTATAAATATGATTTTTCTCCAATACTTTTCAATATCAAATATTGGAGTGTAAACAAAAGATTTTAAAAAAGTAACCCATAAAAACCTAGTTTTTATTATACTCCCTTTCTTTTTAAAATATAACAACAATTAGAGACGAATTAAAAGATATAACATAACACTAAACTTACAGGAATTAAATATATTTCTAAAATGTCAGATGTTTTGAGCTTTGATAAGAAACTTCATGCTTTGAAGATTAAATTCTAAAAACATCAGTCAATTTAGATTTCAGAAATTCGTAGTGAAGTACCTATTATGTATACCGAGGGAGTAATTCAAATTTAGAAAATATTCCGCGACGTTATCGGGCCGTCGCGCTTTTCTAATGATTCCAATTTGAAAAAACTAATAAAATTTCTAAAAATCCGAAATTAAACTATAATTATTATTTCTTTTTAACGAAAATTTGATAGATCTTCTTGATCTTCGCAACGAGTCTGCTTGCCAAGTTTCAGCTCGATTGGATCACGGTAAAAGGGTCAAAAATCGATCCAAAGTTTTTGTTGACGGCAAGCCGGCAAGCAAGCAAGCAGACGCCACGAGTTAATAATATAAAGGGAGTAAAAAAAGTAAAAGGTAAATTAACACATTAAGTGTGGAAAAAATGATGTAACTATATATTTGGCATTTTATTAAATGTGTCTTGGGTCTTGGCACCTTATATATTGTGTTAGTATATTGTAATATCATCAATGCAATATTACTAATTGCTATATTGAACGATATTATATAATCGGTTTAATTAAAGCATATTTATATTAATTTTCTGGAGGTGTTGATATAATACTCGCTCGCGAGTAAATAGAGAGTGAAACATCTGTAGCCGAGTAATGACAGGCTTCTCGGAACGCGTTCATTAGCTTTTCATGTAATACTCTGCATCAACTAGATTAATGAGTTACCGGAATTACGCTTATAGTAAATATTCTCTATTACTATGCTCTAATTACGCATTTAATTTTAACAGTATTGAACGTACATCTCATAATATTGTAATGAAGTGGTAAATAGAAGGAATCGCGCACACTTTGGAACACTATCGAATGCTCTAGAACAGCCTACAGTACTCTAGGATTATTTAGAACATTCGGAAGATGCCTGGAACAGCCTAGAAGCCATGGAAACCTTCTCTTAAACAATGGAAAGAAAAATAGTCTTCCCGAGACCAGCGTATCGCGTGTATAATTGCAATTGAGTTTTTTGTTTTAACATTTCTATCGGTGTGAACAGTGGTGGAATTTTGGAGTAACAGATATGAAGCGAAATAATAGAGCGAAGTAGACCTCTTCATTTAAGAAAGACAATCGAATTAGTATGTGTTAGCTGTGCACATGACGCACATAATTTAGTTGTGTTGGTGTTTATGGGCATAAACACCAACACAACGAAACAATGTACCTCGTACGCACGGCTTTCACATACTACTTCGATTGTCTTTTTTATGTGAAAATAAGTCTACCTAAGTGTCGAAAATAAATGCGACAACTACGTGCAAGAATTGTATGAAATGTTTTAACGATTTATAAATAAAGTGTTCATAGACGAGAGATAAATTGCGAAATAGTCTAATTTCGAGAATAGTGTATGAATTTAATTCGTCTTATGTGACTTTGTCAATTTAATAAATTAATTATTCACTAATTAATAAATCACTTATTAATAATCACTCGTGACAATATTTTCAGTATTTTAATTTCCTAATGCACTCGTACACACATTGTGGTCTACTTATGCATGAACTAATATTAAAATAGCGATAAAAAATTAATTGTAAGAATTGTGATAAAGAAAACATCATAGCAATTAGTGATAAAAGTGCAAACTTATTAATTTCCAAATCTGCAGAGCACTTTGAAATATGTAGGTATATAATTGATTATATTGTTGGCGTACACCATTACTAAGTTGTCATCAATTGTTTTTACTAATCTCATTAACATAATTATTGTAGCTGTAGTTTCATCGATTTTTCAAACATGTATTATAATTTATATAGTAAAGACAAAGTATTTTACCATTTGTAAAATAACATAAAGGAAAGTTTTTGTGTAATGCAATAAATTCGAGTGCACAGAAAAATAATTAAGAATATCAAAATAACAAAATCAGTAAATTTAATTATAGTGTCAGTCTGTTAAGAAAAATGTAATAATTATGTAAAAAAGGCGAGAGTGTATTTTTTATGTAACATTCTAGACCAGTGGTTCCCAAACTATGGGTCGCGACCCACTGCACTGGTGGGTCGCGAGCGAATGTTAGGTGGGTCGCAGTCACAACACCGCGCAACACGTCTCGTCCGGGTCATGTCATGTTTATTATAGAAAACGAATTGCAACCAGATGTCAATGTAGTGTCTGCATTGTCATTGATTGTCAATGTCAACAGAGTTGAAAAATAACATTTTGCAATGGAATTCAAGCTGTCACGTACGACACATTGCTTTCGTTTTGTAGTCTGCCTACATTTGATAACCGCTTTGTTGGCTTCTGTTTGAATAACTTTACTCCTTTATAGACAATGTTTAAAAGTATAATCTCTAATATATAGTTTTTTGTTTGTGTTTTATTTCTTACGTGCAATATATAAATTTTATTTCTAATATGTCCTGCAAATGACTAAACTTAAATAAAAAAAACTGTACAGGTAGATGCTTCAGAACAGACATTGTCTAGTGAATCAACTACCTTCATTTATATGTATAAATAAATTTAAACGAAATAAAATAATAATAATAATTTTAACTTTAACGCTTACGCTTAAGGGGACAAACACTTCGACAGGATAAAGTATATTTGTAATCCATTTCAAGACAACATACTGACTGAAATGTCAACAAAAGCAAGTGAAGAGCTTATTGATTCATCGGAAGATAAGTCGCTTATTGATTTATCGGAAGATAAGTCGCTTATTGATTTATCGGAAGATAAGTCGCTTATTGATTTATCGGAAGATACGTCGCTAAAAATACTTTTATCGCAAGCAATTAACAAAATTCTGGCTTTTGGTTGCTGACACTTATGCTTATCTGACGAAGCCATGAAAGTCCTCCTCCCCTTCACTACCAAATACTTATGTGAAGTAGAATTTTCTGCCATGGTTTCTATTAAGACTAAATACATAAATAAATTGGACGTATCGAATTCACTGCAATTAAAAGTGACTGAAATTGAAGTCGACACTAAAGCTGTTGTGACAATAAAAGGGCAACAAATGCATCCTTCCCATTAAAATATCACATACATATTAATATTTTTCGTAATGAAAAATTTCAATTATATTTTGACGTTTTTCTTTTTACTTCCTTTCTTTAAACTCGTGGCATCTGCTTGCTAGCTTGCTTGCCGGGTGAAAAAACTTTGGATCGATTTTTAACCCTTTTCCCGTGATTCAATCGAGCTGAAACTTGGCAAGTCGACTCGTGGCGACGATCAAGAAGACCTATCAAATTTTCGTTAAAAAAAATTAATAATTGTAGTATAATTTCGGATTTTTAGAAATTTTATTGGTTTTTTCAAATTGGAATCATTAGAAAAGTTTGATTACTTGAATAGCGGCCCGATAACGTCGCGGAATATTTTCTAAATTTTAATTACTCCGTCGGTATACATAATAGGTACTTCATTTCGAATGTTGAAAATCTAAATTGACTGACAAATGTTTTAAGAATTTAATATTCAAAGCATGAGTGTCTTATCAAAACATTTGACATTTTAGAAATATATTAAATTACTGTAAGTTTAGTGTTATGTTAATATGTTTTAATTCGTCTTTAATTGTTGTTATATTTTACAAAGAAAGGGAGTATAATAAAAACTTGGCTTTTATGGGTTACTTTTTTTCTTAATCGAACAGTCTTTCGCATAGCTACAATATCTATTGGGAAAATGTGGGGAGATGGGTCCCGAAAATTGATTTTTTTTTTGGTGGGTCGCGGTCCTGTCAACTTTGGGAACCACTGTTCTAGACATAAAGCCGAAGGCATTCCATGGCTGTGTGAGTTGGTTGACTTTATTGCCGGTTTTATTAGCGCGGACCTCGTGTCTTCGCGGTTCACAGGCGGTTTACGATCTTATTCTTATAAAACTGTGACAGCAGTTTGTGTATAGTGTTGTAACTTGGATATTCACGACTTTCAGTCACGCAGAAGGTTGGAATATAAAAGATTACCGGCCATTAATAGTAATCCGTGCATCGAGTGGACTAGTAAAAGTATAAAATAATTGTTGCGACCCGTGGAAGCATTACGATTGGCGATTAAAATCCCGAGTCAAAAGTGCAAATTCGGGATAAGTCCTGGAATTGGATTTATGAAAAAACTAATCCATAAAAAACAAGTTTTTACAATACTCCGGTTTCGTGTCTACCAGATGCGTCGGAGTATTTTCATACAACTTACTGAGTTGTATGAAAAAACCATTAAAAATTTGAAAAATTCAAAATTATTCTATAATTATTAAATTTTTTTAAACGAAAATTTGTAAGATGATTTTTATCGTCGCCACGAGTTTGCCTGCAAAGTTTCAGCTCGATTGGATCACGGGAAATGGGTTAAAAATCGATCCAAAGCTTTTTCGTTAGACAAGCAAGTCATCAGACGCCACGAGTTAAAAGAAAGGGGGAAAAAAGATGAATTATTTAGCATTGAACTCATTTTTTAACCCCGAAAATTAATCAAAATCAAGAAAATTATTGATTATTCGTTATTAAATTAAAGAACTGATTATTCGTAAAACAAAATATAAAAATCGAAAAAAAAAAAAACGGTTTAATAATACTGGTCCGTATCCTTGGATTGGATTATAAATAAACAAAAATATTTTATTTATTAATGTATGATTATTATAGGTATTCAATAAATATACGTGCGTATGTAAGCCTATTCTGAAATGGATATTTTAATTTTTATTAACTCTACAACAGGCTACGAAGCCCAATTGCTGCAGCGATACACGAAATAAAAAATTTCAGGCTTTAGAAATCGTGTACATATTACGACTTCGCCGAGAATCGAATCCGGAACCTCTGTTTGTATAAGACGTCTGTGTAATTTAAAATATTGTCACGAGATGGTAGAATCAAAAGAATTACGCACTATCTAAATCTCTCGAACGATCCGCACAAATCTGGACTCGACTCGACTCGACGAGCTGCTCTCATAAATTCTGGAAACATTTTTAACTATAGCCATAGAAATCCACAGACAAGCGAAATCATGCCGCTTTGTTGCTAGCGCGTGTTTTATTCCTGCGATAGTAATCAACAAAGTACCTACCGATAAGCGAGAAGTTTTCTAGCGCGAACCTGCGCGATTTAAGTAATGTTCATCAGTAAATGAGAGTTATTCGGGCGAAGATATCAATGCGAATAACAAAATTGGATAATAAGTGTGGGAAATATTCTAGAAACATATATAGTGAATTTAAGAACAGCGCTCCGATTAAATTAGTGTACAGTGATTTTACGTATTAAACAAAAGTTGGAGTTGTTTTTAGTGTTTCATTTGCCGCCCACAGCCACGACGCCGTGACAATATATTGCATTCCGGTCAGAATTAGAAACGTAGACTTTTTATATTTGTTCTCAAATAAAGCTCTGTGCCTCCAATGCTTATCTGCCCCAAGATGACACAAGCATCATAATGTTCCTTTTTTATCTCGGACCGTGGCGCCATATTTTTTATTACCTCGCACCGTAATTTCATCACTTCCCGGTACGGCTATCAGCTAAAGTGGGTCGCGTGACGTCACGGCACGCGAAACCTTTTATTTAAATCGCGCCAATCAGGATCCCGCGAGAGCTCCCCGCCTGGTTCCGGGAAAGCGCTGACTAGGGATGGATAAATGAAAAAAAAAATCGATATATATCGAATCGATATATTAAAAAAGAATCGAAAATAATCGAAATATATTGCGAAAAATATATCGATAATTTTCGATATTATTTTTTTCAAAAATGTAACAAAAGTAAGGGAAAATGGAGGAAGACCAAAAAAAAAGTCACCGAAAAAAAAATATATCGATATATCGAAAAAAAATATATCGGTGACCAAAAAAAGGTCACCACCGAAAAAGAAAAAAGGTCGCTGAAATATTTGATACATCGCGAAAAAAATATCGACGATAATTATCGGTATTTTTCAAAAAAAATATCGATATATTGATATATCGATATTTATTACCCATCCCTAGTGCTGACTGCGGCGCCATGACACCTGTCGAGCCGACGTGCTGCCGCCAAATTACATTTTCTAATGTACGCAGTATTCCCATAATTCTGTTTATCTTTTCGTAGGACGACAATCAATTAAAAAAATTATGTGTAATTTCTATATCCATTCTTCGAAAAAAAATTATATCAATGGATGAGAACACGAGGAAGAGTTTTTACGGCGCCTATATAACAAGTTGGTCTGAAATCAATTTATATTGTAACTTTACTTTTTAAATTTTCCAAGGAAGCAAACACTTGGTGGTGGGACTTTATAATTAAATGAATAAACATAACTTGGTTAAACACCACTTATATTTGTCTTTACTTTTTATTCCACACTAACAGTGTTTTCCAACATTGCATCTTTTTTGTTTTTATCATATATTAATTTAGGCTTTTATGTTTTTAAATTATAAAAAAAGGTAAAACTTTTAAACTGTGTATTTTATTTTCACTTCATTTGTTTGTATATTATTTTGTACATACAACACCGAGCTCTATGACCTTTACCAGGACGTCAGCGTAGTCAAGTTCAGTAAGATTAACAGATTGCGCTGGCTGGGACATCTACACCGTATGGATGATCTGGAGCCCCCAAAAAGGGTGTTGTTTAATGACCCAATGGGTAGAAGAAGTGTTGGAAGACCAAAACTGCGGTGCTTAGATGGTGTCGTTGCGGACTGTCGGGCCCTGGGGCAGCAAAACTGGAAAATGTCAGCCAGCGACAGAGCAGCATGGAGGACTTTCTTGGAGACAGCTAGGACCCACCAAGGGTTGTAACGCTGAGGAAGGATGGATTTGTTTATTTTACTATGATTCTATTTATATCTAGCTTCTAATTTAGATCAAAGGTCTTTTAATTTTAATACTGTTTCTTTTATACTTGGCTTATATTGCTTTAGTTTTTTTTTATACTGTTCCCTTTGAATTGTTTATTTTATGCTATTTTTTATGCTATTTATTTTTTAATACAGTTGATATAACTAACGTTTTTGTTATATTGATTTTTTTATGATGTTTATTGCTTTTGCTTTTAAACTGTTTATAGTATTTAACCTTAAAACACAGAAAATACATTAAAATGTGAGGTGGTTTCTCTAGAACAGGCCTAGCCTATGTGAAAAAACATCTGGAATTCTTCCTGTTAATATTTTTGTAAATAATAAAAAAAATAGTAGCGGTAAATAGTAAAATAGTAGCAATAAGAACATGGCTGTGCAATACTTTCTTCACATGGAAGGAAGTGATTAGACAGGCGAAAAGAGTGTAGCACACAGTGTTTTCTGTCTCTCCTTTTAATCTATCGAAGGAAATCGCGGTATTGTAGGTATTTGAACTAAAATGAAATGCAGACATGACCATTGCTGGTATTAAATACAATCGTCTGTATTCATTGCGGCTTGCAGCGGTCCACGTCCAGCAGTCCTGCCCGACAGGAGCTGCACTGTTCCGAGCTGATGAACGGCCTTTTGTGTCAGGGATGAGGCGGAAGTGACGGTGTCCGGTGTTGGCGGGTCAGGAATGCGCCCAGAGTGAGGGCACTGACTACTGACTGTTGTCCGATCCAGAGCCAGCCGGAATGTCAAAGGCTGGAATCGTAATATTAGTCCGAACAATGCCGAGACAAAGTCGAATCATTCGCACGCAAATCAGACGATTTAACTATCGTTGAATTGGATTTCGATTGGACTTGCGATATCAAACTGCACAATTCATTTCCTACGATCCACGTGGGTTAGTAGGTATCTACTCCAGGTGAACGCGGCGGCACTGCTGGTGTTAATGACGCGTTTACATTTTTTAAAATTGTAAGTCGGTTAGTGAAATTTCTTATGGATGATAATAATAATTCTTTGATTCGTTGACAAATTTTAATTTTGAGTTGAATTATGCAAGGTTATTTGGAAAACATTAATGACCTCGTAGGACTATATTCCTGCCTTGATTATGAGTCGAAAATGTTCACGCAGCCAATAGTTACGGAGTTATGCAATATCAAATTTTGCATTTTTTTCAATATTTCTGACCTATTTTTTAAAAAGGTTAAATGAACATTACAGTAACTTATATCGATTACGAAAAATTCATTCGTTTCCATACAAGTTAAATAAAATGATAAAAACGCTGCAGAAATTCCAATTGGAATGATTTCCAATTTTTGGAATTTTTCATATTCAATATAAGTTACTGTGACGATAGTCAAATGTTTTAGAAAAATAAATCAAAAATATTGAAAAAAATGCAAACTTTGATGTCCTATATCTCCATAACTATTGATATCAGGTCAACATGATCAAGGTAGAAACATAGTCCTGCGGGGTTATTAATGTTTTCCAAATAACCCTGTACAGACCGCGAACCGCCAATACCTCCTAACTCGCATTTATTTTATACACACGAGCAATAACTTTCACTACTGTAAATGTTTTATTCACTACTGTTACTGATGATGTCTTTTATTTTAATTTACTTTTATTATTATATTTTAATTCAAAATTATTGTTATGCTAAGATTAAAGTTAGTATGTTCATATCTGTAAATATTTCCAAACAAATAAATAAATAACTTCTATCTTCAGTTTGACTGGATATAAGTACATATAATTGCCGAGTGATATGTCAAAATGTGTCAATTACAGTCCATTATACCGTATTAAAATAATCAACAATTTAAGTGTACGTTTAAAAAAAATGAGAACGTTTTTTCTTTCTCCTGAAAATTTTACTTTTATGAAGATAGGAGATATTGACGGTTCACGGTCGATATGTTGTTTCATCTTACTTATAAGGGTTATCAAATTATAAATTTGGTCCTAGCGTGGGCTAACGAAATAATGCCAAAATCAGGGAAAGTTACGCAATCTGAATTGTGGGGTATTTATGATTTTGTTATAAAAATGTGTGAAATCTGAATGAATGAAAAATGAAAAAACAGCTTCATTGCAAACTGACACTGGAAGTATATTTATTTGAAGGACATATTTAAAAAAAACAAATACGACTCGAGAAATAACGAATAAAAACAAATATTTTTTACAGAGATCGGACCAAACAGTACGTAATTACTTATTCAAAAAACTACCGGAAAGACAAAAAAAATGACATGGGACAAAAGCATACGATTTGGTTGATTTTTGAAGTTGGAAATCATAAAACAACGCATTACTCAGTGCGTTTCAAGCGCAATCATAATATGGATAGTCAATTTCTGCAGGTGACCCCAGGATAGCTGGTATCACCTGCAGGTAACGAGCAGACCCTCACATGCGGGTGTCACCATTTAAACTATTTGAGTTAGCAAAAACTGCGATAAGGCGTTGCGTTGCTAGAAAACCACAAACGTCATCCCATATTTAATAAAGTATGAATCAAAAATTGTAATATTTATTAAGTATACTTTTTTAAGACAACTATTGACATAATCGTGTGTATTTCAGACTAAACAAACACCAGTCGTAAAATGTGATATAATTTTGGTCGAATAACAAGTTGAAAACATGGAAGTGATGTTTCATCATACTTAATCCGCCATATTTTTCTGAATTCTCGTGAAAAACTCGAAAAATATTATGTTCATGATAAACTGTCAAACTCGGTTTCCGCTTGTCAGATTGCGTAATCTAATCTTTTGCAATAAAAATAGGGTGTGGTTTCACGTGAATGGTTTAAAATACGTTTTATAAAATTATTTAATTATAAAGTTTCAATGCAACATAAGAACTCATATAGGATAATGAATTAATGTAATAGGTGGATGCAATGCTGCAATACTGCACCGTATATGCGCTTAAGTATTCAACACGACAGTCGCATCCTTTCTCAAATCCGAAATACCATACGAGGTCGCAAGGAAACTCCTTAATTTTACGGGCGAGTGGGTCCTGTAACGAGCTAACGAACCGCACAAGTATTGATATATTGAATCTGAATTCAAGTACTATTAAGAATGCGATGTTTGGGAGGGTGTTGTTTTAAAAACTGTTTTCATACTTTGCTTATTATTATTCAGAATATATATATTTTTTTTTTGTTTTTTTGAGTTTGTTCAAATCTTTCAGAACAGTGCTGGATTTATGTCACAGAGACATTATTAATCAATTTATGTATATTATAGATACCTCACAGAGATGAAACTGTATTTCTTATGGGAAAGTAGGTATATAAGTCATTTGGGTGTACATAGGACTTGTGACCTATCTTAATGGTTGGCTTAAGTGATCACTTTACACAATGTAACATTGTAATGCAAGTAATTCGGTTGAATTTTATTACACAATAAAGTATATTGCTCTCAAATTCCGTAAAATAAATTGTTGACTTTCTCATTAGCGACATCTGTGGGGATTTAGGGGAATGAAATTGGCTTTGTACAGGCCGCATGGAAATACAATTTATTAACAAACGCAATTACAACTCGTATGTGAAAGCTCTCCATGCAATTTGAACATATATACAACTTCCAAAAAATGAATAAGCATGGTATATTCTATCATGGGTGGAAATGGCGAATGTTACATTGTGTAAAGTGATCACTTAAGCCAACCATTAAGATAGGTCATAAGTCCTATGTACAACCAAATGACTTCTATACCTACTTTCCCATAAGAAATACAGTTTCATCTCTGTGAGATATCTATAATATACATTAATTTATTATTATTGTTTTTTATCACTATGTACTCCATAATTGTTTTTATTACTTTATTTTTTCACTTTTCTTTTCGTTTTATTGCTTATTATTGTTGATAATTAATATTATGTACTTATTGTTTTTCAGTTTAGGAGAGTGTTGACTTAAAAGCTGCCTTTCATACTTTGTTTTTCAATTTTTTGTTTTATTAATTAATATTGTTGATATTTATTATTATATAATTATTGCTTTTCATACTTTGTTTCTCACTTTTTTGGTTTGTTGCACCTTTTTCTCTCATACTGTTGGTTAGCTTAGTGTTTAAGATTTGAAATCATATTGGTATACCAGTCGTTCTTAATTGAGCTCCAGTTGAATATTTCAAGATTACCTTGTTTTGTTGATTTATTGTAACTGAGAACTTGTGAATATTCTGTATAAATAAATAAATAAATATAATAAATTATCAAACGTTGGCTTTGTTTTCTGGGGGCCTGAAAATTGTCGATGACCGCATTTGAAAAATAATATTCCAGTATAGAATTAGACCTGCTGTATTATACATTACTAAGTGAAACATTGATATTGAGGGTGGTTTGCATCAGAGCAACACGGATATATCGTACACAAGTACAACGAATTATCTAGTACGAGCGGCAAGCCCCGTGCCCAAGATAGTAAGATCACCTCACTAACTTGGGTTTTTAATAATTGTATATTATATCACAAAAATTACGGTACCTACTAGTAGAACGTACAGCTATATTTTGCGAACAATAGAAGAGGATAATTTATTTTCAAATCGATTAGTAGAACGAAACCCCTAAAAAAGCCAAGAACATATTTTCATATGTAGAGGATAAAGGTTGATATCCTAGTAAAATTATCAAATGAACCTGACACCCCTGGTTTGGCGAACACTTTCAGCACGGCTTTAGAAGATTATTTTGCATTACACTGCGAAACATGAAAGCGTTAATTGTAAACAAGAATCTTTTGTTAGCAAGTTAACAAAGTTTATTAAGCGCCTGTTTGTTTTCTAGAGTTGAATTATTCTTTGTTGCTGAAACCGTAAATATTTTGTGCTGCTTATATTTCATTTGTAAAACCGTTTTTGGTTGGCCGAAGAAAGCCAACATCACGCTCTGGGAACAGGGTTGCCAGGTCTTTGCCAAATAAATAACGAACATTGAGCAAAAAAAAAGGTTTAATTGTTTATTTATATTATTAACTTAAAATACAAAGTACCATTGCACAAGAGCAACAAGCTAACCTAACTTATAAAAATTATATTTTTCTAATGCACGCTTCCAGCAATGTCTTATTTGCTTTAACTGCCCCGTGCATTTCGCGACATGTCAGACTGAAATTAAGAAAGAGATGGAAAACGTCACAAACAGTGAGCGCGTGCATAAAGCGGCAACACCGCACAAACTAAGTAGGTATGCTACGCAACATCCATTGCGTCAAATCTGACAGTTGAATCGTTTATCAGGGAGAAAAATTAATCAAAAAAAATACCGAACCGCCCATACTTCGGTATTTTTATTCCCTTTATATTAACTCGTGGCGTCTGCTTGCTTGCCGGCTTGCCGGGTGAAAAAACTTTGGATCGATTTTTAACCCTTTTCCCGTGATCCAATAGAGCTGAAACTTGGCAAGTAGACTTGTGGCGACGATCAAGAAGATCTATCAAATTTCCGTTAAAAAAATTTAATAATTATAGTATAATTTATGATTTTTAGAAATTTTATTAGTTTTTTCAAATTGGAATCGTTAGAAAAGTTTGATTACTAGCATGGCGGCCCGATAACGTCGCGGAATATTTTCTAAATTTGAATTACTCCGTCGGTATACATAATAGGTACTTCACTACGAATGTCGAAAATCTAAATTGACTGACAAATGCTTTTAGAATTTAATCTTCAAAGCATGAAGTGTCTTATCAAAGATCAAAACATCTGACATTTTAGAAATATATTAAATCACTGTATGTTTAGTGTTATGTTATATGTTTTAATTCGTCTTTAATTGTTATTATATTTTACAAAGAAAGGGAGTATAATAAAAACTTGGTTTTTATGGGTTACTTTTTTGTCATACCGAACACCGAACACGGTGCTAAAATACCGAACGGTTCGGTAGAATACCGATCACCTGGCAACCCTGTTTGGGAAGCGCGATGATGAAAATTATTTTTACTTTGCTATTATTGCAGCGAATGGCACCAACTTTGTTTGACCTGATCTTTTGTTGGTTGGCACGGATTTGTGCTAACCTGGACACAGTCCATTATCCGAGAAAATGGTCCAAAAGCAATACTACGAAAATTAATTATAATTTAACGTATAAATTGGAATAGGTGTTCTTGGGACTGTCTGACTGATTGATGACTATATTAACAGTGTGAAACTGACAAAGTTAATTTGGTCGCTTGCCAAGTTTTCAAAAGCAACGAGAGCTCCAACCAATGTTTAGGTTTTACGAGAATGTATCGGGGTTCATATTTTTTTGGAAAAACTTATTACTAAAGTAATGCTATTACTTAACTAACTAGCCATTAAGCCGTTTCCAAGAGGGGACTGGTAGTGAGGATAGAAGGTCAACTCTTCTTCAACACCCGCCTCACAAATTTTCTTTGCCATTCTTTCTTCGCTCACCCGTTTCACATCGCCAAACCGTCTTAGCGATCCTTTCTTTGATCTATCTATTATGCTGCAGCCAGCATTACATTCAATTCAAATTTGTTCATTCCCCACTCTATCGTACAAAGATACGTCTAAGCGACCGCATTTCTACCGCATTCGTTCTTTTTTTAACTGTAAATAGTTTCGGATATTTCATACGAACCGTATGTATTTCCGAAAAGCGAATCTCGACGTTTCGTTGAATACTTATTCAAGTCATCAAGAGGACGACCTTTACCTGCGGAGGTGGAGGGCGGACTGATTAGATGCTGCTTTCTAGGGCGTAAATTGTATGCACTTTGTTGTGGAGTGTTCTCTTCTTCTACAATAGAGGTCGCCAGTGTGCAGTATGTACTAGTTACGTCGGCGGATTTTACTGCGACTTCTCTCAAGGGTTGAATCAGTGTCGTTAGAACAGGGCGCCAAATACTTAATAGTTTGTATCTGTCATCTCTATTGAAATTGGGATGTTTGTATATTTCAATGGCCTCCCTCACTAATCTGGGTATAAGGTACGGTTCTGTTGATAAGATTTTTGTCGTTCTTTTTTTGCCAATTCCAGGAACTCCAACATATACCAGAAATTTGTCAAAAGAAGTAAGACTATCGACAGTAGTATTACGTTATTATTATTTTGTTAATGAGGCCTATGGAAACAACATTTAAATGGAAATTTTAAAAGCAAATTAATTAATACAGTTAAGTAACTGATAAAAATACTAAAAAACTAACCCATAAAAACCAAGTTATTACAATACTCCCTTTCGCTTTGAATCAGGTTTCGTGTCTATCTATACACGCGTCGGGCTAATTACTCATATAGAATGATTCCAATTTGAAAAAAACATTAAAATTTCTAAAAATCCAAAATTATACTATAATCAATAATTTTTTAAAAACGAAAATTTGTTAGATCATTTTTATCGTCGCCACGAGTCTGCCTGCAATGTTTCAGCTCGATTTGATTACGAGAATAGGGTTAAAAGATCAAAAGTTTTTTCGTCAGACGAGCCAGCAAGCAGACGCTACGAGTTAAAAGAAAGGGAGTAATATGTTTTATTTGTGTACGTCTTGGCAAGTTTGTCACATTTTCTAATGTCGTTGATAGTAAATTGTTTCGTCTCTTATGATAAGTCGTTGTATTATTTGAATTGGTTTCTAATGAGTCGTGATTATCCTGTTATTATACTAGCTGGATCGATGTGCGAGTTTTGAGATGTTTTTGCGTAGTGTTGATGTTGATGGTTTTAATTTTTTTATCAGATTAAAACAATTGCCAACACAGTCAACTACAATCTATGTAGTAAAATTGTTGTCGTTTCCATTTGTGGCTCAAGTTAATTACATAGAATCTCAAACAACCATCGTGTATGATTTTTAACACACCCTTGAGAGTTTCGTAACACAGATATAAGCGTTAAATACTTGAAAATATTGACAAATATCTAAATAAATGAAATTTTTGTGCAATCCTTCAATACTAATTATCAATCAAATTCTGTGATACACAGAATATTGGGGACTGGTAATGAATTTGGTTGTATGTTTGACCTTTTTAACGACAGTCTGGAGAAGGTAAGGTTTACACTTCAAAAAGCATCACTGCTTCGTTACTGACTTCAACTGTTAATATATACATGTAATGGTGGGTAATATATATTTTTTATATACATTGCTGCTCTGTACTTTATATTTTTAATTTCTATACTCATGTTATGGTGCTATTCTTGACACTTTTTATATTTTGCTACTTATAACTGATATTGTTTAATGTATGTGCTTTTTGAATTTTATGTTATATTTTTTATGTAAAAGCCTGTACACATTGCTGCTCTGCACTTTATATTTTTAATTTTTATATACATGTTTTGGTGCTATTCCTGATACTTTTTATATTTTGCTGCTTATAACAGATATTGTTTAATGTATGTGCTTTTTGAATTTTATGTTATATTCTTTATGTAAAAGCCTATGCTTACTGGGCATAATGAAATAAAATAATTAAATAAAAAACATGATCTGATTAATTCTTACACATCGGAACATCTTTATAAAGTCTACAAATTTCTATACGTAAGACAAATCTATAGGCTTATTTTAATAGAGTGTTGAGACTTGTTGAACCTCACACATGAATAAACTCAGTAACAAATCACAGTCACAACTGTTAAAAATGTTATTTCATTTAAATACATCTGCGGTTATTTATCTTGTACGAAAAATAATGTAAAAATTTGTCGATAAACTTGGTAATATAAGATATTATTTCTTTCTAATCGATTAATAAATTTGATTTTTAAATGAAATCATTCAGGCAGCAGTAGGCTGTTCAATGATGATGCCGAAAAATTCCAAATAGATTTAAAAACGTAAAGTAGAAAAGTTTAAAGATTTAAAGTTTATAATCAGTAAAAATGCAATTAAAAAGAAAAACAAAATTAGACATTATGAAAGCTGTAAATAATTAGACGGATAATGATCGATGTCCTAGAAAATGGTAATCCGATTATCTGATGATGTAAGACGGATCATCAGAAGTTGTCCGATTTAAATAAAGCAAGGACCGAACCTTTAATAGGGCAATAACCGCTAGCTTTACCCGTGACTCACGTCTATCTTCGTCGCCCGGACCGACATCGCGATGGACGAGAATACGACGACACCTCGGCAAAAGCAAACGAATCGCGCAGGTACCCAAATTGAAATACAAGACAGATAATTGACCCTTTAGTGAATGTATTGGTCCACACGGAGGCGCAGATTAAGCTGCTGGAAGCAAGTTCAGACAGCGCGGCGGGGCATGATTTCAGTAACTTGTTTCGACATGTGGCTTACGAGCGACTTTAATTTTATTTTTCTTCCGGAGTTTCGAGATGTCAGTTTCCTTCTCGTGACGCGAAAAACTCATTTCTTGTTTTACAAAATGCGATCGCAATTTCTTTGATTAAAGTTTAGCGACTCTTGTCTCGGTGCTCTGTTTGTTTGGAATGCGAGTCGGAAAAATACCGCTTGCAGTGCATTTTATTTATGCGCTCAACCCGCGGTTGCAAAACATTGCACTTTTTATTCTTTTTGACATACCTGTTAAGTCTTGAATTAATTATTTTATTTTAGCAATATTATCACAACATCAAATCTAGAAGATCTAGTCTTAGTCATTGGCTTGAATAAATTGGGCTCCACTGCACGGGAATGGTTAAGTGAACATTGTGGTTCTTAATCAAGATATATTATAGAAGTCTCATAGAGACGAAACTATTTTTTTAATATGGGTTTTTTTGGATCTCCATAGGGCTTACGACCTATCGTACGGCTGGATTTAGTGATCACCTTACACAAAAGACTTCCATACCTAACTAACTAACTAACTAACCATCACGCCGTTTCCCCGCAGGGGTAGTCAGAGAAGATTGAACGCCACACTCTTCTATCCTGGCACACCACTTTTGCTTCGGCCACATTCATACATCTTCTCATACAAGTTCTACGGTTGTTGCGGCTTTAAACAGGGCCATCCTCAAATACTTGTAGTATCTGATCGTGTTAGGTCTTTCTCGGACGCCCTCTATCCCTGTTGCCTTCAACACTCGCCTCATGTATACCTATTTTACCTACTTATCATACCTACTTTTTCATATTAAAAAATTAGCTTCGTCTCTATGAGACATCTGTAATATATTTTGACTAATGATGTCCCCCTGGGGATAATATCCAATATTCTTCTATAGTTCTTGATAGTTTTAATATAGTTCTTGAAAAATTTAAACACAATCAAAATATTTTAATTGCGGTTCTTCTTCTTCTTCGGTCCCTCATTTTGAGGATGATGTTTGCCATGTTTTATTTGGTGGGTATACATTTGGTTGGCCACCACATTTGTGTTTGTAGGCCCAATATCTTTTTTTTCTAATTTGAATTAATTTTTCTGTTACCTATTTTACACTCCCGCAAGTTTGTTTGCTAGTTTATAATTTTAAATCGTATTATACCACTTTAACACTATTATTTTTAATCAACTGGAGAGCAAAATTTACGTAAATTCACGTCTCATTCAATTAGCATAAAAATGTGTGTGTATTATACTTACATAATATAGTGATCCAAAGGTCGCGGGTTCGAACCTCACTCCAGACTAGCAAGTTAGTCCTATTTTCATAGCACAAGCGTTTAGCTTAGTTTGAAAATAGTAAGAATATTGATGTGACACGTATTCCGTGTTCGCATCTCTATTTAAAAAAAAAATATATATATATATAAGATTTATGAATACGAGTACTACGGATAAGTATTGCGCAGTTTTATCCATTTAATGGTTAGAAAAAAATAATGTTCCATTGACTCTATATTCGCATATTCAAGAAAAAATAAAAGGTAACAAATTCGATACTGATGAAAATTCTCTTTGTAGCGAAAGTCTGGTCCCCAGCCAGACATGTTAATTAATAGTACTAGTATTTAACAATACTCTGTGCAATGTGTTTTCGTAATATGCGTGAGAAATGAATTTTTATGTTTTATACGGGTGTCTCATAGCTAGCAGCAAAAACTTTACAGGTGTATTCCTGCCTTGATTATGTGTCGAAAACGTTTAAGCGACCATGACCTATATTATAATATGAAAATTGAAAACAGAATTTTTAACAAGGTTTTTATCATTTTATTTGAGTTGTATTGAAGCGAATGAATTTTTCATAATCAATATAACTTACTGTAATGATAGTTCAAATTTTCAAATTATCTCCATAACTATTGATTGGTCATGGTTGCTTGAACATTTTCGACTCTATCAAGATATCGAATGTTAAAGATCTAGGTGTTAGATTTTTGAGCAACCTAACATTTAACGATTACATAGAGACGATCATTGGTAATGCTTTGAGAATGTTAGGATTTGTTCTGCGTACTGCCAGGGTTTTCGAGAATACCCGCGTACTGAGAACTCTTTACAACTCCCTGGTGCGAAGAGAGTTGGTCGATGATTTGGGGGCTACATGAGAGCAAATACTCTCTTGTGGTGGAGAAAGTCCAAAATAAGTTACTGAGTTATCTCTACATGAGAGAGTACGGGCATTATCCTTGGCTTTACCCAACCGAGTTTCTCCAGGGTATGCTTGGCTACAATAGTTCAGAGACTAGAAGGAATGTGTATTTGATTAAACATTTTTATCGATTGTTGAGCGGTATGATCGATAATGCTGAAATTATGCGGAGCATTGGTTTGTATGTTCCTTAGACATCGTCAGCCTAGATTTTTCAGATTCCAATAGGTATACAGGACCAACCTGCCGATGGTTCTGCCTATTGGAAGAGCTACCGCTGTGCTGAACAATATCCGATGCAGGATTCTCCTACACCTTTGACCAGATTTTATGTTATTTTTAATTAATTAAATGTTGTTATTTTGATATGTACACTTTCATAATATGTATGCCTTGAACACTAGTTTGTAATATACATATTATTAAATAAATAAATTGAATTGAATTCAAAGACCGAAATCCACCTGCAAAGCTTTTGCTACATGAGACATCATGTATAATCCCTTTCTCGCTGTGTTTTAAGGAATTATTTAGTTCAAATTAGTGATGGGGTATACATCAAATTTGTGTTCTAAGTCCCTATCTGACATGAACCGTAAAACACTGGATTAGCATGGTAACGTCACTTGTCGTTTGAAAGCTAATGACAATTACACTCTCAAAGCGTTCATCAGCAAATTCATTGTAAACTATAAAAGTACATTGGTGAGATAATTGGAACTAAAAATATATTCTTAAGTGAGAGCGCTATTATGGCATTTGCCTGTGCTAATACTACAGTCAGACTTAATGTAAATAAATAGGTACTTGTAGACGAATCAAAAAACCTTTTTATTACGAGTTTGCATTGCTTTTCAACTAGTTTATATTTATTTCTTTATCTGGAAAAGTGTGTATCTTGAGCAATAATTCAGAAATAACTTTTCTATTTATATGTTTGTGCATGAACTTTGCGCAAACAAGATTAATTTGAAATACGTGTAGAAGATGTTTAAAGAAAAAATATTATCCAAGTTGTAAAACAAATACAAATATGCAATAATCTACTTCTTCTTTTAGTAGATTTGTTGATCTGTGGTACAGAAAACTACACCTCCTGGGATGACGAGGTCCAGCTATCCCTGCAGTCGTCTAGAGGGGATTTCATTCGCTGCTGTATGCACGAGGCTGTCACTGTCCATTCTGGCTACGTATCCCGCCAGAATCTCCTTCTGGATCTACTCTATCGCGCTATGTCCTCTATTTTGCAAGTTTTCCGTATGTATGTCTTCATTTGAGACACGGTCACGTAGAGTTTTTCCAGTAATGGATCTCAGCACCTTCATTTCAGTTGTCCTGAGTGGTCCTTTGGTGCGGACAGTGTCAGCCCGCGTCTCTACAGCGTATGTCATAATAGGTCGCACGTACGTCTTATATATTTTGACCTTACTTTCAATATGCATATTTTTGTTTTTCCATGCGACAACCTGATGCGGTGGATGCTCTGTTAACTTGCTCTCAGACTTCGGCACAGATCACTATGGCTACAGATTTCTACATCCAAATATCTGAAGCTCATGACTTGTTCCACAAGCTCATTATCAATACTCAACTTACATCTTGTTGGTTGTTTTGATATTGCCAAACTTTTAGTTTTACTGATTGCAATTGAAGTCTGATTGCTATTAAAGGTTTGTGGCGGTCAAAGACGCATGCATATACACGAGTAAGGAGGTACCGAGTACATCAGCACCTAAACACGAAAGGCCGTCGCTCTCGGTACAACGGTCGAAATCAGAATGCTGAATTCGGGAAAGGACGACAATGAAAGCACTGAGCACAACGAACAAGGCGACGATGTAAACCGAACCAATGACCGAGTACAAAGGCGACGTGTAGCAGGGGGCCTGAAGAGCGGATGAACTCACATTGCTGACCAGACTAAATATTACACACACGAGCGGCCGAGTAAGACCAAGTCATAATACGCCGAGTCCTTTGTCCGCAACAACTATAAAAACGGTAGGCTCCAGAGCAAACTATCTCACTTCCCCAGTGAACGGCTCGTATAGCGGAAGCCCTTGCCGTCATGCCTTCGAACGTCACGCTTTCACTTGTAATCTTTGTACACTACTGTATCTTTATAACTTGTGTTTTATAATCAAATAAATTCTGTCAACCCATCGTGACTTTACCTTATCAACCGCGCTTCAACTCATCCTAAACCGGAGGGCTCATCCACCTCCAAAGGTCTGAAGATGACTTGCAGAGAATGCTGTACAAATTCCACATTGCATCACAAGGGCTTAATACGCAACAATCGTATATAAAAGTAACTGACTTCAAAGTAAACACTTTATACCAACGTTATACCTATGTTCATGGTTACTCACCGGGATTTAATAATATATTTTTATAAATGATAATATGTGTTTACGGCAAATTTTATTTACGGAAAAGCGATAACAATAATATTTGGCATTGTTGAATTGTGGTCGGGTTCACCGCAGGCTCAACCGCAGATCGATAATGCATTTGGCATTGACAGCAAAATAAGTGTCACATTGTGCAAAATTCAACGAAACATAGACCGTTCATTAAATTGAATCTAGACAAACACATAAAAAAATAAACTAACCAGTCGGAGGAATTTCCAGAATGAGTAATAATAACTAGAGATGCACTGAAATTCGTTTCACATTCGGTATAGCCGAACTTCGGCAACTTTTACCGAACTTCGTCTTCGGCCGAATTTCGTTTAAATCTACCGAACTTCGTTTAAATCTACCGAACTCGGTAGCTTATTAATTAACTAGCTTTTGCTAGCGACTTTGTTCGCGGAGACTTCGATTTCATCCTACAGAAACCTATTACTGGGTTAAAAAGTATTATTTTTGCTTTTCCGGACGAATTTATCTCTGTGCCAAATTTCATCCAGATCCGTTTAGTCGTTCTGGCGTGATTGAGTAACAAACATCCATCCATCCATCTAAACTTTCACATTTGTAAATATTAAATAAAGAGGATTTAAATAAGAAATGGAAAAGTGTAGGAAAATTTAATTTAAAATGAAATCGAGACAAAATGTTGATTTATAAATAAATAGGCGAAACTTCGGCCGAATTTCGGCTTCGGCACATATTTAAACCAAACATTCGGCCGAATTCGACATTCGGCAGAACCCACATTCAGTGCAACACTAATAACTAATAAATATAACTCTTGCGAGCAAAAGTATGCACAAAAATTTCCCAGATAACACTTTAAATAAAAAGATGATGCTAACTAGTTTTAACGACACAAGAGTTTTTTAGTTAACATCAACATACCAAATATTATTTTATTGTTTTTATTTACAAACGTTAATTTCAAAATAATTTTGACCTAAGTTAGTCGTGAATTAAAAATGTTTACTGCGGGCTGGCAACTTGGTAAGGAGAAAAGGGTTAGGTTAGGAGAAATATGGGATTATCCACCTTTTTCATAATACGTAATTATGTTATTAGATGACGATAATATTTCCGTTTTAGAGAGCGTTCAGTCTCGAGGGCACTCATTGCAGACAGGACGGACACGCGCTCGGCATCCGGACGCGGCGACGACGGACATCCGTTGCATAATCGTCTCCGGATTTATCCACGGGCAGTGCGCATGTGCAATGCTCTCAGGGTCATGTCGAATCTTGCAAATTTTTATGCTTCCTTCATAAAATCAATTGGGTTCTTAAATTGATAAAATGATAGCTAACAGATTAAAAATGAGCATCGAAAGGACGGTCCACGTCGGTTTCTCATCACTGAAAGCACTGAAAGCTTCTTCCTCTCTTTTCTTCGACGTGGCTCACCACTGGACGTGGTTAAGACCAGTTTAATCAGAGGATATGTATCAGTGGATCCGCATCACAAAAAAAACGGGTCCAAAAGACTCGCTCGTTCGAACGATATGAGTGCACTCGGCTCAATGACTCATTTCGATCTCTGACTCATCGTTTGGTAAAGTGCAGACCTCTATAATAAGCTCCTTAAAGCTTTCTTCTCCTCTCGCAACATACCCAAACAATTGAAGGAATCATCTTTAACAGAGAGTTGAGTGTCTCTTCTTGAAATGTAGCTACTGTAGAATGGAGATAATTGTGCGGCGTGTTATGCGTTATGCTTACAGCATCGTATCTCAAAGACATCATTTCGCCTATGCTTTCTTGCTTTCAGAGTCTATGATTCCACACCATACAGAAATATGAAATGCGACAGGACATGCTGACTACGGTGGTTTGGATATTTCAGTTTCTTGTCAAAACTAAGTAGGTATGGACGTACTATATTTGTCAGGATATAACATTATAAATATTATATGGAGGACCATAAACAAGGAAATTTTTAGGTTATTAGTAATATGTGTTTTTACAATTTACACGAAATATGGGTCACGTCAATATTCTAACTGAGCTAAATGCCCACGCAATGAAAAATAGGACTAACTTGCTGGTCTGGAATGCGGCTATAACTTGCAATCACCAGATCATTAGACAAGTGTCTTAACCACTAGACCAATAAGCTACCTACTCGTAATAATAAATAATTAAATTAATAAAAAGTGTCAAGTGTTGGGCTCACGCGGTAGTAATACCAGGAGTATATAATTTATTTCCGCCCCTAAATCATTATTAATTGAGAGGTTTTGCTATTTATATTATCATAAGAATTTTAATTAAATGACTTCAGGAGTTAGTTTATATTTATAAAAAAAATTAACAAGTACGTAGAGATCAAAATAAAATATATATTGTAATGTTCAATTCGATTGATATACACCTTTTTACAGCGTGTTTGTATGATTAATTAATATGACATTACATTGTAAAAGGAATCGTGCATAAAGATGAATATAAGTATGACAATGAAAATACATTTTTTTTCTGAAAACCTGTTTCTCTCATTCCTCAATTTCTCTATTATATTTTTTCTGAAAAAAGAAATATGAAACACCTCTTTTGTGCTTATAGCATGACGTCACCGGGCTATTACATAGATAATGGAAAATAATATATGGAAATTCGTTGAAATTTTACTGAACAATCTCAAGAAATCTATCTTAATTACAGAGAATTAATTATAAAATGTTATTAAATCAAAAAAAAATACAATTTTTTTATTAAGGTTATGTGAACATGAAATATTTTATTTTATTTTTTATATATTTATCTATTAATTAACGCCCTGTAGGGCTTTTACAACAGATAGGTAAAGTGTACATTAATAGAATTAAAGAAAAAATATATAAACATAATAATGACATAAAGTGGAAAGAAAATACTTAAAATACAGACACAAATATATAAAGATAAATATAATATAAAGTAAAAAGCAAGTATATAACAAGCAGAAGCATAAGAAAAACATAATATAATAGAAATTCAAAAACAAATAAAGTAATAATGTAGAACGAAAAGCAATAACGCAAGTTTTGAAAGTCATAATATAATAAAAAATATACATACAAATAAAAATCAGTTATTTAAGTCCAATTCGACAAATCGTCGCTGTATATATAATTAAGCCTATGTGCCGTTTAATACATTCTCAGAAGAATGAATCAATTTATCAATTTTTCATATAAATAATAGGTATATACTAAAAAAACTTTGCCGTTCATCTGGCAAGTCTGCCGAGTAATTATTTAAAATATATTTTATAAATCTAGTCTGTGCAATTATTTTTAAAAACAGTTTCATTCGTTTATTTCAGAATATACTAAAACGGCACATAGGCTTAATTATACAGGGTTATTTGTAAAACATTAATAACCTCGCAGGACTATATTCCTGCCTTGATTATGGGTTCAAGCTATTATGACCTAATATCAATAGTTAAGGAGATATGTGACATCAAAGTTTGCATTTTTTTTCAATATTCCTGACTTATTTTTTGTAAAACGTTGGACTATTATTACAGTAACTTATATTGAATATAAAAAATATATAGTTCAACGTTTTACAAAAAATAAGTCAGAAATATTGAAAAAAAAATGCAAACTTTGATGTCGCATATCTCCTTAATAATTGACATTAGGTCATAATAGCTTGAATACTTTCGACTCATAATCAAGGCAGGAATATAGTCCTGCGAGGTTATTAATGTTTTACAAATAACCCTGAATATACAGCGACGAAATACTAGTAATTTTTTAACGTTTTACAAAAAATAAGTCAGAAATATTGAAAAAAAAATGCGAACTTTGATGTCGCATATCTCCTTAACTATTGACATTAGGTCATAATAGCTTGAACACTTTCGACTCATAATCAAGGCAGGAATATAGTCCTGCGAGGTTATTAATGTTTTATAAATAACCCTGAATATACAGCGACGAAATACTAGTAATTTTTTAATACACCATACATAAAAACATTTTCCCAAATGATCAAATTAGAAGATTTGGGAACCTAAACGAAGAAGCGAGAACCGTCGGAATACAGAGGTACTCTGTAACGCGGTATAGACGTACCACTATAACTTGGCGTGCGAGGGAGGGCGTCCCTGTCGCGTAACAGAAGTTGTCAGGGTGTAAATTTATTACACAATACATAATGTACAGAATGTCCGGTGACCGGTGTCGTATTAAATACAGAAATTTGGTCGGGCAGCTAAAGAAACCATGCAGTATTGGCGGCCGTTCTATCTGTCAAACTGTCAGACGGTAATATCGATCCATTATTCGCTTTTTCAGCTTCGCAAAACTTTAATACTTCATTGGCAATTGTTCTCGCACCATTCCGGACTGTTTAGGATGTTTTGTACATAATAATTGAGTGTATATTGATAATCAAGATGTCACAGCTCCCGAACAAATACCATATTGAACTAAATGACAGGGCGAGGGGTTGCCGCCGGGTGCGGGCGGGGCGGGTTTTAGTTCAAAATTCGCCGCACGCCAATTTACGTTGGGCAAGCAATAACCCCGCTCTGGAAGAGAATCTGGACTAATTGTAAAAAGTGGTAGTCGTAAGTGGTGGACGGACGTGGGCAAAAGAAGGAGAAGAATATCGCTCACTGGCGAGTAAAGGCATTTATATTCATCGCGTCTAGCTGTGACTGGAGGCGATAATATCACTTTACATTATTCAAATCCCCCTCTCCCCGCTGAAGGAGCGGCGCAGAATTCCCGTCACGTGCGACTTAAACGGGATGGATGCGGTGACGTCACAATCAGATCGGCTGCCGAAAACATGACGTCACGTTTCTTTCAAGTAGGCAAACATTTTTATCGCAACGATATACAGGGATACAGGGAGGGAGTTGATGCTTATGTAAATGGCCGATGAATACTCTAATAGGTATCATTTTAATCGGAGTGTAGCAGGAGTGTGCAGTGGGAACAAGAAGCGTGTTTTTGTTCTAAGCATGTATTTTGAAAAGAAACCGAAATAAGAGGTATCTATACCTATAAAACTCAATGTCTGTCTGTCTGTCTGTCTGTCTGTCTGCTATCTGTCTGTCCGTTCTCTATACAAATCCACACTATTTGTCCGATTCGATTCAAATTTTGCATACTTATGCTTTGGGACCCGGCGGGACCCGGGACCCCGTATTCTCTTACCCCTTCCTCTCCCCCTGACCTATTTTTGATGCGAATCTGAACCGTTTGACCGATCGGACTCAAAATTTGCATACTTATGCTTTGGGGCCCGGCGGGTAACATAGGCAACACTTCCCCCTATTCTCTAATCGCTTCCCCTCCCCCTGACCTAATTTCGATGCAAATCTGTACCGTTTGACCGATCGGACTCAAAATTTGGAATCTTATTCTTTAGGACTCGGCGGGTAACATAGGCAATATTTCTCCCTATTCTCTTACCCCTTCCCCTCTCCCTGACATATTTTCGATGACAATCTGTACCGTTTGACCGATTGGACTCAAAATTTGGAAACTTATTCTTTAGGACTCGGCGGCTAACATAGGCAATATTTCCTCCCTATTTTCTTACCCCTTCCCCTCCCCTGACCTATTTTCGATGCGAATCTGAACCGTTTTACCGATCGGACTCAAAATTTTCACACTTATGCTTATTCGTTAGGACCCGGCGGGTAACAAGAGTGACATTTCTTCCCTCCCCTTTTTACTTTTACCCGCCCTCTGATATATTTTAGATGCAAATCTGTACCGTTTGACCAATCGTACTCAAAATTTGCAAAATTATTCTTTAGGACTCAGCGTTTAACATTGGTGACATATCCCCCCTATTCTTTTACCCTTTCCCTTCCCCCTGATATATTTTCGATGCAAATCTATACCGTTCGAATCGAACCTTCGTTTACCCTCATAAATTTATTTAAAACTTGATCCTTAACCCGTGCAACGCCGGGTATAAATAGCTAGTATCTTATAATATTCCCATCACAATAATTAAAATTTTAATATTCCGTAACATTCAGCCAGATAAATACATCATTTGTATTTTTTCCCCCAAATATATGTTTAAATAAAAGACTTGCTTTAATGTTCTCACTGCACGTGCCGGGAGTGTAGTCAGTTGATCAGGTTCCGTTCTGTTGAATAGGTCGGTTTACTCGTCACACTTATTGAATACGCTAGGTCTAAATCATTATTTCCAGGATCCTAGACATTGTCTTCATATCCATCTTAAGATTTTTTTTATCTGAAGATCGACCGTAATTGACATACTGACTAAACACAGGCGAGACGGAGTGCTCCCTGACGACATCAACATGAATTGAATCGTTTGGTGAGCGCTCATTCGTCGCTAGAGGTAGACAACGCATCACATCTTATAACATTGATTGCTTTTTCTCCGCTGACGACGATGAGACGATTCGATGATTTCTCATAAGGAGTTAAGTGTTACTAGTATATACGTTGACGATCGTTTAAGCGGTCGTTGAAAGAAATGGTCGTTAAGTGAGGAGTGAGCGTATATCGAGTTTGGGTTTATGGAGCACGTAACTGATTAAATGAGTATAAGTATTATTTATTTATATAAGGCGACTCCATAGATCGTGACCCATCCACGAGAAGTTCATCGCGATGCCGAAGTAGATGGCACTACCAAATTAATAAAACTATTTTGAATTGATTGATTTCTGAAACGGAAAGGTAACTGCTTCATCTTTTTCTTGTGTCTTAATCGTCATCATCTAGGGGCTGTTATTTAGTTAATAGTAAGAAAAAAGCTTTTTTTTTTTGTTTGATTGGTGGAAAACGCAAAAATGTATGCTTTTAAACTAAGTACCTAACATTCAGTCCAACAGAAGCTGGTCAACCTAAAGACATCACAAATTATCAAATACACAGCTGTAGTTTACCAAATAGATGCAACTGTATATGTCTTGAAAAAGCATGTGATATAAAATACCTAGGAATTATAATTGACAACAAACTCAGTTGGCAGGGACATATACAAGATCTCTCTAATAAGGTTAGGAAAACGGGATACATTTATAAAAGTCTGAGAAATGTGGTAGATATTGTATCCCTCAGGACTATATATTGTTCCATCACTCAATCCCTATTTTCCGATGGAATAATTGGATGGGGAGGGTGTGTCAAATCAGTCATGGATCCGCTGACAAAATCATAAAAATGCGTCATGCGTATAATCACCAAGAAATCGAGAATGTTTCCTTCAGATCATTTGTTTGGAATATTTAACGTTCTTGACCCGAGACAATTATACCTTAAAACCATACTTATTAAATTCCACAAGGACAAGGTAAATTTTAATCGTACACAACGAACACGGGTTACAAGGCTGGCAAATACAATTAATTTCGAGGTACCTAAAAGGAAAACGTCTTTTGGGCAAAGACAATTTAAATTCACTGCCCGCTTGTTTTTAACAAGTTACATAATAAAACTAAAGAAATTACTCTACACAAAACTTTTAAACATCATATTACTAAGTTTATAAAAATATCAGGTAGAAGGTATGCTGAAGAAGTGATCCGCCCTTGACCTCTGAATTGGCAAAAACTGATTTATATAATTTAAAGTATACTATAATATAATCTTTATTTTGTAACTACTTAAATTCTTATCTTAATTTTGTATGTGTTTTTTCTTTTCTTTTCTTTTCTCTTAGATTTAGGTATTCCTATGATTTACTTTAAATTCTTATCTTGATTTTGCATGCATATTTTCTTTTCTTTTTATTTTCTTTTAGATATAAATTCGTTAATTGTCATTTTTTATTACTTCATAAATACCATATGAGAATAACTGCCACAAAACAGGTTTGTACCTAGTGTTGCAGTTATTAGTATCTTGTAATAACTAATGTAAATGTAAATAAACAATAAATAAATAAAATAAATAAATACTTAACGGCCCTTTGTTTATTGCAGCCTGGATCTTAGACCTACTTGCTATTGAATCGTGGTGTAACTGTATCCAGGTAAAGCAAACACAAATCAGATTTTGTGAGGTATTAAAGCATACCAGAGAGTTACTATATTGAATATTCTTCTGTAGATCCACATCTAAAATGCTCCAAGCCGCCTTGACTTAGTGTGTACGCTTTCATCGCTTAATATAATACCCAGAACCTATCCCTCTTACGAAATATAATACATAATGTAACCATAGTCATTTTGTGTCTGAGTTGAAAAGGATAATTATTGTTAAAAAATATTTTCGTGATTACGATAATTGTTTTCGAATTACTGTTATCCCAAAAGAGGTCAGGTCGCGGTGGACTCTCCCTCCGATTGTGAGACAGTCGCGCCGACGATCAGATGGTTGGTACTCGCAGCTTCACGAATGGAGGTAAAAATGGAGGTGAGTCCTGATTGGTTCGCGTAGCATCAATTCTACATCAATGAAAGTACACTTTGACTTCATACATTACTATCAGTAGAACAAAGACTCGATAAAAGGAAGACAAGGAAAAGAAGGGAGCACTCTTTTTATGAAATACAATAATAAGACTAATAAATTTTCATCCTTATAATCACCGAGTTTTATCTATGTGTGTTTAATCAACATTTTAATGTTAATGTTATATTAAAAAAAGTCTATAAAAATATCATTGTCTTATCTGTGTTGTCCTACAATTGTGGGAGACATAACTAATTGTTTTGTATACTTTTCTTACCACGTATTTATGTCTTCCTATTGGATAATCAAATAAATAAAAAAACAGCATCTTGCCAGATTTCAAAATGGATAATTTTTTATTCAGACAATTTTGATAAACTCGAACTGTTGAAATAACAGAAATCTAGGGAAATATTATTGACGGCAACTATAGTTAACTTTATAAGTTAATTAATTTAATTTCATGTTGCAATGCATATACCTACCATTTAGTTTTTTAAGAACTTAAAAAAAAAGTTAAATATAAAAAATGATTAATCAATGCACAGAGTTTATTTTAGGGTATCAGCTGTGGGGCGGAGGGGGAAGAGTAAGGAGTACATTGGGGGAGTGGAACAACTTTAAAATTGGATTAGATAAGTTAATTTGATTATTTAGTTGAACATTAAATTATATTAACCTCTACGTGAGCTTAATAATATTTAGTTTATAAGTTTACAATAAAAGTTTCGAGAGAAACAGAATCTCTTATCAACAGGTGAAGTATTAAACTGAATAATTTTAAATATAGAATATTTAAATTGATTTTGCTCAAATATGAATAATTAAGTTCAAATTATAAATAATGGTTATGTACTGAAAAAAATGAGCCGAAGTTACAGGCATAAGAGTGGTTTTAACGGGAATATTGAGAGAAGAGGAGAAGAGTTAATGAAGTAAATTAATACCTGAGTTCAAATTTCTTTTAATTTCAAAACCTACAAAATTATTCATTTTATCATCCTTACATGTGATGAGATGGAGAAGTTTAATAGTAGGTACATTAATGAAAACAATGATTACTATCTTCGATATGGTTCACAAATTCGCAAAAATTATTGCTAGTTAGGCAACGACGTTCTAGTCTATGTTGAAATTCCTAGAAGTTTAACGCCAGATTCACCAATAAATAATATTTGATTATTTAGTATTTTACTTTAATTATTTTTTTAATTCATTATTTATAATGCTATTAAGGTGAAAGCCTTTACCATTTTTATATAAACTTGTACCCCTGAATTCTTATTAAAATTTAATTAAATGTTCAAAAAATTCTGAAAAATTAAATTTTTTAGGCATCTAATGTATTTTTTGATTCTTGTATTAATTTTCCTCGTGGTTTTACATATACGAAATATTGAACCAGTATTACAATTCAATTTATAGATGCCAGAATGGCTTGGTATATCTTTTCTTGTCTTTACCACTAATTAAAAGATTACCTAAATTATTACTCGTATAGAAAGCTGGTCTCATCTCTGGAATAAAATAGCTTTATTGAAATATGATATACAACAGAGACAGGTAGGAGAGTGATTAAGACTTTCTGGATTCGTGAACACTTTAAGTCTCACGCTCTCTCAATACTCTTTCCGAATGTGATGAAAGACTAGTAAAAATGTTTCTGAAGCACGCTGTCGGCACGTCGGTAAGTACTTCTTTCAATTGCTTCAGCTCATTTTTACGCATCCTGTAATGTCAACACGTGTCAACCGCGCGGTGAAGTGTAAACCTTGGGTGTGATAATGCAGAGGAAATCCACGATGTTCAAGTAGTCTCCCAAATGGGCCACCGATTGGCGTTCTGTATAGACTAAGAGCCGCGACCGCCAAGCTTACGTTATAGTATCAAACCTGATTTTTTTCTGTACATGTACATTACAGTGGGTAAGAAGGTTTGGAAATTATGATATTTGAGTTCGGGGGATTTGGATAGGTAATACACAAAATGAGTAAGCTAAAAGTAAAAATAACAAACCTGATTTTTGAAAAGTGTTTAACAGGACAGTACTATCAAACATAATAATTTATTTATCTGTCCGTCTATTCGTCCATCCGTCCATCTGTCTGTCTGTTCCCGTAACTTCGTGTAGCGTGCATAATTTCGTTCGAATTCACGGTTAAAAAAACAAATTAAACGGTCGGAGATGGGGCTTTAACCCCGGGCCACCAAATCCAAACCGGTCGTTTCGCGCATGTCGCTACGGCCGCCTCTTCGTGAAATGTCAAAAAGATACTATAAATACATACTAGGGCTTAGACAAGACGTGAAAAAATGTTCATTTTTGTCATTTTTGACAGGTTGCACTCATATTAATCGTTGCAAGATGCTTTTCGCGGGTCATTTCTTCCGCTATACGTTTTGAAGCTTTTTAAATAATTATGTCATTTAAATTATACTAATAAATCTGAATTTTCTTTATTTTATTATGGCAACTATTAAACGATATTAAACGATGATGATATAATTATTAAAAATACACTTAGTTTTCACCACTTTTTTTATTGTGTTTCAAGAAGAGCCGATGGCCCCTTAGTCAGGATACAATTGTTAACGAACAAAATTGAATTAAAAAATCGAAGAATAGACAATCAAAATATTTAAAAAAAATTATATATAGAAAATGAACAATAATAAAGTACCCACCATACATGAAAATAAATTTAAAAGATAACTGTTTGTAAAAAGGACCTGGTTATTTATAATATTCAATTTACTATTAACACTTTTTCTTATATCGAAAATTTCTTATATATCAAACTGTGATTCTGTATAATTTGTATGTAAAATTTGTAAACCCTTATTAATATCAAAAGAATGATCCATAAACATCTCAAAAGATGGTTAGAAAATTCAAAATAATTATTGCTATTGAAACATTGCATTCCTTAGCTCTAACATCAAAATTTCTGCACGTTTTTCCCATATAAAAATAATCACAATCATTACAAATCAATTTATAAACACCCGATTTAAAAAAAAATTATCTTTATCCTTATTATTTAATATGTATTTTTTAATTTATTATTAGTATAGAAAGCTGATACTTTATATTTTAACGCTTTACTTACACATTTTTTGTTGCCAAAATCCCCCAAACTCATATGTCATAATATCTAAACCTACTTACCTACTATAGTGTACATCCATAGAAAAAAATCAGATTTGATACTATAACGTAAGTCCGGCGGTGCTGACTCTTACTCTAGTAGCCTCAGCACGCGACGCTGTTCAACGATAGAAATTTTACTTTTCATAAAGATGGCAATCTACAATAATTAGACAAAAGAATTTATTTAAATTGAGAGATCGTAGATAATTTGCTCTACACAGATAGCAGATTTTCTCATCTGAAATGTGCAAGAGAATTTTATTCAAACCAAGTCATCAAAACACTATTCTATGCACTCGCAATATTCAGAACTCAAGTAGTCGATATTTTATCGAGATTTTTATATACAGGGTAATTTGGAAAACATTAATAACCTCGCGGAATATATTCCTGCCTTGATATGCGACATCAAAATTTGCATTTTTTTTTCAATATATCTGACTTATTTTTTGTAAAGCGTTGGACTATCGTTACAGTAACTTATATCGAATATGAAAAATTTATTCCCTTTAATACAAGTCAAATAAAATAATAAAAAACCTCCGAATTCCAATTGGAAAAGGTTTTTATCATTTTATTTAACTTGTATTGAAACGAATGAATTTTTCGTAATCGATTTAAGTTACTATAATGATAGTCTAATGTTTTACAAAAAATAATTTTACAGAAATATTAAAAAAAAAAATGCAAACTTTGATGTTGCACATCTCCATAACTATTGATATGAGGTCATGATAGCTTGAACATTTTCGACTCATAATCAAGGAATGAATATAGTCCTGCGAGGTTATTAATGTTTTCCAAATAACCCCGTATATTCACGGCTACTACCAACACTGATGAATGGAAGTGAAGCCTGGGGCTGGCAGAAGAGGAACGAAAGTAGACTGAATGCAGTGGAGATGAGATCCCTTGGATATATGTGCGGCAAATACATTTATAAAAGAGTAAAGAATGAACATATTAGGAATGAATGTAATGCTGATCTTAGCATAATTCATAGAATTAAAAAAGGGTCGCTCAGATGGTTTGCGCATGTTGAGCGAATGCATGAGGAAAGAATGGAAAGAGAGATATGTAATGCAAGTGTCAACGGCGCCAGAAATAATGAGCGACCGCGGAAGACGTGGCACGACCAGATTAACCAGATACTGGAAGATGGTCCCGTTAGAAGCCTCAACAACCGGCGAGCTTGCATACGAAGATGCATGCGTGTGGATGAAGCGAGAGTTGTATGTCAGGACAGAAGAGTGTGGCGCTCTGTCCTCTGGCTACCCCTACGGGGAAACGGTGTGATGGTAATTAAGTATGTAAGTAAATATTGGGCCAAGATTCGCATAAATTTTGTATTATCTAGTTGGCAGTAAATATATTCGTGATAAGTGATCGGAGAAAATTATAAAGAAATAAAAATAATTAATTACCAAGGTCTAATTTTTAGTGAGTTTTAGCTACACTTCTCTCACTGCCGTTTTATCACTGGTAATGTCGCAGGTGAAGACTGTTGCTTATTATCTGGTCGACCCCATTATTTATTTATTTGTTTATTAATTAACGCCCTATAGGACTTTTACAATAGTTAGGTAAGTGTACATTAACAGAATATATAGTTTAAAGAGAAAAAACAATAACATGTAAACATAATAATGACATAAAGAGAAAAGAAAATACTTAAAATATAGATACAAATATATAAAGATAAATATAACATAAAGTAAAAAGCAAGTATGTATATAAAAAGCAGAAGCATAAGAAAAACATAATATAATAGAAATTTAAAAACAAAAGGAATAATGTAGAGTGAAAAGATATAGCACAAGCTTTGAAAGTAATATTATAATAAAAAATATACATATAAATACAAATTAATTATTTAAGTCCAATTTGACAAATACTAGTAATCTTTCAATACACCTTTTAATATATGTTTGAATAATATACAGTTATTGGCAAAGACGTCCAGTTGCTCGCATCTGTTTGCTAGTCTAGGAAGCCTTTGCAGTGGGGAATTAAAGATATAGTTAGTGGCTGCAGTTTCCACGGCACATTATACAGAGCTACTTGTAAAACTATATATATATTCTATAAGGGCTATATTCCTGTCTTGATTATGAGTCGAAGATGTTCAAGCTATTATGACCTAATATCAATAGTTAAGAAGATATGCGACATCAAATTTTGCATTTTTTTTTCAATATTTCTGACTTATTTTTTGTAAAACGTTGGACTAGCATTACAGTAACTCATATCAATTACGAAAAATTCATTCGTTTCAATACAAGTTAAATAAAATGATAAAAACCCTGAAAAAAATCCAACTGGAATGTTTTCTAATTGGAATTCGAAGGTTTTAAATTTTTTATTTGACTTGTATTAAAGGGAATGAATTTTTCATATTCGATATAAGTAACTGTAATGATTGTCCTACATTTTACAAAAATTAAGTCAGAAATATTGAAAAAAAAATGCAAACTTTGATGTTGCATATCACCTTAACTATTGATATTAGGTCATGATAGCTTGAACATTTTCGACTCATAATCAACGCAGGAATAAAGTCCCGCGAGGTTATTAATATTTTACAAATAACCCTGAACAGGTGGTAATATCGCTGTCTCTGTGTTTCCAGAGTTTACGATACCGTCCCGGTCGATTCCAGAGTGTTGTGGTGCGTTCCAGAGATTTCGATGGTGCCTAATTTCTTCTAATTCTACCATCTCGTGGCGTGCACTCTGTCTGATGACCGATGACAGGGCAATTAAGTGAGAAGCTCCAAGTAGTCCAATTTGATTGGCTTTCAACAAAACAAATCGAACTTTACTTTGGCCATTATACAGGATGTACCAGATCTACCAGCAGAAACATGGCCGGTAGATTTCTGACTATGTTATGAGTCTAAAATGTTCAAGCAACCATGACCTAATATCAATAGTTATGGAGATATGCGATATCATTTTTTCAATTTCATATTGCATTTTTTTTTCAATATCTCTGAATTATGTTTTGCAAAAAGTTGAACTATCATTACAGTAACTTATATCGATTATGAAAAATTCATTTGCTTCAATACAACTTAAATAAAATGATAAAAACCTTGTAAAAAATGACTTTTTTCAATTTTTGCAAGGTTTTTATCATTTTATTCGACTTGTACTTAAGCGAATGAATTTTTAATAATCGACATAAGATACTGTAATGATAGTTCAACTTTTTGCAAAAAATAAGTCAGAAATATTGAATAAAAAATGCAAACTTTGATACTGAATATCTCCATAACTATTGATATTAGGCCATGATTGCTTGAACATTTTAGACTCATAACATAGTCAGGAATCTACCTGCCAAGTTTCTGCTGCTAGCTCCGGTACACCCTGTATTATATTTAATATCGATATGCCCACATTTAATATCCCTTTCTCGCTCTAGGCAGGTTTCACTGGTCATATTCAGGCTACATTATGAAGCCTGAAAACATTTATGCCAAGTCAGATGGGAGTGGGAGACTCGTCAATGGTCTTAAATAAAAATAATAAAAATATGGCTTTCAACAAAACAATCGAACGTCGGCGAGTTTCCGTTAGAAACACGAGATGTGGAACAGGAAGTGGAGCGAAAGACAACCTGTAAATTATTGTAATTTGACTGGAACGTTCCGCCATTATTAACTGCGCGAAATTACTTTTCTTCGAAGGCCCAACAATGGCCATTGTGGTTCGCAGTCGGGTTTAGATGCGATTTTCTTTCCAACTGGAAAAAAACGGCTCAATTGTGATGTTCGAAATAAGAGTGATGTGGAAGTGTAAATATATTTACTAATGATCGAAAGTTTGAAAGAAAAAAATAAAGACGATGACCATTCATCTTTATAAGCAACTTTCCCGGATGGATAACCATCCAGAGCTTGCAATTGGGAATAATCCAAGATGATGGTCCCGTTGTTCATACAATGAAAATAAGTATTTCACTATGTAATTTCTTCTTCTTCTTTTGGTGTCATGTCAGGTCCCCCCAACGTTGACTATCACCCGAGAGAAAGCGTCCCTGTCCTGGGCAGCACGAAACAGCTCTCCAACACTTCTTATGCCCGTCCAGTCGCGTATATTGCGGAGCCAGGAGATTTGTCTCCTTCCAACACCTCTACGACCCTCTATCTTGCCCATAAGAATCAGGTGGAGCAATTCATATTTTTCTCCTCTGAGCACATGACCCAAATACGATACCTTTCGGATTTTGATATTTGTCAGCAACTCTCTATTCACTCTAGCTCTTTGAAGAACTCTTGTGTTGCTGACCATATCCGTCTAGGGTATCCGGAACATTCTCGAAATGTATCCACATTTCGAACGCCTCCAGCCGGTTCATGCTACCCACTTTGAGGGTCCACGATTCCACTCCGTACAGCAGAACTGACCATAACTATATAATTTAACATCCTTTTAATTTAATCTAACTAAAATAATCGTAATCTAAATTAAACAAACCAAACCTAATAACCCAACCTAACCAAACCTAATAACCTAAACTAACCTCATATATTGCCTACGAAATGTCAAAATATGCAGTGCATTTTTCGGAACTTTAAAGTGTAATATCTTATTTAATACTTACTATTTAAACGTAAATTATCTTTCATTTTGTTACTAGCACATTCAGTAATAAAGTAAAATAATCATTTTCGTTGTATGTACAATGGGACCATTATCTTGGATTTAGCCTGCAATTGTAAAGGCATTGTAATGTGATGATAGAATTCAGAGAAATTTACGCACGATTAGAATCCCTCGTAATACATGTCACAATGGAATAAAACTATCGAACTCTCTATTACCTTCTACTACATTAAGGAAGGTACTACCACACTCCGGAACTAGCCATAACATTCGGGGAAACAGTCAGGAATCGACGGGAACAAACTACAAACGTCTGGAATGATCGGAAAGCTAACATGTTTCGAATAAAAGCGAAGCCGTTTCGGGGCTATTGTTTAGTTTTATTTTGACGTTTCTATCGGTGATTATCGAGATTAGAGACAAGCCGCGGCGATCGGTGTTGCCAACGCGTGTGTGATACCAGTGATGTGATCAATTAAGCGAAATACTTATGCGACGTATTTGAAAAGAAATTTCTCGAAAGAGTTACCCAGCGATAAAAAAGAGTTCACAGACGAGTGATAAATTGCGAAATAGTGTGATTTAAAAAAGAGTGTTTAAATTTAATTAGTGTGAATTGACATTGTCCATTTAATAATTAATTAATAAATCGTTACTTAGCAGTGTTTTCATTTTATTATCCCTGGTCTGTGATTAAGATATGATAGTTGCAAAGTACATATCAAATGACGCGTTGTTTCGGCGGATGCTGCGATGAGTTCATAGTCCAGATTTGACAAAAAATTGTACCCAAGACTTGGTTCCCAAGGCGAGTTGTTGGACTGTTCTGGATTTTGGACTATTAAGGATAAACAGTTGACAACAGTTGTCAAATGGCTGAGAGGTAGAACAGTTACTGTTCTACCTCTCAGCCATACATAATTCGGTGGGTGGACCTTGCAACAGAATATCATATAATATTATATAATAATATAACCTAAAAAACTCTACACAAAAAATCCAACACGATTGTGAAAACACGCGAACGAAATTTAAAAAAAATATCTTTAATTACTTCCTTTCTTTTAACTCGTGGCGTCTGCTGGCTTGTTTTCTTGACGAAAAAACTTCGGATCGATTTTTAACCCTTTTCCCATGATCCAATCAAGCTGAAACTTTGCAAGCAGACTCGTGGCGACGATCAAAAAGATCTATCATATTTTCGTTAAAAAATAATAATAATTATAGTATAATTTTGGATTTTTAGAAAATTTAATTGATTTTTTAAAATTGGAAACCATACACATGTTTGATTACTACCAACAGCGGCCTGACGAGTCACGGAATATTTAAAATTTGAATTACGCCGTCGGTATATGTAATAGGTACTTCGCTACGAATTTCGAAAATTTATGACAATTGGTTCACAGATGACAGCAAAATTCACAAATATATCAAAATCTTGATTAAATTGACAAATGTTTTTAGAATGCATGAAAGTGAAGTTCAAAGCATGAAGTGTCTTATCAAAACTCAAAACATCTGACATTTTAGAAATATATTAAATTCCTGTAAGTTTAGTGTTAGGTTTGTTAAGTTTATGTTTAAATACGTCTTTAATTGTTATATTTTACAAAGAAAGGGAGTATAATAAAAACTTGGTTTTTATGGGTTAGTTTTTTTTATTAATAAATTGCTATCGAGCAAATGCGCTTCAGATAGATTCGATACATAAAAATATTTCTAAAGTAGTTTCTATATTTTATTGGTATGTTATTTTATAGATAAAGAACTGAAATCTTATATTAGTGAAAAAATAATTAGATATTGTACGAGTATCTATGTAAAGGCCCTCCTCTGGGATAAAAAGATTTTTATTAATTCAAGCAATCGTAACTTTCAGAACGAATTCTTTCAAACAATGCGATTGAAAATATTTTTTTAATAAAAAACAATCGCTTAACTTTGTTTCTGGAAAACTTTTAAAAACAATTGAAAATTTGTGTACAAAAAGATGATTAAATATGAAACCTTACATATACCTAATTACATATATTTTTTATTAACTTATTATATACATTTGTTATCATATTCATTGGAAAATTGAAATGGACAAAGACGAAGGATAATTATAATATTGAGATGTTCACGGAATAAAGGTAATGGTTGGATCTTATCGGTTATATCATCTTCTTCCGTATAAAATGCATGAACAATATTCAAATTAAAAGAAATATTAGTCTCAAATAAGCCCATGTCTCAAATACTTTTGAGTTTGTTTAGTTTTCAGAATATTCTGAGTTACTCCAAATTTTTCAGAACACAGTATTGGATTTTGTCACAGGGAAATCATTTATTTATTTATTTGTTTACGTCCATTATAGACTAACTAAAAATGTTATAATATAGAAAGAAGTATATTACACAGTATCAGGTATAAGCAGTAGGTACATTTAAAATGTATAATTATAAATCCCTAGCACGTATTATAGGTATATTAAATATTAAAAAAAATATTACAATAAATTCAAGAAGTATATGCATAAAACAATATCAGTTATAAACAGTGAAAGTATCAGGTATCTATGTATGTACAAGTATTAAAAAATTAGTATAAAAATTAAAAATATAAAGTACAGAGCATTAATTATTTAATTACGTATATATTAATAGTTGAAGTTAGTAATGAAGTAGTATTGTCTCTTTAAGTGTAAACTTTATAGAACTAGATTGTCATTGAAAACGTCAAACATATAACAAAATACATCACCAGTCTATCATTTGCATTAATCATTAATCATTAATCAAGATATATTATAGATGTCTCACAGAGACAGAGAAAGTTTTTGAGACATACAGGCTTACTGATACTCTCGTTACTTATGCTCTTAATTTATTGTAGGTTAACTTTGGCCATTATATATGTATATAATATTTAATACCGATATGCCCACATTTAATATCCCTTTCTCGCTCTAGGTAGGGGAGGGTGGGGCGTGTTGTGACTAATTTATGAAAAATGGTGTTGTGGAAAAATCTTTAATAATATCAAAAACATTATATTTTAGTTGAAACAAACAATTCTTCACCTATAAAAAATTAGCATTATTAACCATGTCACCAAAAGGACAAAGCAACAAAATACGGTTTTTCAAAATATGGGAATTGTCACAACCTGCCCCACCCGAGGGGTCAGTTGTGACAAGGGTGGGGCAGGTTGTGACGAACTAATCGTCAAATATTGTTGAGTATTTAAGTAGTTTAATTAACAAAACAAATATTACGAATAATTAATAATACAAGTAGTAACATGTTTTATAATTAACTATCAACAAATAAACAAAATTTGTACTCTTATTAAGAAAATTCTGTAATCGATTAAAATTATTTTTTGCCAGTCAAACAAAAGTCACAAATAAAATCTTGAGTGAATTCGTCCACTCCAGCACATAGCTCATTACACCATCTTTGGCAATTTATGCACCTCACCCACCTTTCACCCGAAATATCATTAGAATAAGGGCTTTTACAATAATGCATTGCTCATCTTCTTCATTCAGTTTCCATGATATGTGGCTTCTCTTCAGTCTCGCTGGATGAAAATGACACTAAAATTCGTTTCTTCACTCCAAAAGTCTCTTTCTTGTGTAGTTTTGTCTTTATTTCCCCTTTTGTTTTATTCGTGCTTGTTTTTTTTTAGTTCCTTTTATGATTTTACGCTTTCGCATCTTTTCGCCTTTCTTTTCCTTCCTTAGATTATCTTCCAATTCTAAGTGATTTTTTATTGGCATGTCAGTTAAAATTACGCTTTAAATTTTCTTTCTATTACGTAGGTTCTTTCTTGGATGAGCTTTAGGTAATGGCCGGATTTGTTCTGGTGTTTAATGGTGTTGTCCAATTATCGGGAATTTTGATCATATTTTGGCATGCATACTCATATGCAAGCTTTTTCGCATCAGCTGTGGTCACCATAATCAAATTTGCTACATTTTGCAATGTAATCTCCAAGTTCTTTTTCTTGCGCATGGGTAAAAATTTGTCCAGGGTTGGAATAGCCCACCTTAGAATTTACAAATAACGGGCTTTTTTCCGATCTATGAATCGTTTTAGTGTCATACAATTGACATCAAAAGACATTGCGGCTTTTCAAAGAGACACGTTTGTAGCCTCTATCTCAGCAGCAGTATGTTCGTAAACACTTTCGGGAATTTCACCCCTCTTCGTTTTTTTAATGTAATTTCGTACCATTTTGAATACGAATATAAAAGTAAAGTAAAAATAATAATTGAACTGTACAGTTTCACATCTAATAATAGTTTTAGTAAAAATAATTTTTTTATTATTTCGAAGGGGCTAGTTGTGACAGTCACAACTAGCCCCCTTATTTGTGTAACAACTCGCCCCATTCGATCGTTTTATATTAAAATGTCTACGCAAGTGAATATATTTACCGCAAGGTTTTCCTTTATTGATGATAATACAGCCAAAAGACACAATATTTGGTAAATAAAATGTAAAATTACTCACCTAGTATTGGTAAAATAACAAAACACTTAGAATTAGTGCAGAAAAAGTTAGTTGAGTACCTCAAAATCAAACTTTATCGTTTAACTTTAATGAAATCAACCGCACGGCTTCAATATTTTGATAGCAACTGACGCTATGGAGTTCACATAAAATGAATCTATGCGGGTAACGCTAAGTCAAATGGCACGAATTTTAAACGCGTTGTCACAACTTGCCCCTGTCACAACACGCCCCACCCTCCTCTACATTTCAGGCAACATTATGAAACCTGAAAACATTTTTATGCCAAGTAATTTATTATCAGGTGGGGGTGGGAGACTCGCCAATGGTCTTAAATAAGAATAATGAAAATATGTTTCTACCCTCATATTATTAAAACAATTTGTTTTCCTCGTTACAATGAAAGCGAATATAATTCAGCGCGGGGTCGAGGCGGCCATGGGCTAGGAGGGCTGTGACCTTTAGGGAAATGTTATTTATTCCGGAATTCGGGGTAAAAACAATTTTAATAAATTTTTGCTCATTTCTCAACAAGTTTCCTTTCCGCATAATTAGAATTCCTCCCGACTCGAGTTCAAGGAACCGTCTCGAGATTCGAGCTGAATCTCAAATTGAGATAAAACCGGAACAAAACAATTTCAAAAGTTTAAACAATCATAACGAGGTTGCCCGAATTTATTTTTCTGGAGCATCGTGACGTTTCTGGAGATCTCAATCCATGTACAAAATGAGAAAGAGTTTATTTAAAAAAAACTTCACCAGTGTAGAACGCGACCACTATAAATTGGCGTGCGAGGGAGGGCGTCCCTGTCGCGTAACAGAAGTTGACAGGGTGTAAATTTATTACACAATACATAATGTGTATTGTGTAATAAATTTGTGTCGTAGCCTTTAACAGAAATTTGGTCGGGCAGCACTAAAGAAACCAAGCCGTAATGGCGGCCGTTCTATCTAGACAGTAATATCGGTCCATTATTTGCTATTTCAGCTTCGCAAAACTTTAATACTTCATTGGCAATTGTTCTTGCTCCACCCCGGACTGTTTAGGATGTTTTGGACATAATACATCAGTGTATATTGGTAATCAAGATGTCACAGCTCCCGAGCAAATACAAAATTGTACTGAATGACAGGGCGAGGGGTTACCGCCGGGTGCGGGCGGGGCGGGTTTTAGTTCCAAAGTCGCCGCACGCCAAGTTATTGTGGTCAAGCAAAACCGTGTATATTAAAAAAATAGTAATTTTATATTCAAATATTATTTTTCATCGTTCACTATTCATTTACGATACTTAATGTGTAATTCAGAATAGTATAATTGTAGGTACACAATGCATGAAATAAATTGTTGTTTTTTACGAGTATCAATTTTAGGGTTAAGAGTATATATTTTATTTGGGAAAAATCATTTAAAAAAATTACTTTAGTTAAGTAGTAGATTAAACAACCGTCAAATAAATATTAACAGTGTAAACTGGATAGTAAAACAATGAAGCCCTCATTTTATTTTATCAAAACCAGTTATATAAAAATCAATAAGATAAAGCCATTGATATAAAAAGCACTTGATTAAAAGTAGCAATGTCATCCTATTTTGTTAAGATTAATAATATTGTAGATAAACAATATTAAGTATTATTGAAACTATTGCTGATGGACGATTTTGACTATGATGTAATCTTTGTGTCGGTTATTTGATCATTGGCAAAGGTAATACTTAAGCAAAAAACATAATTTTTCAAAGGTTGTTGGATTGGTGTAAAACGCAAAAATCTATGGTTTTTCCTTAAATATCATTCTTACGACTGATCAAACAACCAGCCCTTAGAAACAGCAATTATTCCATCGAAATTATGTGAGGATACAATGCGTAGGCCAGTGTTTCTAGATCTGATCTTAATCACAATCGTAGAGATGCTGTACTATTAGTGTACAGCAACTCTACAATACAATAACGATCTCATAAATTGTGATTCTATTAAGAATATCAAAAAATAAAATTAAGTAAAGCTAATCTAGCTACATAAATTTTTTAAGATTCCTGGTGATCTTTTTTATATTGAGTGCAATAGTTGCAAGAAATATCAATATTATAAAATGATTGGAATATCTAGTAACCTTAAAATCGTTCTATACTGAATTTAAAACAAAACAGGAACAAAATATCTGTCAAAATATAACAAGAGAAAGTCGCCAATAAACGAAGAAACTATACAGAACTTAAAAATGAACTCAGTAATGAAACTAGGTAACCGATCGAGATAATAAAAAAAACATGAACATCAATATGAATCACTGAGATCAAGATGGATAAAAAAACATGGTACAGCTCAAAGTAAAAATAAAAAGGCATTGAGTTCAACAGTACGAGGCATGTGATTTGTCTAGATTTCCAGGGTCAAGTATTTATGTAGTAGGAATTTTCTTATTTCCCTCCCTCTCCTTGGAAGTTGAGTGATATTCTTGACGTGCTCCGGTATTTTGTTGAAGAGTCGTGCTACTGTGTTCTCTGTTGTTCTTGCTCCGTAGAAATTGCTGATTTTTTTCACATTGAGTTACCAGTTTGTAATTTGCCGAGTTCTATATCTATGATTTATTAGTACCTTTTCCTCTTCATAGTGCTTCCTGATTATTTTATGGTGGTATACTGTTATAAATCAATGTTGTAAAACTTTACTCCCGAAAAAGTCAATATGATATCTGTTTCTCCGTACACGCTCCCCAATTTGTGAAGGAACTCAAACATATTTTTACCAAAGAAACAAAATCCATTTATGTCATGACGCCGTAGGAGAAAGGTGATTCACGTAATGGGTAATTGCGACGAGATAAAGAAGCCAAATTATAACGACAGTGTCCTCAATTTTTTTGAAGACCAGCAACAATATTCCTGGTGATCATCGCTTATTAATTTGCGCAAATCCGGAAACGCTCGAATGGAACACAATTTACGTAACACTCAAAGAGTACAGGTGACGTCACTCAAATTGCGCGCTGCAAATAACACGAACCAGGATACAAGGTACAGAAAAGAGAAATTATGAAAAAACTAGCTAAAATGGCCCGATTAAGCCAAGCACGAATAAATTTGGTGGCTTTGAATAAATTTGAATGCTGTCCAAATTGGGAAATGAACAATTTTCTATTTCCACAATAATAAATATGAATTTGACAACAGACTTTTGTAAAATAATAACTGAAAATGTATTTATTTTTATTTTTTAACAAACAGACAGTCAACAAGTCATTAATGACCCTAATAGATGGTCCTAGAGTGACTAAATACAGTATTTCGGGGGGTTTAGATGCAAAATAGAATAATCAAGTGATATTAAAAAAAATTTCAGAGGTATGCTTACATACGAGTTTATATTTTTAACAAATAGACAGTCAACAAGTCATTAATAACCCTAATAGATGGTCCTAGAGTGACAATAGAGTATTTCGGGGGGTTTGGTGCAAAATAGAATAATCAAGTGATATTTAATTTTTTTTCAGAGGTATGCTTACATACGAGTTTATATTTTTAACAAATAGACAGTCAACAAGTCATTAATGACCCTAATAGATGGTCCTAGAGTGACAATAGAGTATTTCGGGGGGTTTGGTGCAAAATAGAATAATCAAGTGATATTTAATTTTTTTTCAGAGGTATGCTTACATACGAGTTTATATTTTTAACAAATAGACAGTCAACAAGTCATTAATAACCCTAATAGATGGTCCTAGAGTGACAATAGAGTATTTCGGGGGGTTTGGTGCAAAATAGAATAATCAAGTGATATTTAATTTTTTTTCAGAGGTATGCTTACATACGAGTTTATATTTTTAACAAATAGACAGTCAACAAGTCATTAATGACCCTAATAGATGGTCCTAGAGTGACAATAGAGTATTTCGGGGGGTTTAGATGCAAAATAGAATAATCAAGTGATATTTACATTTTTTTCAGAGGTATGCTTGCGTACGAGTTTATATTTTTTTCGAGTGTAAGATATATATTTACGGAAATTAAATGCGATCATTCCACACCTATAAAATCAATTGTCTTATAGAGGATATTTTAAGACGAGAGGGACATAGTGTAATGGTAAAGGTGAATTACACAACGTCCTCATGAGCCGTTTCAACTATGTATAGTTCGCTATACATTGTTGAAAGTTCGCTCCTGCGAATATATTAGTATATTCAAAAGAGCTGTTAGTCTTATACAGAATTTTTCTCTTATTTATTATTTTATAATGTTGGCGGCTTCGTAGCCCAGTGAAAATGACATTGGCTTCTCACACAGAAGGTTCCGGGTTCGATTCCCAGTGAGGTCATTATTAATCTATGTGATTTACTCGAGCCTGGGTGTTTTGTGATGTGTTTCGCTTCTGTAATTGGGCCCCTTGGCCCGTTGAAACGTAAAAAAATAATATTTATTACTTATTATTTTCATTGTTTACCCAATTTCAAAAATTTTTTTACACAAGTCACATAAAATAGGGTAAACCTGTACATAAAACTTATTTTGAAAGTTAATACTCATCATATAGGTACCAAGATATATCACACCTCAAAAAGCGTATCACGTATCAAAATATTTACTTACGAGGAAAATATGATATTTTATATATCAGCACAATTTATGATATCACTTACATGATACGTAATACCCACGTAACGACGTAACACATAGCAAGTGTACATTACCGATTAAATTGCTACTTATTGTTTATTTTCTTTGGAAAATGTCAAAACAAATGTTTGTATCAGTTTCTGTTAGTTACATTTTAAGTATAGAATTCCAGATTCAATCAATAGCATTCATTAAGGTTACTTTTGTGTCTCTCTTTCGATAGAAAAATAATTATGTTGTTAATTGTAGTTTATTTAAAGTGATTCGGTAGGTATTGTTACTATGTGTGTGTATTAAAATATCTTCTTCTTCTTTTTCTTTTGGTGTCATGTCAGGTCCCCCCAACGTTGACTATCACCCGAGAGAAAGCGTCCCTGTCCTGGGCAGCACGAAACAGCTCTCCAACACTTCTTATGCCCGTCCAGTCGCGTATATTGCGGGG
>JADDOH010003261.1:0-260048 GCA_016648135.1 Agrypnia vestita | reverse complement strand
TTTCGTAAAAATCTATGCTTTTATCGACCGCTTACTTTGATCGAACTTGAAACAACCGGGCCTTAGACGTCTAGTAGACAAAACAAATATAAGACTAAAAATATAATAGTTAAATTCCTCAAATGGACACTCTGACTCGGGTCTCCAATACTTTTAAGATAATGATAAAGTTGGAAAAACAATGCCTCATAAAATACCGAACATAATTCATAGTAACAATACAAGTATAGTTTTTAATCAACTTTACATCGATTGATTTAATTCATATTCTGTTTAATTCCTTTAAGAACGTTTACGTTATTATATTTAACAAAACATTATTATTATGCTGTCCAGATAAATTGTACTTACATGAAAGTAGATCAATATTATTTTGCCTATACATACATACATGATTAAAAAACACTTTTCTTACAATAATTTCTTAGTAACATAATTATTAATTGAAAAAAATTACCCACCCTCATCAATGCTTTTTAAAGTTAAATAAAGTTGTATTATTATCAAAGTCAACATAATATTTTAAATAAAATATTGTATACCTCGCAACACGGAACAGAAAAACTAACGAATTCACGCGATAAATATTAAAATTCACTATTCACAGAGTACAGCAAAAGAATAAAGAGTATATTAATTATTACCTTTTTATTTTAATTCTCAAAATTCAGCTGCCACGATATTATTATGAAATGTTTTAATTTCAAACAAAAAGTATTCACACATTTAAAAATTTCGTCGCACAAGATGCGCACGCGCCCGAAAAGATCGTCGATAGATGTCATTATTTTGTTGTAGGCAGAAATAATACTATTTTTAAACAATCATAGACAACAGTAGATACCCATTTATAAAGGTACTGATACACATGCTTATTAGTGGCACTTGAGCATGCGCAGTATTGACCTTCTTTAGCCCTTGCTAATTAGTGACGTGTGTGTACGCGCATTGCTAGTAATGAGCATGCTCATTAATGGCTTGTTCAAAAATCAACCGCCGGTTGATTTGTGAGCATGCTAACGTCATTCAACATGAGAAGGGGAATCTTTTGAGCACGTGTGAAACAGGCTTGCTTATTATGAGCATGCTTATGTCATTCCCGGCTAGTATCGATTATCAAAGCGATCTTCTCAGTCCGCGACAGATGAAACAAATATGGCGCGTTGGGGAGATGATAAAACATTAGTTTCCGTGACTTATTATAGAAATCACGAAAGTCTGTGGAATACTCGGTCATCGCTATGTAAAAATAATATATTTAGCAAGAAATAATGTTTATGAAACTTTATTATAAGACATTAATGGTTCAAATCTTACAATAAAAGTTATAAAAACTAAAATCAAAAATATTTTGATTTATTGGTTCACATGAATTTTCTATTTCAGTTTGCAAAGTTTCAATTTTGAACTGGAGTTTCTCTCTATTCTATGACAAGAGCATGCCATAATAAGCATGTGTATTTGATTGTTAACTTTGAGCATACTTATTTATGAACATTCTTAAAATAAGCATGCTAATAATGGTAAGTGTGTACAGTTGTTAGGGCATGCTAGTTTTAAACATGCTAATGAGCATGCCAGTAATAAGCATGGTTATCTGTACCTTTAAATATAAAGGTAGATACGTATATACAACCAATTAAAATTTTTAGGGACACTTTTATGTTATAATTTAAAAGTTATTTTGAACATATTCGTGAAATATGATATAATAATTATTTATTTGAGTTATCAAACAAAATATAAACATGGATACGCATGGCACATTTGGAAAAATCTTCGAGTAAAAAGTTTTTATACTAGACTTTTCTCGATACATTTATGATTATATATGAATTTATACAATAATGGAAGACAATATCTAAGAAATGTAAAACAATATACATTTATACATAATAGGTACATATCTTTATAGCATCTTGTAGAAAGTTTAAGTAACATTGTAGAGTACGCTAGAAAATTACGTATGTACAGCCATAAAATAAACAGGCGCTACGGAAAAAAAATGACGGTGACCACCACAGAATACCACTGGCACACTGCAATTCTGTGGCACACTGACACCCGCTGACACCTGACATTTGACATTAATCTATGTTGTGTTTTTTGACATTTCGTTCGCAGAGTTTCGCCGGCAAAACAATCGGCATGTTTTTGTAATACTATGTGTAAATACGTCTTTAAAATGACAAAGATAGTCAAATTAGTTTCTTTGGTGTGTATTTCGACGTCAATGTATATGTTTTCTCTCAATGGTGATTTTGTTTTTGACGATTCCGAAGCAATTGTGAAAAATGCGGATGTGAAATTCGACACACCCCTGTCGACTGTTTTCCAAAATGATTTCTGGGGCACGCACGTTACGAGCAATGCGAGCCACAAATCCTATAGGCCGCTTACTACCCTTTCGTTCAGGTATACTTTTCATATTTTCTTGATTCATATTATTCTTTACGCTATATAAACTTTTTGGGTAGGTACTTCTATTTATTCTTCGAGTGTTGTGCAGGTAACTTACACTGTTTAAACAATCAAAATTTCAAAAATAGAATATTATTGTTTTGTTTTTACCAAATATAATGAGCTTTTTTTAGTTGACACTTGTGATCATTTTAATATTCAAAAGTTTGAAATACAATTGAGATTACGGCTAATTTTCTGTAGAATAATAAGTTTTCTCCGAGTTTTAAGATGGTCTACAAGTTTCGTGAAGAATTATAAGTGTGATATTTATGTATGACAAAATAAATGGTACTGAATTGTATTTGGGATCTACCCTTTACCATTTGAGGGACCATATATTAATATGTATGAATATTTAGTAATAGTTTGGAATCTTTAGTGCCATGATTTATTAGCCATATTGTTTTTAATGTGGACTTCTTATGCCTTCAAAATTATCTCCTTGTAACTGAATTGAAGAATTATAAATTTATTTACAAGATTATTAACCATTAATCTTTGTTTCAGATTAAATAGGTTGTTCAGTGGTAACCAACTACAGCCATTACACTTCAAAATAACAAATCTAACTCTTCATGTGACAGTGACCGTGATAATATACACATTACTGTGCAACATTTTCTACAAATTAGAAAAATCGCAAAAAAAAAACAAAAATAATGTCTGGACTGACAGTGCGTACCTATCAGCAGTGCTGTTCTCTGTCCATCCTATACATGTTGAAGCTGTATCAGGAATCGTCGGAAGAGCGGACATTTTAGCTGCATTGTTTTTTTTCTTGTGTATCCTGTTTTATGACAAGTCTATTGCGAGAAGTAAAACGGATGTCATCGTCGACATTAATTTTTATAAAAACAGTTTTAAGAGGTGGATATTTTTTGCTGCGTCACTTTTGTGTGCGGCAATATCTTTACTTTGCAAAGAGACAGGTATTACATCACTGGTGAGAATTATTAATTTATTACTATTTTTTTTTTAATTTTCAAAAATAATATGTTTAATTTTAGTTAAAATATTCCTCTTTAATTTTTTACATGGGGTAAATATTTAGATAAAATATTTTTATAATAAAGGTAATGTATGTTTTTTCTGTACTCAATGTTCACTCATATATTTCTCAGTAATATTTTATAAATATATCAAGTCCCTATGTTAACTAAGACATCAACAAAAAGCAATTTTTCCGGAGTTTTTGTTTCTACAAAAGAGTAAAAAATGCATTTTTTGGTAGATGTCCTAGTTAACGTAGGGAACATTGATATATTGATAAAATATTACCGAAAATTATATGATTTTTAAAATTTATTTACTAGCTGTAACCCGTCAAAAATGACCGTACTTTTAGATGCCGGTTCCTAAATAATAAGTTATATTTTATAGAATAAGTATATCATTGTATTTAACTTGTATTGAAACAAATTCATTTTTCTTAATCAATATAAGTTACTGCAATGATACGTTTTGTAAAAAAAGTCTGAAATATTAAAAAAAAATGCAAACTTTGATATTGCATATCTCCATAACTATTGATATTAGGTCATGATTGCATGAACATTTTCGAATGATAATCAAGACAGAAATGTAGTTATGCGAGGTTATTAATGTTTTTCAAATAACCCTGTACATAATAGGAACATGTAGAGTCAGATAAAGCTTTGGCACATATCAACTTAAAAGTCACTTAAAAGATAATCATGCATCATTTTGACTCACGCGGACGTTATATTGGTGACACTTAGCTCAGCCAAATGTGCGCCTCACGAAAGTACCAAGCGACGAGTGAGATGTCCTAAAAGCATTGCAACGAATTCGCACTATATATGAAAAGAGAGCAATATTTCGAACACGCTTTCATCAATTTTACGCGTACTATCTTTCTAGGGTTAAGCAACCAATAAAAGCAACAAAAATTTAATTAAAATGCCAGACCACAAAGTTATAATAATAATAATAGTTTTTTTATTCGTATCTTATTTTTTGTATTGTATTACACTTCGACTGCCTAACTAGGGATTACCTGTTTGAAGGCAGTCAACTATTTACATAGCAATAAGTGTTAAAAAATATAATTTAGTGTACATTACAATAAATTTTTTAAATGAAAAAATATATCGACGGCTCCTACGTATAATATCGTAACCCACAAATTGACGATTTTGTGTTTTTTGTGTATTTCATATGTATTTAATTATATCTTTAATTCCAAAAAAGAAAAAAATATTTTGCAATAAATAACGTTTTAAGCGCCCTTGAGGTGAGTATTCGCGAAAACGGCGCTATATAAGTTATCCAAATATTATTATTATTATTATTATTATGAAATACACAAACAACTCAAAATCGTCGATTTGTGGGTTACGATATTATATGTAGGAGCCGTTGATATAATAAATTTTAATTTGATAAAATAATTAGTATACATTAAGCCATGTATTCACTAGGGGACAAATCGCGAAACATTCCGCTCGGCATGTCGCATCAACATCTATGCTCATGTTTCGGGGACAATGACGCGGTCATTTGACGTGTACACACCGGGACTCGCATATCTTGTCGCGGAAATGTCATCCGATGAGGTTATGGATGACAGCTGCGGTATCTCATTTGGCGAAAACGGGGTTCCGCGCAATTCGAAATGTTTTTTTGGGTCGCAATTTCAAATTAACGAGGTTTTACTGTAGTAAATTGAATATTATTAAAAACAAAGTCCTTTTTGCAAATAATTATTGTTTTCCACGTCACGGAAATGTGGCCCTAGGAGGTTATGATGTCAACTGCGTATCTGTTTATATTAATGAGTTTATCGAAACGTAAGAGGAGAAAAAAGAGGAGAATGCGAAATTCTTTACTGCAAAGAAAAAGAAGGACGGACATTCTATGCGATCTTCGATCGATGAGTTCAAGAACAATTTCGTTTCCCCCACACTGTCATCTTGACAGATACAGCGCATGCGTATTCACTTACCACGTGGTACTGACGCTCCGCGGAATGTTGCTGTGAGCTCGCTCGTGTACCGTGCGCATGGCAACGTTGCCACGGCACGTAGAAATGCCGCGCTATGTTGTGCGCGCCGTCTCGGAACAGTGCACGACGTTGCAACGTCACGTAGACTCTGTGCCGCGAGTGCTGTTGAGGGACAATTTGTCCCCTAGTGAATACATGGCTTTACAATAAATGCTTAATATTAATAACATTTTCATTTATTTTTCAGGCTACTTGCAGTATTTATGACATTGTTATTATTCATAAGATAAATTTAGTGAATCTCCTTAGACATTTTGAAATAAGCTACAAGGATGAAAAAACTGAGGATCGCGCAAACTCAAAGAGAGGGAGAATATTAGACTTGTTGAAGAGTCACACAGACTTTGCGATACGACAAATAATTGTGTGCTGCTTCCTGACGTGCATGCTGTACGCCAGACTGATGATAATGGACTTTCGGGGGCCCACGTTCCAAATTTCTGATAATCCAGCCGCCTTTAGTGATTCTTTTATATCCAGGGTTGGTATTTTTTTTATATCTTTAGTCATTTGTTTTTTATTTTTATATATTTTTATTTATTTATTAGAGACACTAACAGGATAATAGGTACATGATACTCTGATAATAAAACATTATAAATGAAGACAAAGCCCATTATCCCAATTACAAGTGTCTTCGGCACGCTCTAGCAACATGTAGTTTTGCATTTAAGTATATTTTACATGTGCATTTATGTGTATTGTGTATTTAGTGTTTGAATGTAGATTTGTATTTAATAAATAATTAATTTAATTTTGTTTGTTGCAAACATTGTGCCAAGAAATCCCCTAAGACCTCCAAAAGTACTAGGCATGTCCAGAAAGTAAGACTACTGTCGCCCTCTCTGGCTGTTGGGCAAATAAAATAATAAAAACCTTAACAAAAAATTATATTTTCAATTTTTGCGAGACACTTATCATTTCATTTGACTTGTATTAAAAAACTAACTCATAAAAACCAAGATTTTACTATACTCCCTTTCTCATTTACTAGTTGAGACAGGTTTGGCGCTTAACCTACGCGTTGGGCTCGAGTCCGGCGACGCCACGAAAGCGAGTAGTAAAAAAATTTCAAACGAAAATTCATTAGATCATTTTTATCGTCACCACGAGTCTGTCTGCAAAGTTTCAGCTTGATTGGATCGCGGGAAAAGGGTTATAAATCGATCCAAAGTTTTTTCGACAGACAAGCAAGCAGACGCTACGAATTAAAAGAAAGGGAGTAAAAAGAATGAATTTTTCGTAATCCATATAAGTTACTGTAATAAAATGTGTGGACAGTTTTAATTTTATTTTCACAATCAGCTGTTCTTTGGTTTGTATTTGGTTAATCTGAAAATAATGATCAAATTTTAACCATCAAATTTAATCGAAGTAGGAACCACTTGGTCCTACTCACTTCCGCCAATGAATTACAAGCATCGATATACATTATAGATATCATAGAGACGAAATTATATTTTTTTTAAGGAAAGTAGGTATGGAAGTCTTTGGGTGTTCATAGGGCTTACGAAATATCATACGGCTGGCTTAGTGATCACTTTACACAATGTAACGTTCACGTATCCACCTGTCATAGAATTTAGGTTGTAAAACTTAAATATATACAACTTCAAATTTTTGTAAGTTGTATATATTTAAGTTTTACAACCCGTTTCATATCTATGTTATAATTATCATTAGCGCGACCGGCATCCAAAGTTTTTTCACTCCCCTTAATTGAACACAGATGTCACTAATGAGATATCGTTTTTTTATTGGAATTTTTTGAAACAATGTCCTCACTGTCTGTAACGAAAATGATTGTTTTATTTTTTTTTCCAGGTGGCTACATACAACTATCTTTACTTTATTAACCTACTTCTTTTAATATGGCCTCAGTGGCTGTGTTTCGATTGGTCCATGGGATGTATTCCCCTTTTAAAAAACCCCCTGGATCCTCGAATTGTGTTTGTCGTCGTTTTTTGGTGTTTTGTATGTGGAATCATCTACAGAATATGCAGTCGTAACACCACAAATCGGCAAAGGAAGTAAGTATTTTTTGATAACTTTGAAATATAAAAAAATATATATTTTCTAAAACTTTTACTAAATTGTGTAAAAAAACATGGATTTTAACCGGTCGTATGCCGAAGCGTAGATCTACACTACGTCTATTTTTGTACCCTCTATGCCGGAGCTGAGATATGCTTATTAGTTGTATCTCAAGTTTTTGAATGAATGAACGAGTTATATTCTCAAGTAACCTTATTAGCCGCACAAACTGGACAAAAAATCATTCCAAATGTTATTATTAACATTTGGATTGCATTAATTGTGTTTCTTATCTGTTAAAAAAAGTGTTTTTTTTTAATAAAAAAGTCTTATAACTAACTATTTTTATATTCTTTGATATGTTTAGAATGAAAATATTTAAATGCAATATATTTAGCGTTATTGTTTCATGGTTTTATTCGATAAACAAGTGCATACATTTCTGACAGTAAATTTTGTTACTTATTTTCATAATTGAGCCCTTGCCCGGAATAACGTTGTATCCAACAATACTCTCATTCCGAGAAAAATGGAAAAAACGAAACCAGTTACAATTTATTACATTTTATATTTTAAATATAACAAACATAATTCTTAACTAATCTCAATATAAAATAGGGGGAAAAATCAATTAAATTTGAATTTATTGTAAAAAAACATGCTGAATCAGTGGAAAAATGTTGTATATGAAATTTTCACAAACAACGTTATTCCGCAAAATAGATTTTTTTATTCTGCTTTACTTGATAATGCCTTTTAAAAGCAGCATGTGCTCATCTAACATGAATTCACAAATTTCATCGAGGTCCTTGAGCTTAACAGTCTTATTGGCAGTAGATTGGATTACATTGAAGTTAGTTCCAGGCTCCCTAACTGCATGATTTTTTTCCAAACGGTAGCCATTCTTGCCCTCCTTCCAGAAATAGTTGGTAGAAAGCTATAAGAGGTCCATGATTCTAATTCTTTGTGGAAGGTTTGAGCTCTGATTGTGATGAGATCATTAGTAGGTAAAGAGCTTTTACGGAACGATAAGTCTCTCGTACATACTATTACATATCTCCGTCTGTTTGCTGAATATGGCGTCGGACATTCAATTTCTTAATACACAAGACGAGATGATTACTTTTTTCATTGTAATTCAGTAACCTGAATACTGATTAAATATTTATCTTGATATTAAAATGGAGAAAACATCCCGGATTTAAACATTTTTGGCACAAACTCGACCCTGCGAAAAAGAATGAGGAATTAAATAAACTTTTTGTATCGGTGTTATATTAAGTTACGATATAAAGAGCACTATAAAGCCAGCATTATTATCAAAAAGCATTTCAAATATCAATATGGATAAATCAATTGAGTAAAATCGGTTAACGTTCGACAAAATAATATTGTCACATATGAAATCACAATATCAATCAGAACTGCCAAATCGTATACAACGTTATTCCACAAACATGTTCTGGCGGGTCAATTGCAGGTTTGATAATATTTTTTCTGGATAAAAACTCCTTTCCTGCATCCTTCAACTTATTGGCTTTGATATCTTTCCAATTTAAAACATTAGATGTTCGTTTTCTCCCTTTATTCATGTGAATTAAACCACGCTCCACGATATTGACGCTCGGCGACGCCATTTTGAGAAACACTATACAACGTTATTCCACAAACCAATAACTTTAAAATGCAGCCAGAAGCCTAAATATTTTTTTCTTGACATATTATCTACCTTAAACGATGCATAATAACATACCCAACATAACTGCATCAATAACTCAAAATTGACATTTGTGTTGGATACAACGTTATTCCGGGCAAGGGCTCAATTAATGAATAAGTCATTTTTGTACAGTAATTATTAAAGTCTGTATATTGAGAAACCAGAAACTGCAACTTCTTAGCCATTATTGTTGATTTTTGCATGAATACAACCATCACAAAAAAGTGTCTAAAACTAGCAATCATTTGCGAAATTGTGCGGCAGACAGCCTACATTCTGCGTTACGCACGGGCTGCATACGACCGGCTAATGTCTCCCTTTCATGCCAGGTTATACACCTATCTAATTTATTGCAAAACATTTTAAATAAAAATTTACATTGTAAAAGATTCCAATATCATTGAGTTTATATTGTCTGTGACAAATTCTTAAGGCTATAACAAAAATTTAAGTTCTTAGATTTTTTCTGATTGCCACACATAAACACTTATTTATTGACATTTATTAAAAATATGTAAACAGCATTACATTTCAGGTTATATACAATAGCCTTCAGCATCATGGCACTACCCTTTCTTCCGGCCAGCAATATATTGATGCCCGTTGGTTTTGTTGTGGCCGAGAGAATTTTGTACACATCATCACTCGGCTTCTGTATTTTTATCGTCATCGGTTTCCAAAACTTATTGAGTCATTACAAGGAAATGGTGCCACAGAAGGTATGTTGGTTTTTTTATGATTTTTAGTTTTTTTTATCTATTTTGTCACCCTTAACCAGTCGTATGCCGGCCGTATGTAACGCAGAATGTACTCTATCTGCCGCGCAATCTTGCGCACGATTGCTGTTTTTTATGATGGTCATATTCATGTAAAAACAACAATAATCGCTAAGAAGTTGCAGTTTCTGGTTTCTCAATATACAGACTTCAATAATTACTTATACTTTAGTAATTACTTATACTTCAATAATTGCCACATGTGTTCGGTAGGCAAACTGGAAAGCGATTGTATGAATTTAATTAAGGGGTTACGTGTAGTCAGGATTTTTAAAAAATCGATTTTTTTTTTTGTATTTTCTTAAAGAAAAATGTTTCAAAAATATTGTGTGAAAATATCAACTCGATCCGGTTATTAGTTTTAAAGATATCCAACGATAACTGTAGGGCCCTCTGCTGCCGCCCGTACTGACACGCGGACGGTACTGGAGCCGGCCGGGCCGACAAACGGGGCGACTGCTACGAAACGCGGTTTTTATCTGATTAATTCTAAGAATAATGTACGAAATTTCTTTTATACTTCTACTTTTAGACATAAGATCCATTAGGCTAACTGTGATTTGATTTAGTGTTAGTATTTCAGTGGCAGTGAAACCCAGCAGTCGATAGGTAGTTGTGCGTGTATTATAATCATTTTCAAAAATTTATAATGAGACGTTATGAAGGTATGCAAGGAATATTAATGATTGCCAATGCATAGTATTAAATTATGGACCTAATGCACACTGGTATGCTGAAAAACTCGATATAGAGCGCATAAAGATTGCTGACCAACGAGTAAATCAGGTCACTCGAGAAGGCAAAATGAGACATAGACAAAAAAAAATCGACATCTTGGAGGCTTACACATCGTAACACATCGGCAGAAGATGTATTATATGTACCAGATATAGACGACTCTACTTAAGTAAATTTTTAAATTGTATTTGTTTTAATTATTTATGCACAAAACTTTAAACGCGTTTTTCTCAAAATAACGTTTTCAAAAACGGTGTCCACGATATTTTAAAAACTACTCAACAGATTAAAATGAAATTCAAACATTATATTTTAGGCATTAAAAACTTGTGCTTAATTGAAGGATTTTTTTTTTGACTTAAACTTTTTTTTTTATAAATAATAAATGAGTGATTTTTTCCCTCAAAATTCATAATTAAGCTTTCAAAGACCGCCATTTTGCTAAATTTGAAAAAAAATTAAAAAGCTTCGATTAAGCACAAGATAAACTATTGAACTACTAATTTCTTTTTGTTTCATTAAATTTAGATAAACCACTAAGAAGCAGTGATGGAGACCGCGAGGCACTACTTGCAAAACAGGGGTCAAAAATCGAGATTCTATCGTGGTCCAGTATTGATAATTTTATTTGAAATTTTCGGTATAGTTACTTAAAATATAGTGTAAAACGTTGGTATTATGTATTGAATCAAAACATTAAACAACCGTTCAAAAAAATTTTTTGAAAATGTCTATTTTTTTGCGTCTCTGACTACACGTAACCCCTTAATACTCACATTATTGAAATTTAAAATAAAATGGGCAGTATCATTTAATAATCTATTTTTTTAATAGAAATACATCAAAATATAAAATTGTATTACTTATGTAAAAACTAGTTGTTTACATACATTTTAAGCTCTTTATTAATAATGCTGGCATTTACAATGTTGAACAAGGGATTAAAAAAAATGAATAACTAAAATATATTTTTTTAAATTATGTTAATAGTATATAAATGATCATTTACATTCAAGATCGTTGTAATTTAGGTAATTTGTATTCATACAAATCAGCATTTTAACAGAGATTGATAATTAAATATTAACAATTCGATCATGACAATACGCATAAAATAGTAAGTATGCAGATCATTTACAATTAATCACAACAATATCAGAATTAATAGGTTGAAAAATAAATCATTTACATTTTGATTACACAGCGTTATTTTTTTACGTCCTAAATCCACATATGTACACATAAATATCATGCCTACATAAATAAAACTATGGATTATGGAAATATGTATTATCCCCGTTGTGGGTAGTGGGTGGATAAGAAAAGCCCAAAGAAGAGAAGATTATTAGAAGAGGCCTACATCCAGCAGTGAAGAGATGGTTGAGGAAGAGGAAAGAAGATTATGAAAAATAATAATTAGAATTGCGGAGAAACAATTATGAAACGAGACATAAAATCACGTGTTAATATCTCGGACTCATTCAGTATTAAAATTTTTTCTATCTTCGAAATCTTCACGAAATCTTAATTATATTTAGAATAAGTCCTTCTGAAGGATCCTCTCTCATAATTTGCTTTCCATGTATGCAGATGTCTACGTACAAAAGACCATTCATTTTGTCATTTTCAACTTTTCCTTTTATCAATTATTTCAACCGATTCTTATAAACTTTACATATTATACTTATATTTCAGTTATTAAAGTCGTCATTCGTCCTCCTCTCAATTATCTTGGTACTCCGATCAGCAGCCCGCAGCTTCCAGTGGCAGACGGAACAAGAGCTGTTTGAATCCGCAATCGCTTTACATATTATTTCAACCGATTCTTACAAACTTTACATATTATACTTATCTTTCAGTTATTAAAGTCGTCATTCGTCCTCCTCTCAATTATCTTGGCACTCCGATCGGCAGACCGCAGCTTCCAGTGGCAGACGGAACAAGAGCTGTTGAATCTGCGATTGCTTTACATATTATTTCAACCGATTCTTACAAACTTTACGTATTATACTTATATTTCAGTTGTTAAAGTCGTCATTCGTCTTCCTCTCAATTATCTTGGCACTCCGATCGGCAGCCCGCAGCTTCCAGTGGCAGATGGAACAAGAGCTGCTTGAATCCGCAATCGCTTTACATATTATTTCAACCGATTCTTACAAACTTTACATATTATACTTATATTTCAGTTATTAAAGTCATCATTCGTCCTCCTCTCAATTATCTTGGCACTCCGATCGGCAGCCCGCAGCTTCCAGTGGCAGACGGAACAAGAGCTGTTTGAATCCGCAATCGCCGTGTGTCCCCTGAATGCCAAGGTCCACTACAACATTGGCAAGAATGCCAGGGACAGGTCAGACATTCCGCTGGCCGAAGAAGAGTACAGAATCGCCATTGGTCAGAACCCAAAGTATTATCAGGCGATGAACAACTTGGCTAATCTGCTGAAAGATCAAGAGAGGTATGAGGAGGCGGAATCATTGCTGACAGAGGCGCTGAAAATAAAGTAAGTAATTGTGAAATTTGTATTTAGGCATGGAAAATCACAAGCAACTTCAAATAGTGATGCCATTTTTGGTCAAAAATCTGTGCACAGACAGGGCTGTGCCACAAATCAGGCCTCTTCCGCAGCGTAATCTTTTCAAAACTTCCAGGTAGAAAGCCTGGTTAACTGTCTTACCCCGTGGAAGAAACTCTGAATGGACGACTCCTCTCACATTGAAAAAACAAATCAGCATTGTTTTGACGTTTGATTTCACTTGATGAGCATTTTTGGGGCGAGGCGAACTTAAAGTCTTCCACTGGATTGATTGTTGCTTCGTTTCAGGGTCATAACTGTAGATTACCATGATAGTTTTCCCAATAGCATCATACTTGTAGGCCGTTTTTAACATCTCAAGAGTCTCTGTGCCAGTTTTTCCGAGTAAGAAGCAAAAATTTACGGCCGCGCGCTGTTTACGAGAATCAGCCATTGCAAAAACGACGAGCACACAAAACAACTGTCACTAAAAATTTCACACAAACCGAACGGAACCTTCTTTAGCGATGACGTTTGTCTCACTGGCTCGGGAAAGATGGCTCTATACGCCTCTAGCGGCAGAACGCGGTACTACAAAAACTCGACCTACCACAACGTCAGTTCGGTTTCTTTTGGGTACCCCCTCGTATATTTTGACGTATGACGGATAACGTCATGTCTCATCAGTGTCATGTCTCGTCAGTGTCATGTCTCGTAGTGTCATCCTTTAATTGTGGGAAATATTTATCAATATTTTCTTATTTTTTCTTTGTCTGCTTGTTGGATGACCGAATAAAATAAAATAAAATAAAAACGCCCAAGCTGGAGTCTCGATGGAAAATACAACAAACGAGATACTCAGTGGAGTTATTGATTCTCTTTCTTTATCCGACATAAATTTGCATGTTGAACCTCGTATAAGAAACCCGGAGTTCTTTACTTTACATTGTCACATTTTCTCTCTCTCAAGTAGAAATTGAAAGAAACAAACACTGACATAATGTTTATTTTTTATTTTTGTTCTTATATATTAAGTGTTGGGATAACAATCTTGCTATTTTCAGAATACGGCCGTCAGTGTGGTGCATTGTTACTAGCCACACACAAGCATCGCTACAGATGTCAGAATTTAACGGGTCTAACTGTTTATTTATATCATTTCAATTTTTTTTAAATAATACTTTTCTGATATCTCTTCAGGGAGGATTTCCCCGCTGCCTGGATGAACTTAGGGATCGTGCTGGCTAATTTGAAACAGCCGGTGGCCGCAGAGGAAGCCTACATGCAGGCGCTGCGGTACAGGAGGAAATACGCAGACTGCTACTATAATCTAGGAAATTTGGTATGCCTTCTCCCATTATATTCAGCTGTTCAAAATCATCACATCGCAAAATCGTGATTGTGATGATTTTGAGTTGTTTGTGATTATATAGATGCTTAACTATTTGCGATTATGTGGATTTTGAGCTGTTTGTGATTGTGTGGACGGTGAGATTATGTTGATAATTCTGTTTTGTATAAAACCATTTTCACAAGAGTTTCATCTTGGGACATATCGCAAAAATTGAAGTGATGAGTCTATAGAGTTCTTTAATTCAACTGTACCAAGCATCGTTTTTGAAGCAATCTCAACTTACATTAAAAGTGATTTTCAGTATGTATGTGTACGTTTGACTATCTTTGAAAAAAACTATCATAAAGTTTTTTTTTATAATTTGTGTTCATCTTAGCCTGTTTTAGGGATCCAATCATGTTTTTTTTTTATCATTTTACAATTGTGGGGTATAAAAGCAAAGGCAGCAATATCCAAAAAAATTGACTGCAGTCCTTGAGGATTACTAATTTGTAATGTAGCAAATTCGAGATTTTATAGGAAACATGATTTTGCAAAGGATAGATATATAAAATCTAGAATTCACTACATTTTAAATCTCATCTTTGGTGACTGCATTCAAAACATTTTAAAATTTTTTTGGATATTGCTGCCTTTGTTTTTATACCGCACAATTAATGTTACATTTTTGATTTTTTATTATCCTCCTCGGACCCAAAGGATAATCAAAATCAGTCCTTTAATTCATCTTTAACAAAAAAAATTACAGTTCTTAAAATATTTCAAATTTGAGATTCAGCATACCGCTAGTAATATCTATGTACATATATGGTTAGCTTAACTAATTTCTAAAAGGACACAATGCCAAACATTGAGAGATTTTTTAAACTGTCGATCTGTGTCTCCTATAGGTGACACTGAGTCTGAGGAGGTTATACACATTGTATGTATGCATGCTATGAATTTGAAGTGACAAGAGAAGTGTTGAATGCTATAAAAATTATCAGGCACTCCCAGTTGCTTTTATTTGTCTCTCTGGTTTACCAGTATAAATATAAAATAATAATTTTTAATGATTATCAGTATTTGGAGCAAGGAAAGCACGATGCGGCCCTCAACACCTGGTCCAAGGCTACCAGCATAGACCCCAAGCATGTTGTGGCATGGAGCAACTCTTTGGCATTGCTGGATAACTCGGGTAACTGTGCTATTCTGAAAATAGCAATATTGGGATGTCAGGTCTTTAAAAGACTAATATAAAAATAAAAAATAAATTGGACATAGGTATACATCGGTATTCGGTGTTCGTGTTACTTAAATAAGAAGATTTGTATATTTTCACGTATCTCTCTCAAAGTAAAAATCTTTATTTGCTATGTCCAATTGTCTGACATCTGCCCTCCGCTGCAAATGTAACCTCACAATTCTCATGTTTCGACTAAAATTACATTAAATAACTACTTATGCTGTATTTAAAGCTTATAGAAAAAAGATTATTTCATATTCATTTATTAATTTATTCTCCCACAGCGTGCTGATGTAAGATTATGGAAAAATTGTCATTGTCACGTTGGACCATAGAAAGGAGAAATATTATTAGACTACTTATATTTGATGTTTTACGGATAACTGTCATGTACTTCTTTCTCCTCTGACCACCACCGATGTATACCTACGTCACATTTAATTTTTATTTTTATTTTCGTCTATGAAGTGTTGGAATAAAGATCTGACGTCCCAATGTTGCTATTATTAGAATAGCACAGACAATGTTCTCTGTTTTTTTGTTTCTTTCAAATTCGACTTCTCTCTGCTCGATCAGCCGTCCCCCGTGTCCGAAGAGTGATATCTCAAAACATTTATTTTATTTTCATTATTTAGTCAGTCTTAGCACTTTATTAAGAAGGGGGGGTAAGGTTTTTAACTTTTTTTTTTTTGCATTTTATTTTTAATTTTTTAAATGAATATATAACATCGCAAGAATATTGTGTCAAAATTTCAAGTCAATCGGAGCAAAATTGACAAAATTATGAACATTTGAGCGATACTCAGACTGATTTTCTATACCTGCTCGGGCAGCTAAGAGACGCACTCACCTGAGGACTACCGGACGTGCTATTGTATTGGAAGAGTTTTGAGTAGACAAGGACAAGAAGATGCTGATGATGAAAGCTCTTGCTGTGTGAACATGGCATCGACGATTATGTGTAAGTATAAAATAAGTGTTGAATTTTATTTTGAATTTTACAGTGTGCAAAACTTTAAAGCATTTTCCCCACATCTCACGTTTTCAAAGTCGGTGTCCATCATAACTTCAAAACTACTGCTCCTTTTGAAATATTGAACACTATTTCTGTACATAATTTACGAGGTAACGCAGGAGACTTTTTTTCAAATTTGTTATTAATTTTTATTTTTTAATAAGAAATTATGTAGTCGATATTTTTCGCAAAAAATCGCGTTTTTCCGTTCAAAGTGTTCCAAAAAATTTAAAAATTAAAATTTCAAAAAACCCTCCCAGCGTTACCTGGGAAAACCTTTTATCTAACGAATGAACTTTGATTTTTTGATTTCAGATGATCTAGCACCAAGTTATGATGGACACCGCAATTCTCCTTTTTTCCGAGACACGTCCGAATAATTGCTGCCATTGCCGTATTTTTTAATATTTCGTCTTGAAAATTTTACACAATATTCTTCAAATGTCATACTTTAATGTACCATTGGTTTTAATAAAGAGATTTTAACTGTGTCGTCACAAAAAAATCACAAAAACATGCCTTTTTTTTGTACGAATTAACCTTACCCCCCCCTTAAACTGTTTTTCGATAAACCCAAATGTGTCGTTAAAAAGTTTACTGATACGTTAATTTACCTTACCCCCCCCTTAAGGTAACTTGCATTCAGCTGTCATTATCATGTCTTTAAAATACATTTCGTAATATACTACAACAATGTTAATTGACAAGAACTGTCAGCGGTGCCACAGTTTTTATTTTATTTGCATAGCCAAAGCAAAATATTTTTATGACAAAGTAATACTATTGCATCTTTTGGATGATTGATGTGATTTAAAAAGGGGCACTGTATCCGACAGATTCTGTACAGGCCAAAAAATTAAGCGGTGATGTTTTAGCTGCACGAGAATTTACCTCCAAGTTTCAAGTTTTTATAGAAACCGAAGATCTTGAACGAATTTACAATGTTGATGAATGCGGATTGAACAATCCCAATTTAACAATAAATCAACGGGTGCAAAATGTTGATGCACAGTCACAATGTTATTGGCTTAATTCAGATGAATTTATAGCTGATCACAAAAAATTAAATGGTGAAGATATTTTACAACATACTTACTTACCATCACGCCATTTCCCCGTGGGGGCACGCCATAATTCAACACATACAACATGTGGTGAATTATGGCAAGAGCAATGTGAATTCCTCAGATAAATCAACCATGCTATTGATTTAAATTATTCAGAATCACTTCTTGACTGCGTTAAACAGCAGGATGCTTAAATTCTCGCTGAGAAAATTAAATAGGGCAATATTCAAAGTAGTCTTCGTCAAGAAGGCAAAAATATTCCTCTGTGATTCCTTTTCTGTTGATTTTTTAGTGAAGTATGTAATAATTATGCAAAAAAAGTATTTGATAACCCTGAAACTTACAGAGAGTAGGCGCGTATAGAGCATGATTTTTGCAACTTTTCTTGATTGTTGGAGTATTTTCAACGCTTTTGGATCAATCGGGAAATCAATTATCCAGATATTTTTTTCGTCGTCTATCCCAGATAATGTTAGAAATTTGATGGTATTCAAGGTTTGTAAAATGAATTTTATCTTTGCATTATTTGGCAATTCAATTAGTGTTTAATCTCTCGGGTAGATTTTCTTCAGTCATTCTTATGGTCAGTGTCCACAGATTTATCTCGGAAATTACGATTTGAGTGTGCATAGAGCACGGTAGAGTTGCGCAAAACAATCAAATCGATCATCGCTACATACATACCTTTGCCGACTCTTCTTCTCAATCAGATCAAAGTCTGATTGAGAGATTATCACGGATGCAAACCATTAGATCAACTTAGAAATACCCTTCCCCTCGAAACACACTTAATGACATCAATTTTTAGAGTTTCATCTTTCAATCCATCTTTTTAATTGTTCCCAGGTCAAATAGACAGAGGCCTGCGACTAGCTCCCTTGGCCCTGCAGGCCCTACCGGAAGCCGCTTCCGTACACTTCAATGTGGCCAACCTATTTGGAAAAAAGGGACAGTTTGTTCCTGCAGAGGAGCATTTCTTGAGGGCCATAGAACTGAAGGGAAGAGACAGCCAGGCTATTTACTATGCCAATTTAGGTATGTATTTTAATAAGTTATTTTGTAAACTAACTTTATACTCCATTTGATAAATGCAGAGGGTACAATTGTAATACCAAATTTTCGAAGGAAGCAAACATTATAATTTACATAAATAAAACTAACTTAGTTAAACACCACTTATTTATTTTCAAATGCTACCGGGTTTCGCTACGACCGTAGCTTCTTCAGGGAGAGTTTTAACAGCCTAACATACAAAAATTATGTGCTTATATAAAAGTATGTTCCCTCTTAATAGTAATATTCCCTGCGAAATCTCACCTCCTCCCCCCACTATTGACACCCCGTCCTTTCACCTTTCACACTAGTATATAAGCACATCATTTTTGTATGTTAGGCAGTTAAAATTCTCCCTGAAGAAGCTACGGTCATAGCGAAACCCGGTTGGATTTGAAAATAAATAAGTGGTGTTTAACTAAGTTAGTTTTATTTATGTATATAAATTGTAATACCAGCTAAGCAGGCGCGTGCAGTGAGAACAAGAAGCATGACTTTTATTTAAACATGTATTTGAAAAAAAATTGAAATTAAATATTTATCTGGCAGAATATTGTGAAATATTAAAATCTGAAAAATATGTTAATTATTGTGACAGGAATATTATGAGATATATCTCTTATTTGAGTTTCTTTTCAAAATATATGCTTAGGAAAAAGTCATGCTTCTTGTTTTCACTGCATGCCCCTGCAGGTGAGACATTAAAATCATAATATAATATAATATGAATTAGTGGTTAGATAAATAATGTCTCACTTCCGTATTTACGTATTATGTTTGATCCAAAAATATGCAGAATTTTGAATTTTCTCAAATATTTATTTATTTATTAAATGATATGATATGATTTTCGGTATGGTGTTTAACTGCTTTAGTGATTCTGTTTTATAGCTTCTCAATGTTGTCAAAATGTTTTCCTTTGGTGGGTTTTTTCATCTTTGGAAATAGGAAGAAGTCACAGGGGGCCAGCGTTCGCAGCGGCCACACTAAAGCATATGTTACCTTTTCGACAGCCAACAATAAATTAAGCATTCAATATGGCTACCGATGTCGAGAGGAAAATTTACCAACACACCAAAAATAATGTGACAATTGGACTTATACTGCGAAATCTAAAAATTCTGCTTACTTTTATATCAAACCTTGTACATTATTATATTGTTTTTACATGCTTTTATTTAACTCTCTTTGTTTGTTTGTTTGTTGTGGTGGAATCTTGTAATTGATTTTTCACCAACTTCTCGACTAGCTTTGAAATTTTCAACATTTACATAAAGTAGATGACCACACGTTCGACATGATTTGGTCATTATTTTGATTAAAATTAATAATCACGTCACTCACAAGCAAGGGCTGCTGAAACGGCTGAAGAACGTGCTGTTTGAAATTTTGTTTTAAACTTTAAAACAACGTGTTTAATATTGATGATGTTAAAAATCGATTACGAATGTATGTAACGAAAGCGTATAAAAGCATGTCTTCAAAATCATTTTTGATTTATTTGTTTAAATGTTTTTAAAAGCACTTTTGTTTTGGGCGACCAATGGGTTAATTTGAAAATCACGTTTTGATAAGATGTGTTGTATTTTCATCATTAAATTCAATATTTTTTTCTTGCTGAAAATAAAATCTAGATTATCCTGTTCTCGAAAGACATTTCACATTTATTTTAAAATGAAATGCACTCCCATTCATACAATTTAAATTATTTAAAAAAACAGTATATATACAATTGTTTTTTTCAGGAGTCCTCTATCATAGGTGGAAAAAACCAGAGCAAGCGATAGAAATGTACAAAAGAGCCCTGATAGTGGACCCTGGTCTCCACAGCGCTAGGGATAATCTCCGTAAGCTGGCAAAGTACAACCACATTTCAAGATAAACCAGGAAAATAGACAATAAGTGACGTATTGTTTATATGGTTGTGATTTAATTTAAATATAAAAAATTTAAACTGAAACTATTGTTTTCTTGGCTTAGGATTTGAAATTTAGATTTTTTTTTTTGTGTCTTTTTAATTTTGCAGCGTGACAGATTCTCAAACATGAATCAACAAAATTGCCATCTGGTTTTTATTTTTCACTTTTTGGTTAGTTGGGTTATCGTATTCATCCCCAGGTATATATATTACCTCTGCGTAGTATGTATATATGTAATCAAATTTTAGTTGTCTTTTAAAAGATTCACAAAAATCATGTTGAATATGCAATATAAATTCATACATAAAATATGTATCCCTTACCTCGTCCTCATATATACACCTCGAACTATATGTCGTCTTTAATTATTAGATTAGATGATTTATATAAAAATTTCCCCCAGAATTCCCCCATCTTGGCAATCTAGGTTCAACTGTAATTAAAATGATTTTTACTTTGCATCCTTTTAACATGCTTTTATTTAACTCTCTTTGTCTGTTTGTTGTGGTGGAATCTTGTAATTGATTTTTCACCAACTTCCCGACTAGCTAGAGCTCTGAAACTTTTAACATTTACGTTGAGTGGATGACTATACATTATTAAATCATTTGGTCATCACTTCGATTAAAATTAATAATTTTCCATCATTATTGAAAATTAAATGCCTACAAAGCTTCGAGATTCATCAATATTAATATGATAAAATGTTACGATTTCAAATTTATTCATTTTAATTCAGGCAGATTCAACTTTGACATTAGGCGTCGGAACATAATTTCATATTATTATTTAATATGGCAACTAAGAAGGACGGTTTGATGAATTGTATTTTGAGAAATTTAAGATAAAACATTTGTTTTAAACTTTTTAAAAACGTGTTTAATATTAGGATGCTGCATGGGTAATGTTAAGAAATCGATTATGAATGTATGCAAAGGAAGCGTATAAGAGAATGTCTTCAAATTTATTTTGATTTATTACTATAGGTCGACCACAATCAAAAGACCGTTCCCTAGCTTTGTTCGGTAAGAAGAAAGCGGGGGAAAGTTGCCTGGCAAGCCCGTATTACATGCCTCAGTATGATATTCCAAATAAGTATACGTATTTTTAGTTTAAAAAATGTTACTTACTTACTAGAAAACTTCTTTTGTGTTCATTTTTGCATCGTAACGACACACATATTTTTTGCGCACATTCTTTTGAATGCACTCTAGCTATAGTTGATAACAGTAATTGGCTGGTTCAAAACAAAAGGAATCCAAGTAGAGTTTTTTAATTTCTTCTTCTTCTTCTTCCTTAGCCTGTTTCTCTACACTGCTGGATGTAGGCCTCTTCCATTTTCTTCCACTCATCTCTGTTTCTCCCCCTTCGCATCCAGGTTCTTCCTGCTTGCTGGACTATGTCATCAGACCACCTTTTGGGAGGTCTTCCGACGCTTCTATTTTTTGTCCAGGGCCTCCACTGTAGGATTCTGGGTGCCCATCTAGTATCCTCCTGTCGAGCCATATGTCCAGCCCGCCGCCATTTTAGTTTTGCAATATGGTCCATAATATCGGCAACTTTTGTTCAGCGTCGTTTTTTAATTTAGAGATAATTAATAAAACCCGTTTTTGTGAATATTTTAATTATGTCTAACATATCTATTAAAAGATGTTTGATAAATGATAGATATAAACATAACTTGGGCTTAATTAACAGTGAAGTGATCCAAGTAGCATTTAATGAACTTAGATCATATTTGCAGTAAAAAAAAAATTATTGAAAAAAAAACAGAAATGTCAAAAAAAAAAGTTTGTTCAAAAAAGTACTGAATTGCACTTGGATTACTTTCGAACAAACTTAATTCACAACCAAGGAGTCCAAAAAGTGACTAAGCTTAGTTTTGCCAAAAATGCTACTTGGATTACTTCTGTTTTGAACTAGCCAATTTAACAATATTTGTAAATAAATATTTGTCATTTGTAAAAATGTTTAGTTAGGACGGTTCTTTTGAGGTATTGCTAAGCCAAATGCAAGAAATCTATCGGTCCATTCCAAAATTTGAACACACCAATCAGCGCATCTCGTATTTTAGGGCGCTGCATATTCACAGACAGATTAAGTAGGAATAAAATAAAAGAAATTGTAATTTTTTGATAATTTATTTACATGTTATTGTCAGTAGCTCTTGTGATACGAGCCAGAAGAATGGATGTACGTAATACACTTTACTCTGGTAACAATACAAACACTATCTAAAATTGGAATCGGGAATCCCGATCTCGGGAGATTATACAAATAATGGAAGAGTAAGATGTCTTTGATTTTCTCTGAGGAAACACTAATCATATTACGTTTGTCACAAACAAAAATCCCCACATTGCTTCATCGTGGTCCGTTGGAGGTTACAATGAGCTTAAAAATATCTTACTTCTTTATGAATTAATGTATTTAGCAATTTTATTGCAAACTGTGGATTCTAGATATTGAAAAGTAACACGAAAAACTAACAACTCAAATCTTTTGCAATTTTTAACATTCACGACTCGTGCGTCAGTCTATGATTTTTTTTACATAATTGCGCCCCGTAGAACATTTTTAATAGGGGCTGAAATCGGCCGCTCGAAAGCAAACAATCTATTTTTAGTTTGTCTCGTTCTTCGCTTGTCGCAGCCGCTGTTTTTATGACAATCAAAATGTATTTTAAATTCAATTAACGGATAAAACACTCAAAAATATGATGTGCGATGGAAGTACTATATACACATTTATAGGGAAAACACCGAGACAAGTAAATCATTGGACACAATCCTGTGTCCAACAGCCATCACAAAAGGTTCAAATATTCTAGGGGGCTTTACTGACAGAATTTACACATATAATATCATGTTTTTTAAATCAATATATCCTAATGGTCATTTGTGGTACATAAATTATGAAGAATAATACAATTCATGATTAAATTAATTACCTAAAATGACTGCACAACATAGAGTCATCATTGTTTTGCTGTTTTATTTTATTAAATAAAATTTCTATATTCGTAATAGGTGACTGTTTGATCTGTTTTCACTGTTCACGGTATATTCAAATAATAACTAACACTCGAAAAAATAATTTGATAATAGATTGGCATCCGATGGAAAATATATATTTTTAATATTCCGCAATTAGACTTGAGTTCCGTAAGAGGTGAAAATAAAAAATAACGCGTTACAGTTAGGTAGGTACTTGTATAAAATGTTAGTCAGCGCAGCGGTTTATATTCCAACAAAAGCGATTAGCTTTTTTCCAATATACAAAAACAATTTTTATTTCTACATCGATAAATAATAAATTATGACGGTACGTATATTTTTAAACTCTTGTAAAAATTGGTTAATACTAATGTGAATTTTAAATGTTAAATATTTTCAAAGAGGGTAATAAATGAGTTCTATTTTAATTTTTTTTATTGTTTAAGATGGTGCTTTTTTTTAAGTAAAAGTATAAACGGTAAATCAATGTATATTCTAGATTATTTCTTTCATGAACAGTGCATCTTATTTTATGTGTATTTATATTTTTTTCTTAGAAAATATACATTACGTTTAGATGCGCTGCTACGTCACGTAGCCGACAGATAATACGGTTGTTTCTTCATATGGAATGTTTCGTTTCATCTAATCAACAATTTATTTGTATCAATCGATCCGTCATCAGAACCGGTCGTAATTTTTAGATTATGTCATTTCGTGTAATACATACTTTAAATAATTTTTTAAATTAATGAAACGTTAAAAATTATTTTTGAATAATTATCTAACGCTATTTCCAAGACCGAGGGTATGTGTCGATGGTTTAAGTAATGATTTTCCTACACTTGATGAAAAATACTTTCCCATCCAGAGTAACCCGTGCTCTGTTTATTCATCGTGAAAAAAGTAACATTCAAGACTATTTGTTTAGCGTCATTAATCAAATACTCCGTTTGCGCGACGTCTTTCCAGGAGAGGAATACGAAACGCAATCATAATTCAAAAATAATACTTTTCGATTACGGTTTCGCGCAGTATTTGACAAATTCTCATTTTAAAATTAACACTAATTTATATTTATAAATATTTTTTTTACTAAAAATGATTTCAAACCGCCTTCGGTCTGAGCCTCGGCGGTACGCGCGATGAAGGCGGGATTCACTCGAGCGGTTGCGATCTAACTCTGCTGCAATCAGTGCCACCTTCGACAATAACGTATTTCGTTAATAATAATTCAAATTAATGTTTCTTTTTATTTCCAGAAAGATTAGTTTAAATATTCCGTAGCAGTACACCGTATTATATAATAATAATAATAATATCATATTTGACTTTATTCTGTTGCATTATTTTAACTTTTGGCAAGCGTACTCTGAATTGCAGGAAAGCATTTTTAACTATATCGGTTATATTAAAAGCTATTAATAATCTCCTTAATATTAACTTCCCATTCATATGTTACCTTAGCATATCATTTGCTTACAGTAATTAGTCAATTCCGAAAAAGCATTGATCGTTTAACCCTGGAGTGAGCGAGGTGAGTCCGTAAAACCAGCAAATATTCAGTGTAATAAATATATTCTTGTTATGACAAAGCTGTATATAATTCATGCGTTTGTTTAATTCATACATTGTACTTCAAAATTAATACATATTTTATTTTATGATTAGTGTATTTCTAAAACTCAAGTTATCCACTCTGGAAGAGAAATAAACTTATGTTCCTTTTTATTATGTGATTATGTATGGGTATAATAAAATTTTAAATCTATATATCATATGAAATTTACATTCAAATATTTGGTTCAATATCTCAAATGGTGATTCATAACTTATGTCCGTTTTTAGATTACGTTTGTCTTTCGAACATCAGTGAAAGGCTCTTTGTTTATGTTTATTATTTATGTTTATAATAATAAAAAAGAATGAGTTCAACAAACGGGAGTAACTTTTGTTTCTTCATTGCATTTCATTTTATTACTTTTATGTAGATACATCCCTTTGTGCACATAACTACTATATACACATTTATAGGTAAAACACTGAACACTAAAACATTTGAATTTTGGAAATGCAATTCTCGTAATACCCATTTATGAATTACTTATTTTATCAACCTTGTGATATCATTTAACAAATACAAACAACAATAACAAACACAAAAAAAAAATACAAAACAAAGCAGTCTCTGGAACTCGCCCTGCATCACAGTGAATGTCGCACAGTCCAGGGTTAAATTTGTATTTTTAATATATATATATATATATATTATATGTATATATATTATTTACAATTTCTATATCTTTCCAAATTCAGCATTAACTTGAAATGAAAATATTCTTGTGTTAAAAAGTAAAAGGCGTATGTACATGTGGTTTAGCAGACGTAACATGTTAAGGAATAACACCGCAAACAATAATCTGTACGCATATTTCCTCTCATACCGGCTGGTCTTTTTCTCTCATGGGCACGCAAGTGTCGGGAGTAGAAAGCTCGCAAGATGAGACTCGATAAAATGTAAAATACAAATTTGGATTCAAAACTGTATTAATTAAAAAAAATTACTCAATTTCAGGAAAAAACTCATTTTGTCCCAACAGTGTATAGAAAAATGAAAACCTGTTTTTTGCAGATATCACAGTACAAAAGTAAATTAATTGAACATAAAACAATGTTCTGATTTCATATTATCAGCTCCTGCCGATAACATTATATGTATTTCTTTTCTAACCTCAAACATTCCTATGCATATAAATGTGAGAACTGGTTTCTAGTGAAATTTAAGATTATTACAATACAAATCTTAGCATTTTATTAAAGCTCAATCATTTTTTTAAATACTTAATAATCAGCAGTAGACATTTTACCCAAATATTACCTTACCATAAACATGCAGTTTATAAGTTTTAATTCATATATATGTACATATATGTATGTACACACACACACACACATATATATATATATATATATATATATACATGTATATGTGTGTGTGTGTGTGTAGAATGGGTTGTTATTTAGATATCCATTTCGAAATTTATACAATGGCGTATTTTTTTATCTATGACTAATGTATGTCAATGTGATTCAACGATGCAGTAATTGCTTGGCAACTGTTCCGGCCTAGGGAGACCATTTTGATTGATAATTTGTCTGATCAACGAATAGTGAGTTGTTTGATTCGCCAATGTCGCCCCAAACAAAAGGAACATATTTCGGCCACGTGTGATGTCCATGCGAACTGCTGCCCAAAGTCTGATGATGGAAGTCTACACCGTTGATAGTGAATATTCTTAATGGATCTTAATTATTTATTCTCGATTTACAATATTATTATCATGCAAAAATGTTTTTGTTTCACACAATTTGGGCAATGTGTTCTGACTTTTTTCAATATTGTTTTTCAGTCTTTCCATCTTTTTTTTTACTCAAAGAAAATACATTATATTCCTCGTATTTCCTCAGGTGTAACATCGAATTGTGTTGTACTTTGAATTACGTAATACGGTACCGTACGATGATTGAGTCGAGCGTGCTCGAGGAATGTTGTATTCTAGTCGATGTGTGGTTTTGCCTGTCCTAAGGTCATCGCAGGTGTTTCCCTGTCCGTGGCACAGGACACCAATGTTACTGGAAATATAATAAAGATTATTTTTAAATGCAACGAAAATGAATACATCACATTCCAGTGACTTGCCCGTAAATACTAATAAACACAATTTTCTACTGAAATCAAAATAAAATGCACTAATTGATTGACATATTTATGAGCAATTTTTATTTTTGTTTTTTCAACCTAGACCCTACAGTCATCAATTATGATAAAAGAGAAATTTTTCCTAATACACATCACTTTTGATTCAACTAAATAATTCAAATTAGGGCATCTTATTTTGAAAACCAATATGCATATTGTTCATAACTAATTTTTGTACATTACTGCGGAGGTCACTTTGAATTCAAAAATATTTCATTAGCATCAAATTTAAGTGCAAGATTTTAAACATCTATCTATATACATATATATTATAAAAAGAAATATGGATCGACATTTTCAGTACACATTTGGTTTGCATTATGGCTAACACCATGAGGTTTGTAAAAATCGGAACAAAAATGTTAAGCTTAATTTCCTTACAATTATGTATAGGTATACATACATAAATATGCAGGGTGTACCAGAGCTAGCAGCAGAAACTTGGCCGGTAGATTCCTGCCTATGTTATGAGTCTAAAATGTTCAAGCAACCATGACAACATGACAAGCATGATGATATCAATAGTTATGGAGATATGCAGTAACAAAGTTTGCATTTTTTTTTCAATATTTCTGACTTATTTTTTGCAAAAAGTTGAACTATCATCACAGTAACTTATATCGATTATGAAAAATTCATTAGCTTCAATATAACTTAAATAAAATGATAAAAACCTTGTAAAAAAAATCTTTTTTCAATTTTTGCCAGGTTTTTAACATTTTATTCCTCTTGTATTAAAGCGAATGAATTTTTCATAATCGACATATGATACTGTAATGATAGTTCAACTTTTTGCAAAAGTAAGAAATACTGAAAAAATGCAAAATTGAATACTGCATATCTCCATAACTATTGATATTAGGTCATGGTTGCTTGAACATTTTAGACTCATAACACAGGCAGGAATCTAACAGCCAAGTTTCTGCTGCTAGCTCTGGTACACCCTGTATGTATATGCTTTTGAATCTTAATAACATTTTTGGTTATCTGACTATTTTCGCATGTTATACGTAGTGCTTGCTTATTTAAATCTACATTACTCTAAGAGAAAGGAAATTAAGCATTATCTCACTAGCATTCGCCATCATGGTAGCGCGCATTTGTGACACAGGTATATCAATAATATAACAATATCTTATGTTGAATTTTGATTATTTTAATCCTGCAATAAATAGAATCAGCGAAGAATGTCAATGCCTACTAGTGAATATTTACTATGTCAGTTTGACAATGTATAAATTTCCTTATGCTTATTGTACAAAAATTTGTCATGTGCAAAGGCTTAATCAATTTTTAATTGAATCCCTATTACTAAAATTTAAATTGTTAAAAGTAAGTGTTCAGTGATGTAAAGTATGAAGCCCGTCTTGTTTAAGAAATCAAGGTGTATCATGCGAATGTGAGGAGCGCGTTTCATGCATTTTTCATACGACATTTAAAGCTAGAACAAAAAATGTTGTAATCTCGATAGAAATCACCGGAACATCAAACCAATTTCATCGTTTCATAGACAGATTATCGTTTGATTTCCTTGTGCAGCCAAATTACAGAATCAATCTTTATCTGTGCATTTAGCAAATATCTCACTGGTGCTTATTAGTTATGGTTTACGAGCAATGATATAAGGAAATATAGCTTTTGTGTTTGGTTCACTTCATTTTTCCAATGCGATCAACCATTTTGCGAAATAAATAAGCAAAATATTTTCATTTGTTTTATTTCAAACTGAGAATGCGCCGTTGTGCATCAGTATCTACAAATATTCTATCAAAAGAAAAATACTTTCTCTGTGAATGAATCAAGTTCTTTGAAATATATGGCATATCATTCTCAAAATTATTTATGCATGGTTCAATTTTTGAGCTACGATAGTGGCATGTACCTAATATATAACCTTTTTTTGACCTGTCAAGATTGATTCTGGAATTTGGTTTCAATTTAGGTTAAGAATAATGAAAATAAAATGACAAATCGTCCCCTTGGAACAACAATGAATTATTTTACTTTTTGATTAAACTGAGTTATTAGACATCAAAGTTTAAATTTCTGTTTGGCTTATCGTCCACAAGGTAAAAATTTTCCAAAATGGCACCATATAATTTAGAATAATAAAATTAAACATTCTGTTGATTTTGTACATGTAATATAATATAATTTTAGTTGTATTCAAATCAACGGTTGTTGTAAAAAATATTACAAGTGACACTAAACTTAACTAACTTTGTTTCGTAACTTGTAAACTAAAATAACTTTGATATCTCGTTTAATTACTAGGAATTGTGAAATGATTGTATCACCGTTTTAAAGATAATGTTACAGTCAGAATTTCGATACAACAATTTTGAACAAAATATCAGATGACGCCTTGCTGTTCCAAGGTCACAAAATGACGAAAAATCGAATTTATCGTTCTCACAAAAATATTGAGCGACGATTCGAAACATCACAGGACAGGAGGCGCTGCGAGAATTTAAATTTAAAAAAATTGAAAAATCTAAACATCAAAATAATGTAAAAAATCACATACACAACACTCAAGCGGCGCACGATTCAAAATGTGTACAACGTACCTAATCATATTTTGTGACAACAACCACGGGCGAGGGGTATTGAGGGGTGAGGGGAAACACAGTGGCCGTGTGAGGTTTACATGAGTTAATGCCGGGGGAGACACCATGAAACATAAATGGGAGCATCAGTGACAAGTGAAGGACACATTGCACACACAGGGACAGTCCATCAGATGATATAAAGTGTACATTTTGATAATAACCTTCATTTCTCTAAGCAGAACCTTGTATCCAGAATGAGATGTAATTTTTTTTATTCAACAATATTCAGAGTATAAGATGCAATTCCGTCTTGAAAACTGTATTGCGCGTTTAGTGAGTTAAACTATTTACTAATTTTTTTTAAAAACTTTTTACACTACAAGAGGCCCAATAACAGTAGCGAAATACATTTCAAAATACCCAGGATTTAGTAAATCACATAGATAATTTGCAAACTCACCGGGAATCGAACCCGGAACCCTCATTGTGAGAAACCAGTGTCATGCCCACTGGACTACGTGGGCCGCAAGTTCGCAGTTTATTTAAAAACGAAATAAACCCACAATACGTTATGTATCTGGTGGTGGAATGTGAAGAAGAGAGGAAATTCAAATTCAAAAGTCTCCAGCAACTTGTTTATAACTAGTGAAAGAAGAAACCACTATTTTTATAAATAACAAAAACAATTATGATAGTACAGTAAAACCTCGTTAATTCGAAATTCGAGGGACCTAAAAAAACATTTTGAATTATGCGGAATCCCGTTAATTCAAAATTCAAGGTACAAAAAAAATTGCGATGCGATTGCAAAATTTGCTAAAACTCATGAAAAAAACATAAATTTGTGAAAAAGTCAGTATTTTTGCATAAATAATTTTGAAAATGTAATATTTAGAAGCTTATATAAAATATGCGACATTTCTGTTACTGAAATACCCGATATTATTTGTTCTTCCTACTTGCGAAAAAAATGTAACTATTTTGACAAATTTCAATAGAATTTTGAATTTTATAAACTAAAATGTATTTATTTATGCGCAAGGGGCTAAAAATTATTTTGAATTATGCATTACCGGGGTTTTCGAATTATTGGGGTTAATCAACTATGAAATTAACATTTTGGGAATTGTGGGTTTGAAAAATTTCGCATTATTAGGTTCGAAGTAACGGGGTTTTACTATAATCTAAACAATCATTAAAAACAAGTTAAGTGCTTAATTTTTTCTCTTATCGACACTCTCGATGTTGATTTCTGACATAGTGGAATTAAAAAAAAACTTTATTTTGACTTATACTTGAGTATAAAGAGTATGTATTTACTTAAAAGCATAACCAAAAATGTGATCTTTTTATATAAGTTTCTATTCAATTTAAAAGCCTTTCTTATAGTCTGTCTATCTGATGAATATTTATGTTTTACGTAAGATTTACGAAAAGCAAATATGTATAAATTTTGTATTTTTACATGCTTTTAATTAGCTCTCTTTGTCTGTTTGTTTGTTGTCGTGGTACCAACTTCCCGACAAGCTAGAGCTTTGAAACTTTCAACGTAAAGTAGATGACTTTACATTATTAAATCATTTTTGACGTGATTCGGTCATATTTCTATTGAAATTAATAATTTTCCATTATTATGATTATTAAAAGTACCTACATAGTTTCGAGATTTATCAATATGAAAAAATGTTCTGATTTCACATTATTTCATTTTTAATTTTAAATGACAAATTCAATGAATTGGGGTTAAGTTGAATTTAGATTTTGTAATATTTCAGGATAACTTTGGTTAAGAAAAATTCAAAAAGTTAAAATTACCTACGTAGTTTCGAGATTTACCAATATGAAAAAATGTTCTGATTTCAAATTATTTAATTTTTAAATTTAAATGTCAAATTCGATGAATTGGGGTTAAGTTGAATTTAGATTTTGTAATATCTCAGGATAACTTTGGTTTAGAAAAAGTCGGTGCGACAAAAAGGATGGCACGGGTTCAAAGAATGTTGATGCGCAATATCCACAGTATTTTCTGCGATCAGCCTCTCACACTCGTGTGCCATTCCTTCTCCTTCTCGCGGTGAAACTTTACCACATATAAAGCATGTCTTCAAAAGTTTTTTGATCCACTTATTTTAATATTATTCACAAACTAGTAGAGTTAGTACTTGACTGTGTATATTGGTATAAAGCAGGATTATCAATGCATGACGCATTCACATTCAAAGGATAGGTGGGGAATGCAGCTAAAGGTAAAGCATGAATATTTGCTTTGAATTTTTTTCTGGTACTCTTTGTTAATCTATACATACTACAAGTGTATGATGGGATTAAGTCAGGAATACAAATGTATCACAAATTTGATGAAAGAAAAAATTTTCCTGGTGTAATAAAGAGTCCTGATTACATAAATGAAGTGAAATTTTTCCGTTAGCTGGTTTAAAAGCAATTATTCTAAGTTTAAAAATGATACATTTTTGACACTTCACGCCATAGATGCGCATATAATAAAACAAGAAACCATAGAAAATGAATGTTTGATGTTTGAATAATCATTCACCATAGATTATAAAAAATAAATGTATATACAAAACATAGACAATGGATTATTTTTAAAAATGAATTATTATATTAATCATTTATTAACAAAAATAAAGGATAATGTCTCCGGCAGGGAAAAGGCCAATTTTGTGCTAAAAACGGAGATAAGTTCTTGAGAACAATAACCTCCAAATTCAAATTCATGGCATGCATTCATGGCATTATATTGCATGGCAAGCCGCCGCACCGCGCCAGCGTAATGCAGGTTCACATAGTTGACATGAAATATAATGAATGGGCCCACTTATGTTAAACGTGATTTGTCAATTTCTATGAATAAAATAGCAAAAACATTTTATATATTATTTTAAAACGTATCATTTTTAAAAACTTAAAATAACTGCTTTTAGATCAGCTACTTTTTATCTTATAAATCAGCTATATAAAAAAAATTGACTTCATTTTTTTAATCAGGACCCTTTATTACACCAGGAAAAATTTTTCTTTCATCAAAGTTGTGATACGTTTGTATTCCGAACTATAGCCGTATTTTGGAATTTTTGACCAGTTTATAATATATAATTAAAAAAATAAAACCACCAAATTTGCAAGATTCAGCTCAACAAATTGTGTGCACTAAAGTTTTAGCAGTCTTTTAATAGTGAAGATATGTACCTGTTAAAACAAATCAAAATCCAGATCGGATTTTTATTACTGTTTCACTATTACTCTAAAAAATCTCAAATTGTAGTTAAATTGGCATATACAAAATTCGACTACAATAAGATTTACATTCAGTCTAAATATCAAATAACGGGACCTAATTATTTTGATAGTTGTTTCAATAATGTGAATGATATATCGCAATATAAAAATTCATTAGAATTGAGAAGAAATACGAAGTGTGACAATTTAATTCCGAGTAATTATATACATTTAATTATATTTGTCTCATGATGTTTGTATTTCTCTACACTGTTCCATTATTAACTTATACATACTTATTCATTCATGCTCTTATGTATACTCCTGTCCCCAAACACAAGTATTACTTTACTGGGGACAGTTAAACATGTATAAAAAAAAAAAAAATTAAATGTAGAACCGTACATCGGTGGACACCGCCACCTTCTATTGCTTGCCCAACGTAAATTGGCGTGCGGCATTGGAACTAAAACCCGCCCTGCCCGCACCCGGCGGTAACCCCTCGCCCTGTCATTCAGTTCATCCCCGTCTTTGAGCGCGAGCTGTGTCATCTTGATTACCAATATACACTGAATTATTATGTCCAAAACAGTTGGGATGGTGCAAGAACAATTGCCCATGAAGCATTAAAGTTTTGCGAAGCTGAAAAACCAAATAACGGACCGATATTGCTGTTTGACAGATAGAGCGGCTGCCACGGAGCGCGCTGTTACCCGACCAAATTTCTATTAAAGGCTCTGATACATATATATGGCCAATTTATAGCGGTACGTCTATATTCCCCTTGTGCTCTATAAGCTGACTGAGAAAGTGTTCCCGTTTCTGAAAGCAGGCCTGAAACTCATTTTCTGGAATACTATTGTATGTTAGTGTTAATAGTATCAAAAAGACCACATCCTACACCAAATATTAACAATGAACCAAAAGAAAGTCACGCATTGGCTTGGGTGTATGAGAAAGAGACCCATCTGAAGAAGTAAGAGCTCAAATAGAGATGGCAAGATGTGCGTTTCTCAGAATACGACCTTGATTCTCTAACTGTGACCTACGCTTTCAACTAAGAATGCGTATGATATAAGAATTAACCAATAGAAAGAGTCACGCATTGGCTTGGGCGTATGAGAAATGAGACCCATCTGATGAAGTAAGAGCTCAAATAGAGATGGCAAGAAGTGCGTTTCTCAGAATGCGACCTTGATTCTCTAAGTGTGACTTATGCTTCCAAATAATAATGCGTACAGTCCGATGCTACATTTTCACCATTCTCTTATATGGGGTGGAGTATGTAGAGTTGTATTGCGATTTTTTTCCAAATTCCAAATAATAGGTTGCGTAAAAGTTGTGCTGCAATATTCCCACTGCACGCCCCTGGTGAATAGGTAGGATGATCCAACTTGATAATCACTTTTTTGGCCAGAAAGACTCTCGTCGTGAGTGCACTGTGGCTGCTCCAAATTTGTATCACCCATTTGTACGCCAAAGTATACACCCAGATATCTGTTACCTAGCCAATAGCTAACAAGCAACTGTTTCGATCAGGTTTAAATTTAAACGCGTTTTATTCAATCAGTTTCAAATACAAACTCTCACATGATTTGAACATAATTACATCATTAGGCATCAAATTGTCACACCTTGTATTAGTTGGTTTGGTTTCAAATGGTTCTAATGTCAATTTTGTATTTTCAGTTAAATTTTTTTTTAAAATGTGTACTTGCTTATTTAATATATTTTTCTATATCTACGATGGACAGGTTGTATTACCATTTCGCATTCGACATTTTTGAATGATAGTGAAACCATTTTAGACCAAAATAAGTTTGAAAAAATATACTTATACTCTTGAATTGATTAGTAAATTCTTATATTAGGTTCCAAACATTTCTATTCAATTAAGAACTGCACTTCTAGATTAGATATGTGATCATAGAAAAATAAAAGTTTCCTGTATTCAAATCATCAAATTGTGTTAGGTGTGTCTGTGTCTCAGTCGTGTCGTGTTAGGTCAGGGCAGTTCCCTTCAATGTGGGGTTAGACCAGGTTGCCGCCCGCGCTGTAGAGTCAGGTAAGGTCGGGGTGGGCTGTCACGCGAGGTCAGACTACGCCGCCGCCCGTACGGTGAGGTGAGGTTAGGAGTTGAGGCTGACAGCGGACCCGCCCCGAGAGAGGCCCAGCGAAGGGGGTCCACTCACCAGCGACGTGGTCCCGAAGAGCTTGTACCACCCGATGACAATGTTGGCGAGATTCAGGTCGTCTAGCATTATCTGCGCCACGCCCATGAACACCTTCTTGCCCTCTATCCGGCCGTAATCGCCCCATACTGTCACCTGGAAAACATATAATAGTTTCAAGACGCGTAATTGACAAGGTTTTAAGGTGAATGTTCTAGATAGAATGTTATCGTGTGACGAATGTGTAAAAAAGTATATTTTTAATTTTCGCAACGTTTTTATCATTTTATTTGATTTGTATTAAAGGAAATTAATTTTTCATAATTGATATAAGTTACTGTAATGATAGTTCAAATTTTTGCAAAAAATAAATCAACATGTTGGATTGAAGTAAAAGTTCGTTTAAAGCAAAGGTTTTTGCATTCTCCACCAATCAAACGACCGAATTCTATAAAAATCTATGCTTTGAATGGCCTATTATTGATGTGTAGTAATGATTTCGTGAAAATGGACGGAAATGCGTTACAGGAAATAAGACGCCAGGGAAGCGTGCGCAATTTCATTTAAGCAATGAGCGCGCGCGATGGAAAAAAATCATCGTTTATAAACAAATCAATGTTCAGCAAGTGCCATCGCAGTAAAGATGTACACTTCCAACAGTCAACGCTTCTGATTTTGTATATATGCTACGCAACTGGCGTCAAGTGTGTGGATGTTGTAACTTTGATATATTTTGGCTTATATCTTCGAAGCATTCCAATAAATACTTAATTTTTTTTACATTCGTGTAAACAACAACTACCCTTAATGATTTACATTCTCAAAAAAAAAACGGCGGCATACTACCGCCATCTATGAAAATAAATAAAAACATATAATTGACCAAACACATTTCTAAACAAAATGCGTATGTAGATATACGGTGCCTACCTAATGCGGCAAAATTCAATAATAAATAAATGCACATACATTTTCTTTACTTGTATTTACTAATTAATAAATATATATTAGCTATTTGATGTTAATTTCTGTTGCTGCTCAATTGATATTTTTAATTGTTAGGTGTCAAATGTTACACATCATATGCGACTATTGTAAGGCTCGCTCGTTTTTTTAAATCCAACTTGAAACAACGTGTTTCAAGTTGGATTAAAAAAAAATACTTGAAAAATTTAAATAGAATCTCATTGTACAATACTTTGTGTAATAAAATAGAATGGTAAGTATGAATGTTTTATTTAGAGAAACCTATACCATCCCTCCGTCCTGCTTTCACTGATCTACAGTAAATGCCAGTAATAATCTATAGCACTCGCAACCATTAAACGAAAAATCGGTGACCCGACATGATGGCTGGAAGAAATTCGTAAAATGTGCAAATTGCTAACATCAATCTGCTAACGTACCTGTAGTATACAACCCTGGAATGCTTCCCGGAAAGACAGCTGTTGCTGGTAGAGGGGGTCGAGGGTCCTCCGTGCCGTGGAGGTCTTAGCCTTGGCCACACACTTTTTTCCATTCACCAGGTACACCTTGACATAGGGCGCAGGCAACACGCGGCAACCCTGCTTCGCCTGCAGGCCCCGTGCTCTGATAACCTCCACCTGAAAATGTTCATGATTTTGTTTGTTCACAGAAATAAAATGAAAATATGTTATTCAACTAAATTTTCCGATTGTGGGATCACAAATTCTGATATTACCATCTTTAGTATATAAAATAAGAGGAGTATGAAAGCAAAGGCAGCAATATCTAAAAAAAAATAAAGAACATTTTTTTTTTTTTTTATTCGGCCATCCAACAGGGAGACACAATCGCTTGGTAAGACAAAATACAAAAAAATAGTTAAATGTCTCCCACAATTAAAGGATAACACAGATAGAACATAACCATAGATAAGTCAATTTGAAAATGACAGATACAACAACTTTACAGTTTCATTTAACCAATTGTTTCCAATTTAACTTTAACATAGACCAAAAGGGTTCGTAATGTATATAATATATGTACATGATCAGGGAGGGGGACGAGTTTCTAGTATCTGCCTCACCATATGACGATACTCTTCATATTTAGTGTTAAAAATATCTATTGAATTTAAAATGCAATTATAATGTATGTTTTGAATGCAGTCCACCAAGGATAATTAATTTAGAATATACTGCGTTTGAGAGTTTATAAGAAATACGTATAACTGTACCCTTTCCAATATCATGTTTCTAAATCACTAGCAAAGACAGCAATTTTGTCATAGTGTTAAAAGCAAAGGCAGCAATACGCACTTCAACCAATCCCCAAGGATATGTCTCGTGACAAAATGGCCGCTTTATACTAAAGTGAGAGTTGATGTTTATTTTAAACTGAAACATCATAGCAAAAACAGCAACATTATTCTATTATAGAGGAAGTGTCAGAACTAGTGCATTTGCAAACTCCGTAATCTGTAGACTACACTCATTAGGGAATGAACACGTGGAGGTGGTCGACATTTTCGCTGATAGTATAATTGTGTATAGGACTAAATTGAAATAATTCTTTACGTCTCAACTAAATGGTAATGGATAGATAAATTTTTCTTTTTCTTCTTCCTATTTAAACTTCTCTTTTTCACTTCTGTTTTTAATTTACTCAAATCTATTATCCTGTACTTTATATATACTTTATTTAGTCTTTTGCGATTTTTATTTACAACTGTAATCTTGTAATTGAATCTTTTTAACTACATATCTGTCTTATGTGATTTTTGTATTTTATATTTTGTAAAAGCCCATAAGGGCATTAAATAAAAAAATTAAATAAAATAAAACATCCATATTTAAAAGTTAATATTCATTTATACACGTATTTTAAAGGGAAAACTGAGGTGGCAATTTTTTTTAAAAACTTATTTCCAATAAGATGTAAGTTTCGAAGATTCCACTTTGTCCACTATACATTAAATGCAATTTCTGTAAATTAGGAATGTTATTACACTAATTTATATTTTTGTTTATACTCATTTTAACATGAGTACTTTTATATTTATGTTCACATCTGTGATTTTTTTAAATGCATATATATATTCAAAGGCAGACTTTACACTTAGCCCACCTCCGCGGCGGCGAGCAGGGAAGTGAGCATGAATGTGGGAAACGCGTGTAAACCATAGGTCGATTGCGAAGCAAACATAAAGCGGCAATGTAAACGCTCACTGCCTTTGACGTTGCCACATAAATATTTTCAGAAGTACATACAATCATGACGTACGGTTTCGAGACAAGGGCTGACACTACCAGAACTAAAAATCTCCTAAAAACAACTGAGATGAAGACTCTCCGACCCATTGTGGGACTGAAAATCCGAGACAGAGTGAGGAATTCCAAAATACGAAGGACTTGTGACGCCGAGGATATTGTCCGATGGGGAAGATCTAGAAGACGTTACTGGAGAGATCATGTGGAGAGAGCTTGTTCTGAGAGAGTAGTGATCATAGCAGCGAACAAGCTGCTGTCTGGTACCAGACTCCTAGGAAGACCACATAAAAGACGGCGAGATAGCTGGACATCTGTATCCCAAGAACAGGCTCCGAGCAATGAAAGGACGCAGTCCTAGATGAAGCAGAAGAAGAAGAAATCATACAGCAGTGCGAGGAGCAGTGTCAATAGCTAAGAGTATTGCCTGCATAATTTATTTAAAAACATATCTACCCCGGGGATTCAGAATTGGAGAGCTGGCGCAAGGCCGAGATGAGTCGAGGAAGACTCTTGAGGAGGCCAAGACCCATCAGGGGTTAGAGAACCAATAGTGATGATGATAATGATGATTAGTCATATATTTATTTGTCTTCATGTATCCTAATGTCATTTTATTACCATTGACTCACAAGATCCTGTGTGTTCTATCTTCTAAGAGTTTTCTAACTCCATGTATTACCATTAAAATATTATTTAAAGTAGGTACATGTTGCATATTTTTGGAACACACTGTTACGCACACTAAGTTGATTAAATCCCTATGTTAAATCTAAATTACTCATCTATCCATTATATGTATATTCATTCCTCGTACACATTTTACATCCTTGTATATTTTATAATCATTTAATATTTAAAAATGTCATTTTAGTGATTATTAATCTACAACCTTCAGAAGAGTAACAATCAACTCACCTCCAGGAAACCTTTTTGGTAGCACATGGACAGCTGTATGTCTCCGAGAGCGGGGGCTCCTAGAACTTGCCTACCGACTAACTGTCCTGGCCCCAGGCCCTCTATGAAGTCGTGGAGGCCCCCTCCTCCGCCGGTGCCCCCACCGGCCTCGGAGGAGCCCCCACTACTAGCCCCACCACCGCCTCTTACCCCCGGCGACCATCTGACCATAGATAAAGTATATTAGAAAATAGACAAACCGTTGAGCGCTTTATATATAGAATATTCTTTACTGTCAAAAATCAGAGATGTGTTTAAAATGCAATAGAAACTGAAATGCAGAAGGCATCAATTTTTGTCTAATTTTCTAATGAAATTTTACATAGTTAGTATCAAAATATGTATCACAAAATATATTCTGCAAAATATTGATATCATATCAAATTATTGTGTATTTGAATATAATATTCTATTGTGTTATTTTAACATCAATCAACAATGATTAAATTACAATATTAATTATGAATAAATATTATTTCTGGTTATTTGTACAAAATATTGTACAGATTAAAATCAAATTGTTCAAAATGCTATTGTTAAAACCAATTGCAAGCCAATTCTCCAAGCGCAGATTTTATTTTAGCAGAAAATTTTGAATGCACCGTCATTTTGAAATGCAATCAAGCAACAATAATATAAATTGAAAATTATTAATCCTATAATTGCACACTTACCTGAGCTGTTTGCTTACATACACACTTAGGAAAGTTTAAGCAAACAACACTTATATAAGTAAGTGATCAGGGGGAGGGATAATGATAAAACTGATGTAATTTCAGTTTCAAAAAAAGTCACTGTGATAAAAAAATCATTACGGGAATCGAAAATGAACACATCCAAGGGTTAGGTGGTCTGAGAACAGCAAAGATGGATTTATTCTAGTTTTAAAGAGAGACAGTGTGAGAGTTTTCATTAAAGGTTTCCATTGAAGAGAAAATACATATTTATGAAAATTACACAGTATATTACTACTTCTGGATTGTCGACCATCTATGTTCGTCATTTTTCTGTGGTCAAGATGTGTACAAGCATCCTGAATACATATGTCAAAAGTTTGCATTTCAAATGTTTTATGTTTGTCCTTATTTAAAATTAGAATGTAACATGCAACAATCTAGGACATTTTCCTGTGCATGTTTCACCTGCATATTTATCACTTTTATTGCTATTATTCAAAACGGCGACATGCAGGATTAGTTTTCAGTGATTTAGACAATTGCCACTAACTTTTAGTAAAGCAATTCCATTTAAAATTTTCACATTTATATCATTAACTTTATGTAGGTATATGAATTTATCAATATTTCGATTAGAAGTACACATTCAAAATGTATGTGAGTAGGTTATCATTCAAAACATTCCCCAGGCACATTGATACTTGTCTCGCAAGATTATGCCAAATAAATAATGCTTAAAAAATATATATAATAGTCAAAATGATACAGAAATAATATAAAAAATATTATCATGTAAATTAAAAGAAAACAAGCAAAATTGACACCAAGAGGAGGCACACACGACAAGCAATTGAATAATAATAAATGTTTATCACACTGAAACAAATAGTGCAATAATAAATTAGAAAAAGAAACACATAAATATAATGTTTAAAAAGAGCAGGTGAAACATTGAGATATATTATGAGTGAGAAAGACTTGGTATAGGCGTGCTGTTAAAATCTTACCGACTAATTAGTGCTGGCGACTCTCAAGATTCGACCCAGTGTTCAGTAAAATTTGACTGGTACATTCTTGACTGAACGTATAATGCAAAAACTACATTGACGCGTCTTGCAAGTTGCATCTAGTAAAGTTTATTGTTTTGATTATTTGATCTCTGTCAAGTATAGGTAATGACGCTTATCTAAACTATGAAGATTTATTCTTCAATTGTAACTACAAGTCTAATCTTGAAAGTGTCCATCCACACATGTACATAATGGAAGACGAAAATACACATTCAGTATTGTTGGCAACACAATAGAACGGTTCGTCACAAAAAATACAGTTTTACATTTTCTTTTCATTAGTTTCAGAAGAAAGTAATGATTGATTATTTTAAATCTTTCCTTTTACATGACCCAAAAGAAAATTCTATAAATTCTTTATTTTATCCATTCCACATTTTCAAATCAAATAACTTGTAATAATAAATTCTGTTCTCTGCAATGAATAAATTTTTTTTTTCCAATTAACATTTGTTAACGAAATCCCGCAACGAAGGATCTCCATTTTGAAAGCGCAATAAAGTAAAAGCGACAGATTTTTGCATTGTATTAGTAGTATATGAGAATTGTGCATATAAAATAGTCAACAAGGCGGCAGCAGCACGTCCACGCCAGCCAACAAACAGATATTATTAAAAAACATGCCCAAGAATAACACATAAAACCATAGACACACATTCGCACAAACGCACACACACAACGGGGAAGATAAATGACAGCTCGAAACAGCATCGCCAATGGAGAAACACCAACAGCCAGAGTACCTACTTATCGATAGCAGTAAGATTAAAAAATGCTAAGGTGGGAAGAAGGAAGAATAGCGGATAAAAGAGGATGAATCGGAAATAAAAGAATGTAAGAAAGAAGTGTGGAAGACGAGAATGATGAATGAGTGCAGTGTGAAATTAAGAGTGTTGTATTCTTGAATGTTTCTTATTATAATTTGTCATCAGTTTTAATTGTCTATCTGGCTTAAACCTATGTACAAGTGTCTTACTTGAGAATCTAATAAAGTGGTGAAAACAAAGTGATTTGCGTTTTATTTTAATAATAGTGACACCACAAAGTTCAAGCCTTCATTCAGAAGAAAAAATATTCTCCGAACAATTAAATAATATACAATAATGCACCACCTTTTGTAAAATTTCTTATTTTACTTACCTGAACTCTGCTTTGATGTATAATTAATTAAACACCGTTAGTAAAACTTAATTACAGACGACTTATAATATTGTGATATGATTCTTCAGTAAGACAAATGTACATATGGGGATCACGTGTAACATAAATGAATTAAGTATCAAATTTATTTGAGTTGTTTGTACGATAATGTCGTCAAATAGTGATATACCCCCAGAACCAATGTAACAAGCATGGGTCGTTTAAATACATTGAAAAAAGTGTAATGCTAATATATATTCCACAAACAATAAAATTATTGTTCTGACACTTGTCATTAAGTAAAGAAAATGACAAAAGGGTTTTTTTTAAATTCTAAAATGGTGTGGAACATCACACATAAGTTGTGAGTGACTCGGAGCAAACTTCACGTTGCTGGATGTTTTATCAACCGACGAATGTTTTCGATAATGTTTTGCATAACTGACGTTGACAATACTACAAGTGGTATATGAATTAAGGATAAATATGGGTGGTTGATATATTGACCAGTTTAAACATAAAAAAAAAAATGTTTTAATATGGCCTCTCGATTCCCCTGTTGAAAATAATTGGGAGTTGACGAAACAAATGATGAATTGTAGCTAAGCAGATTGTAGTGAAGAAGTAGCAGCTTATTGGAAATTTCATTATAAGTAATTTATCATGTCAAAAAGGATAGAAGCTGTTATAGACAAAAAGGGAGGCAAGACCAAACGTCGATTTTACACTGCATAATTCTATCATTGTCATTTAGTCAGATAAATAAGCACTCAATTTATATTCCATCAAAATTAAACAAAACATTTAAAAATCCTTTCTTATTTAATTTTATGTTAATACTGGCTATAAATGACATACTTTTACTATATATATTTCTGGTGCCAGTTAAGGCTGGTATCTAGAGTAAGCGATATCTAGAGCAGCGTAGTGTCTTGATAACGTTAGCGATGGACATTAGAATTAAATCATTATAATTAATATCACAAAAATTAACATGCTATGTATTCAGATTTTAATATTTCATAATGCCAGATAATTATTCAATTTTGATTTTTTTTTCCAAATAGGAACATATATTTAAAAGTCATGCTTTTTGTTCTCACTGCACCCCCCTGCTTCACGTCCATATAATCTATTTTTATATCACTAGTATGGTATGGACAACAGTCACTCTTGCGGTGTCCTGAGCTCTGTTTATTTTATATAGAGTGAAACTCAGTTAATCTGAACCCCGATAATTCGAAATCCTTAAAACCCACAACTTTCAAAATGTCAAATTCATAGAGATTAACCTTGAAGTTAATCTCTATGAATTTATAATTTATTCTCTATAAATTTATAATTTATAACTATTGATAATTCGAAAACCCCAGTAATTCATAATTCAAAATAATTTTAACCTCTTGCGGGTAAAAAAGCAATATATTTAAGATCACATAATGACGAAATCAAAAAAATATTTATTTTTTCGCAAGTGAGAACAAGTGAGTACTTTAGTAATACAAATGTCGCGATCTTTGTATTAACCCTTATAGTGCCGAAAAGCGCCGTGGCGCTCCTAGGTAAGGTGTGCGAAAAATGCCACCGGCGCGATAGCGCTCGTTTCAACAGTTCATTTTTGGCGCGCATCGGTGGCGGTCGTGTTCATATTTTTATTAATTTAATTGTGTTCTAACTTTTTTCTATAAAGACCGTTATTATAATTTATTTCTATAATCCTAAATTTGATTTCAAAATGTCGAACACAAGTGGAAGTTCAGATATGGATGTTGAAATGACAGAACAATTTGAAAACTGCGTTAGTGATTATGAGAGCGAAAGCAGAAGTGATATTGTGGTTCCTGTCAATCGGAGGTTGCATGTTATTAGTGACAGCAGCGATAGCGAGGATGACCTTGGAAATATGACAATCAAATACGCAATTCTTGCAAATAAATCTTGTACATTTTTAATATATTTTCTTGTCAATAAATATGTATTATTCAATTTCTGTGTTTTTATTATCATAGTTTGAAACCTTCCGAAGAGAATGTTGAAAAAATTATGAAAATTAGTGTATTGCAACAGAAATGCTAAATGTTTTTTCTGTTCATATAAATTATCTATGAAAATGAACTTTTTTACAGGCATTTTCAGCATATTTTGACAAAATATGTATGGCACTAAAAGGGTTAATAAGCATAATCAATATTACGTTTACGAAATGGTTTCTTGAAACTTGCAAAAATACAGAGTTTTTCATAAAATTAATGTATTTTTTAATGAGTTTTATGATTTTTGGCTAATTTTGCAATTGAATCACGATTTTTTTTTTGATACCTAGAATTGCGAATTAACGGGGTTCCGCATAATTCCAAATGTTTTTTTTTGGGTCCCTTGAATTTCGAATTAATGAGGTTCTACCGTATTACGTATTAGCATGCTGTCGGAGCAAAATTGTTTATTTTTATGGCATCTGCATTGTGTTGTATACAATCTAGACTTGATGGTGGTAATGAGTCTAATCGCTTACGGAAGCGCATGATCTGAACATTTTGTGCATGGATTTAATTTTGAAATATATAAAGGAAAATCACGACTTTCAGATATAGAATAGTGTAGTCTTTTCCGTGCTATTCCTCTTGATTGGTTGACGTAATAATCAATGTTTCTTTCCACATTTGACAATTATAGGGGCCGATTTTGGTTATTGAAATGTGGTCTTAACACTCCCGTTTCAAAAAGGGAAACAAAATAATCCCAAAAATATTATTTTTAAAACTATTAAATAATTTATAATTATAAACATTATTGAGCTGGCATTCTTTGTAATGCTCAGAAATATCTCAAAGAAACCAACTTTTTTTTTTCATAAACAAAGGGAATATTCTTTACGATACTGCTTTGTTATTCTGCTTGCACAACTTCCATTGTCTGGAGGCTTGTGAGTGATGAGACATCAAAATACTATGGTTTCAAAGAGTTAAGGTTGTTATTACGGTCGTTAGACATATTTAACTGTAACTGGTTGCGGATATTTTATACGAACCGTATGTTTTTCTGAGAAACGATTCTCGACGTTTCGTTGAATGCTTATTCAACGTCAAGTATCAAGTATTTGGCGCCCTATTTTTACAACATTGATTCAACCCTTGAGAGACGTCGCAGTAAAGTCCGCCGACGTAACTAGTACATATTGCACACTGGCGACCTCTATTGTAGAAAAAGTGAACACTCCACAACAAAGTGCATATAATTTAAACCCTCGCCTTAGTAATCAGTTCACCCTCTACCTCCACGGGTAAAGGTCGTCCTCCTGATGACGTTGAATAAGCATTTAACGAAACGTCAAGAATCGTTTCTCGGAAAAACATACTACGGTTTTTTTATAAAATGATGACAAATTTAGTAGAATCTTGTTCGCATTGTATGAGAAATGTAATTTAAAATATTATAGAACATTTTCAAACCATTATACTTCATTAAAACGCAAATTTGTCTCGGGTTACTTTGTAACCCCCTCCGGTTCCCAATCCTGTTTCCATCTTCCAGTACTCTGAGGTTTAACATTATTATTGACAATGATAATAAAAAAATTGCATTTGGTGAGGGTTTTTGTGATGTTATACCATGGGGGCCGGTTATATAAACTTAAATTTTAAAATGTTTATGACCTACTTACTGATTTAAATTTAATTTTACATTTTAATTTAAATTTACTGGTTATAATTGCGATCGAGTTGACAAATTGTCTATGTGCGAAAGAGAGTTATATTTTGGATTCGCAGTTGAGATGAGGTGCCAGCGATGATGAATGAAGTGCTCAGAAAAGAGTGGGCTAATGTTTTTATGGGAAGTTGCAGAGTGCAAGACAGATAATATCAATCCTTAGAATAGTTGGTGAATTGTTTTGAAAGTTATCTAAAGAATCATTTGCGTACAAATGTACACAGAGCATGTAATGTGGTAGTGTATGAAATTACTTTTTCCACTTTACAACACGGACCACAGAAATTGTTCACCTAATTTTATTTTTTCATTATTAATTAACCTAATGCTATTTGACTTTTAAACATAGCCTTCGTAGGCAATTGTTGTCGGGGTCACTGCTGATCAGAATATTCTATAATAACTGTAAAATTTCGTATGATATTTGAAGATGAAAGAAGTCTGTGGTTCTCCGGTGTAATATCAGAACCCTTGACTTTTATGAACCCAGATAAGCCTGTAGGCAAGTCCTGATCCAGCCAAAGAAATACACATATGTACAGCCACAGTTTTTTCCACACGAGTTCTTCATTTTGTTTTTAATTTACTGTGTACAAGGCCACCCGATAAATGATTAATTTAATATGCTTTTTTACTTTGGTACTGCAAGAAAAATATTTTTCTTTGCAAGTTTAAAGTTGAAAAAGATACTTCACCTGTATTCGATTAATTTGCCAATCTTAAAATGAAATGGTACTATCTGAGGCAGTCTGTTTTGGTTCATTTTGTACAAATTACCCAATCGTACCCAAGTAAATAAAATACTGTGTGGACCTATTTGAGAATTTGTTAATAGAAAGAAATACATATATGTAGATGTTATTTCAATTATTGCATAAAGAACTGTTTATGAAATACAATGGGCTATTAATTTAGCTATCAGAAGTACTTGAAGGTCGAAAAAAAATTCTTAATTTTGAAAACAATATAAGTCCAATACATAACGACCTTGCAAATGAAGTGGTAATATAGAGCTCTACATGCCGTATGAGGATGCCAATGCTATACAATCAATTAAAATTGGGAGACTACACTGGTTTGGCCTTGTACAGCGAACAGAAGACCAGAATCTCTGTGAAAATGCTGTCCAGACAGGAGTGGCAGGCCTTTGGAGTAGGGCTCACCCTTCTCTTCAGAAACAAACTGGCAAACATTGAGCAGGCGGTGATGGAGATAAATTTTAATGCAGTCATGACCCACCCTGGGTTGCCAGTGATGGTGATGATGTTGAGATGTTCTTAAAGTAAAAGGCCCTTGCATATTTTTGCGCTCTATTCTCAGTAACCCTTAAAAAACGATAATTCAAACATTTTCTATTTGCACTTATTCTAATTATACTAATCAAGGATTGATATTAGTTTTTAATAAAGAATAGAACAGTTTTCCAGTCATAGATAATGAGAAAGCGAGGTATTGCCATAATTAACATTTAGAGAAAGTATTATTAAAGAAACAAAATCCTATCGCAGAGTAACAACCATATTTAGAACTATTCTATATACATACACATATAAATATAAATTATGGTGCAGATGTCAATTTGAGTGCGACACAATCGTGCAGACTTGTCTGAGATAATTTCTAGTAATATATAACACAGAGATTGTAAAAATAGTTAAGTAGGTAGTACATCAAATATTTTGAAAAATGCGAAAATTCAGAATTGTTTACAATACTTTTATCAACGGGATTTGTGATAGTCAATTTTACAGGATATTTTGTGTGATGAATGCTATGGTCACGTTATGGAGTCTTGTGTAATGCATCTAGTGTTTGTGGAAACCTGGGGATATGGGTTTGAGTTTCGGTTTGGATATGCATTAAATTTGATCTATAAATGCAACAGTATGTTGAAGTTAAGTTCTACATTGGAAAATTTGACATGTTCTAGTCGGGTGAGGTTATGTTTAAAATAGTGTTTGTTGCGATGAGGTTAGGATGTTACATTTTTTGTTTAGTGATAAGATGATAAATGATTTTAGATGTAATTTCAATTTTTATGTGTGGTTATGTTTGATAGCAAAATGTGAGTTGAGTCAAATCATACTTGTTTTGGTAGGGTAAGGTTGAATAAAATAATACTTTGTCATTTCTAATTCAAAATGTAACATTTCACAGGGCATAGCACAAAATTTAATAAACTAATGCAGTCCCAATTTTCACATACTTAAAAATATAACCATATTGAAATGTTTCTTGTAGGTTCTGTACTTTAACAGATCCAATTTTCTTTAGAAATGACAAACAAGGCTAGGTAGAATTCTACTTTGGTATGGTAAGGTTGGGTCGGGTTGATTACCGGGTTTGGTTAGATTAGATCAGATTAGAGAGTATAGGACTAGGTTAGGCCAACCATCCTATCCAAGTCTCCAACACAACCGTGCAGCTCCCGCTGTACTTACGATGACGCCTCGGAGCTAGATATGGAGGCGAGGCTCGGGGCCCGTGGGGAAGCCCCCGGCCCGGTCACCGGCAGCACCTCCTGCGACCGCTGAATGCTCCCTGCGGACGCCCGCTTGCGCCCCCATCCCGAGCCGGCCACCTCTAGATACGGCCACAAGTAGACACACCGGTTCAGACATATCCTCGCACACGTTAAGGAATGGATGTACAACGGATTTAAATAAATCAATCATTGACCATTATTCTAGACCATAGTTTTTTTTAATTATTGGTTCATTTACGTGTAAGTTCGCGAGCACAAATTCAATATGTTTATTTTTTATTCGTTTGTCATGACACGGTTTTGCCAGAGTTCAAAAATGACTTGCATCACGTTAAGTAGATACTGAAGGACTACCATGTCAATCAAATAAACCATGATGTGTAACCATAGACGTCTGTAAAGTCTCCATTCTTAGTATTATTTTGCATTTTCTTTGCCTTACTATCTACTTTGCCAAATTGACATTTGTCTGCTAAGCAATTTATTGAAATTCATTATTTTAAATGAAAACTATAGGACCACTTTTGTTATAAAACCAAACTGAATCATGGCATTCCTGAATCCTTAATTTGTATCAATAATATAATTCTTCTTCCCTTATACATCCATGTCCACCCAATCTCATGTGAATATCACATTAATTTTAATAAACACCAACTCTCCAAAAGCATTGTAAAATTATTCTTCTTGTTCTTCAGAAGAAGATTGTAAAACTATAATTTTAAAAATTTAAGACATAAACTTCTTTAGAGTGGATTTTTATTGAAAATTTAACTTACAGTATAATATAATTTAGAATATGTACATGTAAAGATGATCAGAGATTTAATTAACACTCAACATGTCCCGCTACGTAGAAAAAAAACTTGCACAAATCATTTAATTGTTTTTTAAAGACACTTTGTATTGTTCTCTGAACCCAGCTGGTTCACCAAATTGCTCATATTGTTGTTTAAAGAGATTTTCACTGACAATATGAAATTTCATCCAACATTTAATCCATCTGTTTTTCTCATAACTTTTGTAACAAAATAGGCAGAATTGTGTTACATCTAAGGTGTTTCTCCTTAAATAACAATATTGTCAAAACATAGAAGATTGGCTGTGTGCATAATTTTTAGATATTCTATAAAAAGTGTGGACCATTTTAATTTATTATTTTCATATTCAGCTGTTCTATGGTTTCGAAAATAATGACCAATTTTAACCTTCAAATTTAATTTAAGTTTTTAATCAAAGTAGGAAATATATACATTCTTGGTTGTATGCGCTTTCGCCAATGAATTACAAACAAGTTTATTGCCTATAGAAAAATATAAATCGATATTAGTTACTGTAATGATAGTTCAACTTTTTGCAAATAAACGAGTCAGAAATTTTGGAAAAGATGCAATCTTTGATTAGGTCACGGTTACTTGAACATTTTCTACTCATTATCAAGGCAGAAATTCACCTGTAAAGTTTTTGCTACTAGCTATGAGACACCCTGTATTTCTATTCCTAAAGTTTTCGAACTTATGCCAAATTTTCCATTCAGAAGTGATTTCTTCACTCCATGATAGTTTCACGTTTGGTAATGTCTGAGATGCACAATTCCCATGTTTAAATACATGCAAAATGCGCGCTTTTTCAAATCCATTTCTGAAGTATTAAAATAACTATAATAATTTTGTTTTTTTAATACATCAGAATGGCTGATCAATAAATAAATAAATATGACTCCTAACTGACAAATAAAAACAAATGTACAAATATTTCCCAACAAAGAAACCTTCAAAATGACAATAAAATTAAAACTGGCCACTGTTTCGAATCAACCTTAAAATCTTGGGTGATTTTTATAGAAATTGCAACACAGTTTGTGTAGCAAGTTTAGCTTATCTGAAAACCCACTTTCCATTAACTTTTTAATCTTGTAATTATTGTATGCATCTCATTTTCGTAAACTCCTACATTATTATTTAAAAAACATCAAAAAATTTCACACATTACCTCTCTTCTACATTTTGCCGGTAATATATCTGTGAAAGGAACAACCAAATGAGCTTGGAAGAGTTGTTCTTTAGGTACATATCTAGCAAGGAAAAATTAGATGAGTCTGATAATAAAATAAATGCGACTTTTTTTAAATTTTTGAAAAGGACAAACGACATGATTAATTAATTGAAAAATTTGGTAAAAAACAATGACATTAGTTAACTAGGTTCAGCGTTCTTGTGCCAAAAACAAAACTACTGGTGCAAAAAGAGATATTTTGTAAACAAACGAAATTCTCGTATTTTGTTTTGGCTCTCCCGAAAACCTGCATTTTTATACTCATTCGGTTGTTTGTTTCGCCCAAAGATATATAAAAAATAGTGCGACCGCATTTAAGATAAGAATATCAGGAGTGAACGAGATTCACTCCATCACTAAGAACTCAAGCGAATTAATAATTCAGCCTTATACTTTCGCAATATCTAAACAAACAGAATATAATGTTTTACGTAAAATATTAGAATCTGAAATAAAATTTGGATTAATAATATACACCACCTGACACAGATATGAAAACGGAGAGATGAAATGATTGCAAAATAAAGTGTAAAAAATAAATAAATAGTTTTTAAAAGTAAATAAATGTCTAATAAAAGTATATATTAATGATTAATAAAATTACATCTTGAGTACAGATAATTCTAACGAGAAAGAGATAATAGATACAGATTATAGATAGAACCTTCATTTGAAAATGACGATTGTGAACGTCGTGACAGAACATCATATTTTTATAAACACGATAAAATATTTTTTTTGACGAGAAAATATTTAATCAATTACTTTCCAGATCATTTCTGTAATTCATTATGTTGATTGTTGTGTCAGATCTACACATGACTAGTTCTTTCTTAAGGCGCGATATATACCCTGCGCACTTTCCACAAAGGTTCTTCCTTATCAAACACAATATTATCTATATCGAGGGTAGAAAGCCAAAAAAGTGTTAGTGATTATTTCAAACTCAAAAGGAGAGCATTTAACTGTTTTTGATTCTGATTTTGACAATGTTTCTTTTATTATTAAATAATTTCCATATGTATTAATCCAAAAGACATATGAGAATCGTTTAACAACAAAAGAAACATTATTTTGCTCTCCTGTAAAGTTCAAAATAATCTCTAAGGCCCTTTTGGCTTTCATTTTTAATACCATTTTTCACTATTTTGCAACATTTATAAATAAAGCACAAATTATTCCATCTAAAACTGAGTAACCCTTCTACCATTTCTGACCCTCGCAGTATACAACAGCGCGAAAATTACACCGTCGATGTGTCACACAAGAATTTATTTTCATAAGAGGGTAAAAACATTGCCAAAATAAATACAAATATTATTAATTAAAAGCACTGATTTGTAAAAACAAACAAATAATGATATATAACAAAGCAATACATTAAATAATTTATGTATTTAAATAGTCTACCTGACTAATTTTTTATCCAACCCCTACCAGATTACAATGCACCAAATTTAATTTAAAATTACTGAAAAAAATATCTAATTTAAAGTACATATTGTATTTGGAGATGAAAATATATAATTGCTCTCCCGAAATTCACTGTCTCTCTGAAAGGTATTTGTTATTCACAATAATGCTCTGTTTAAAATTATTAAAATCCATCTTTGATGCTCGTGGGACGGGTTAGGTTAGGTTAGGTAGAAGAGGAGTGAGTGTTGGAAGCCCAGGGATATGAGGGAATAATGATTGTCCTGTCTTTGATAAAACAGGTGGAATGCTATTTATATAATTAATATTGTGATGAAAGGTATTACGCAAAGATCACCAGTTGAATATTATTTTCCCTCCCACTTATATAAATGTTGTTTTTTATCATTCATATACACTGATTTTATTCTTCACAAACTCCGTCAATTTTTCAATCTTATGCAGCAGCTAGTAGTAAAAACTTTTAATTTTTTTGGGGGGAGTATTTTTCATTCAATTTTGAATAGGAAAAATTCTTTACAATTGGGTGAAATGTCGACAGCTATTGAGATAAGCATTTTTTTCAATATATTTGACTTACTTTCTTTAAAACGTTGGACTATCACTACAGTAACTTGTATGGAATACTAAAAATTAATTTGCTTTGATACAAGTCAAATAAAATGACTAAAACCTCACAAAAATATATTTTTCAAATTTCTGCACGGTTTTAGTCATTTTATTTGACTTGTATCAAAGCGAATGAATTTTTAATTTTCCATACAAGTAAGTGTAGTGATAATCCAACGTTTTACGCAAAATAAGTCAGATATATTGAAAAATGTCACTTATCTCCGTAACGGTCAACATTTCAACCAAAATTTAAAGAATATTTTCTATTCAAAATGAAATGAATAATACCATCCCAAATTTTCACTACTAGCTACGAGACACCCTATATACATAACCTATAATTTTTGTTCATATTCAATTGAAACAATGTTCAATACAATCTCGATATCTTAACATTTTACAACTTATAATCATTCGATACACATATTTATTGGCAAACTCATTACTGACTTGCAAATAATCAACTCACCTTAATACACAACATACGTTTAATTCACACATTCATTTAATAATTAAAATATCTGAACTAGGTTCACACCATATAGTTCATCAACTGTAACACTACAATCTACATATCTGCACAGCCCAAATTCAAACAATCATCAATGGTGTAAGGACCTGTCTCCATCAGCGCTGCCCTCTCCATCGCTGGATGCCGACGAGCCCCTAGAGAGACCCCCTGCAGGAGGTCGCAGCTCCCCAGGAACGACTTCCTCGCTGCGGTGGACCGTGAAAGAGCTTTTTCCCTTCTTGCCGAAGCCTAACCTACGCTTGCGACCTAACCAAACATACCCAAATTATGGCTTCACGTTGTAATGATCGCATAAAGATTATAATTTCTAAGATTGTAAGTAATAAACCTCATACATATTGAGAAAATGTCTAAGTTCCTTTATATGGGTAAGAATCGGTTAACTAGTTTTTAAGTTAATTATTTCACAGATTCAAATACGAAACAAAAAATTCAATAATTTTAATAAATAATTTGATTTATGAAATCTTAACAAATCTATTCAAGTCACAAATAAGGATATCCTGGTTGAAATATAAATTTTACAAATTTTTCATTTAGTATGTAACTTGTGAAAAATATATATTTAATACAAAGTCTAAACTCATAATCAAGTGCCAATATTTGCTCAACAAAAATGACAGATCCCCACAAACCCCAGTTATGATACAAATTAATCAATTGCTATCTGTCAATTGTCCATAAAATTTTAAACAACTTAACAATCTTCAATGTGCTTGTCTCTTAATACTTAGGAGCAATCTAAAAGTTCACGCAACGTGCTAGTGCATCGCTATATAGACACACTATGGCAGGGGAATATTCACAAAGCTACCCGTGCAACTTGGCAATATCCTGAACATCAAACTAACACCTCACTAGATATTATGGCAAAGCAACAATGAGATATCTTGATAATCATTATTGTAATATTGAGAAAGTGCACACATTTTTTTATAACGACAAATGCTTATCAATAATTTATAATGTCCGTATTTATGTAAAAATATCCTATTTTGGGACACAATATATACAATATGGCATCAGTGCAATATACAGCATTTACCAAACTTAACTTTCTACAATAGTGAATTTATATCACATATAGTAAATTTACACAGTATCTGTGTATAATATTACATTTGAGGTAATATTGCACTATCTATGCTTTGTTTCAGAGATGTCACAAAGTGACCCCATAAACATGAGCAAAGTATTATATAGATATGGAGGATAATGCCGAGTTGATGGATCATGTCCAAAATAATCATCACAGCTGCCGGGGAACTAAGATTGCAAAACAATCGTAAAACATGTTTTCGCTTCACCAAGTTCGACAGATGTTATTATGTGACTTTTAATCACAATCGATTACAATTTCTCAGATCAAAATCTTCATCAAAGTCTGTGTTATTTATCACTTTTAGATATTCATTAACGCTTGTGTCGCAAACATGTAATTATGTCAATTTAAGTATTTTGTCAATAGCAATGATAAGTGAGAAACTACCAATTAGTGTATAATCAGTACCAGTAAAATTATAGAAGAGAATATGCTTCAAATCGTGTCTAAACAGGGGCGTACAGTGGGAATATTTCAGTATAATTTTGAAAAAAATAAATTAAACATATCTCGTAAAATTCCTACCACAATTATTATCATAATATTTATATTTTAATACATATGTGTATATCATAATATTTTGTCACATAAATATTTAATTCCTATTTTTTTTCCAAAATATATTTATATTATGAAGAAGCGATAAGCTTTATATTATATTATGAAGCAATTGACATGTGGATGCTCAAAATAAGCATTGGACAGGTTTACGGATGATGATGTTATGGTTCGGACGAACTAAGAAAAATAAGTAATTTAAACAATAAAAATTCAAAAACTTCAATATATTGGACATGCGACGAGAAATCCAAAGAAGTTGTTTTTCGTTTGCTTGCAAACTTGCATTTCGTAATGCAGGAAAAATTGCCGGAAGTCGGGGCCCTGGATGAAGGAGAACATCACGGCTGTAAATCTAAGACAGTGGTTTGGCCAGTCTACTGTAGAGCTATTCCGGGCCACAGTCAATGAAGTGAAGATGGCCAATGTCCATTGAATGGATGGGGCACAAGAAGCAAAAGATTCCATAAGTGGGAATTCTTTGCGTACTTTTCGCATATTGCTAGAAAACTGTCTGGAAAAATTGGTGATTCCTAATTACTGGTGGAAATGTACAAGGACAAAGAGATTTTGATTGATTGTTGATATCTAGCATAAGGATAGTCCAAGTCCGTGCCTCGGTACATATACTAAATATGGCCAAGGATTGCAAAGAGCGTAGGCAAGCAGTTCGTACTGGAGAAGTTGATTAAAGGAATATGATGCTTAGACACGATTTATTGATAACAATAATAATGATGAATTATTCACAAGAACTATGTATTTATATCCAAAAATTACCTGTTAAGACAGACATATTTAAAATCTTATAACGACTGTAATAAGAGGCAATCTAAATAACTGTCAAAATAGATTTTTGATCCGAGAAATTGCAGTTTGGTGATTTATTAATCTCCAACACTCTTCATCCAATCCTCTTTATCAACACCATCATTATCATTCTTTCGCTGCTGCTTTGCATCTACAAAAAACAAAAAAAAACCTACCTTGTTTGGATGTATTCTCTAAGTTCCACATGTAATCTGGTTCATCCATCTCTTCGTTGTTACTTGCAATTAATTCTCTGTCAAACAACGGGAGTCTACCGTACCAACCTCTTGGGAGCCATAAACCCATTGGGTATATTCATGACAGTCAAAGATCATATTTTCTGGGATTATCTGCAGTGTTTTATACAACCTTTCTGGCCGACGTTTCTATCCCCTGCAATGAGATCCGAAACCTCAACCAAAAAGTCATAGAAAACAGCAGAATATTCCAGAAAACCTAAACCAGAAGTTTCTGAGCGGCCGTGAAAACCTAAGAACGTTTTTATATCATATTTTATTTGTAAAGTTACGACTTTTCAGACAAAAATGATATTTTGGTACATAATAATATTAAATAACGTACAATGTAATTCAAACCCCGATAATTCCAATTTTTCAAACCCACAACAGATTAACCCCGATAATTTGAAAACCCCTAATTAATTAATTAATTGATTAAGTACATAATTCGTAATTTGAAATAATTTTTAGCCCCTTGCGGCTTAGATCAATACAATTTTAGTACACATAGTTCGAAATTTGACAAAACTCAAAAAATATTTATATTTTTTCATAAGTGAGAACAATAAATATTTGGATATCTAATACTTTAGTAATAGATATGTCACAATATTTGTATTAGCATAATAAATATTGCATTTTCACAATGATTTCTTTAAATATGTAAAAATACGGACTTTTTCACATATTATTGGCTTTTTTCATGACTTTTACAATTTTTTGCGAATTTCACAATCGCATTCAACTTTTTTTTGTGTCTTGATTTTGAATTAACGGGATTCCGCATAGTTCAAAATATACTTTTGGGTCCCTTGAATTTGGAATTAATGTGGTTCTTCTGTAATTAGTTAAAGCTGTCTACTGGTAACAAACAGTTCTGGGTTTGTGTCTTGGTGTTAATTAATTTTTTCTTTGTGGTACATATAATTTGTTTTAAAACATTGATATTAAAAATCCTATACTAGACGATAACATCGTTTGTCAATATTTAGGATATCCAACATGATCGTATTCAGGGTTATGCAGTGAGAACAAGAGGCACAGCTTTTTCCTAAGCATATATTTTGAAAATAAACCGAAATAATAGATGTATATCATAATATACCCAACAAAATAAATTTAATTAACATATTAGTCAGATTTTAATATTTCGTAATATTCTGCGAGATAAATATTTAATTTTGATTTTTTTCCAAATATGTATATGTTTAAATAAAAGTCATGCTTCTTGTCCTCACTGCACGACCCTGATCATATTATCCGATAGGATCAACGGAATTGTTTTTTAAAGGGACGATGATGCACCAAGTTTATTAGAAGTAAGATTTAAATAAAAGAACACTTTATACAGGTGGCCACATAAAATTTTTATTCTGACATAAGTGAGAATATTTGAGGAATATGTGCAGATCAGAATGTGAAAAATACATCTTCTATGTAGGTACATAGACTGAAGTGAGGAAATCAATTCAATTTTTGTTTGATAAGTAGAACATTGTGCATAAACATGATACATTTATAAAATGCTTTATTCCAAATGTGATTTATTCAAATTAGAGTCCAGCATGGCTGCCATTTTGGGTACAGGTACAGTAGACCCGAGTCGTGAGCGACACTTGTATTAATCTTATTCCGAGCAAATTAATTCCAACTCTCAATGAAGAGATGAGGACGGACCGTCACGGAACGTGGAGAATGGACGAAGGCGCAACTGACGGCGGCAAACAAGCGAAACCCAACTAACAATCAAGGAGAGAGGTGTGTGCGGGCGAGGGAAGTACTATCCGTCATGTTGTCGCAAATGTTTGGTCGCAAAAATACACAAAAGAAATTTTCAAATATGTGACATATTATTGTTATTTTTCAATGCATGATAAAATTGTGTCGCACGACACAGTATTTTTTATTAATTGCTATGAATATTAAAATTTATTTCTTAAACGTACATATGAGATACTAATAATTACTTGATTACTGAAAATTTTTTGATTACACAAAAATTCAAATTTGTGCTAAATTATTACAAATACAACTGTAATATTTTACGGTTAGCAAATAATAGTAGAGTTTCTTTTCGATCATGTTGCCTTGTGTCAGATTTGTTCTAGCTGACATTCCATCGGCTCTGATGGTGGCTTTTGAAATATGGACTGAATAAAGTTAATTGATCCACGGCAGAGTAACCAAAAAGAAAAAGATTTTAATGTTACGTCACTTTTTTAAATTATATATTTTTGGAGAAACTTTTCCGAAAATGACATCAGTACATTTATGTGGGACGTGTGCTGGGGGATTTGTGTGACGGGAGAGCATCTATAAGCCAATCTTAATTGTTAAAAATATTATATTTGTCCTGCGCGGGAAAATATTTTTAACGCTCTAAAAACACCACTCGTCTAAATGCTGTAAAACAAATCCTCGTTTTGGGTATTTTTTTAAATATTATGAAGGGTTTAATATGTATGTTGAAGGAAAAAAAGATTAGTTGTACATAAATGTCAATATTGATAAGATGATATTTTATAAAAGTATAATTTAAAAATAAATCTTGAATAGAAATGTATGAAATTCTTTAAAACAGTATGTATTAGAAAATAAATTCATCTGCACAAAAATATGTTGTTAATGAAAAAAATCTTGTTTATTTAAATAATCATTTTAAGTAAATAAATTTTTGTAACAATTGATTTGAAATAATAAAAATAACTATGTAAATATATCCAGTAAAAATATTTTTAGATATCCTAATACAAATAATGAAAAGGAATTATAAATAGTGATTCATCTAAGGAGACTCCATAATCGTATGAAATGATTAACTGAACCGTAACTATGATTTTTGTATACATTATACATACATAGATAATAATATAAAATGTTTGAAAAATTTAAAAAAGAATCGAGTTCATTTTAAATATTCTACATATTCAAACTGACACTACAAATAATATAATAAAAATCCTATTAGGGTATTAGGATCCTCTTAACTTTAAAAAAGATTCTAATTCACAAAACCTGATCGATCTGAATTCAAAATAAGAGAATTGAATTCGAATGATATTCCTTTTCATTATCCTTTTTCTATCATCACGGAATTCCACTAACGGAAAGCCAACATAGCAACGACGCCTTACCTGTCGCCGACAGCTGCGAGGTGGAGTTGCTCTTCTTGCCCATGTTGCCGAAGTGCGCGCTGGCTCGCAGAGGCTCGACGGGGACCAGGCCAACGCTCCCCGCATGGCCCGCTCCTCCTCCCCCACTACCACCGCTGTTGCTGCTGTTGGGGGTGTTGCGCATGCCGACAGCCGTGTCGCTGAGGCTGCCATCTGCGAATCGATCGTTATATAAATTGGTTACACAAAGCTTATAAAATTTATTCCAATCATCAGTTGCTATTCTGAAAAACATTGCAAGCTAAATTTGTATAAACCCCTACCAGATTTTAGGGCTACCAGTTCGAGACGTACCCATCTCTTCGACAGGACCAACACTACACTACTAGGTTCACAACACTATAAACCACAACCATAGTATTGTTAACTCTACTGGTCCTGACGAAGAGACAGGTACGTCTCGAAACCAGTAAACTTAAAATCTGATAGTGGTTTATACAAATTTAACTAACACTGTTATAATGTCTAACCACAAAGTTAATGCTTTAAATATTAAAAAATAATTTTTCTATTCTTATCTCCTCAACTATTTTCCAGGAATTTTGACATGATTGTAAAGTGAAATGTGAAAATTATTATAAGAATTTTGATACAAAAATGTTGATTTTGACTAAAATGACTTTGACTTTGTCATTCCAAGGTCATACAATTTATAGATGTCATCATCAGTTCGACCAGGGTCTGCAGATGACATTTTGTTGTAAAATATAATGATGAAAATTGACTGAACAAAATATTTGAATTTTCTTGCAAATAGCTTAGATCGCTTATTAGAAACAAATCTTCAACTGACTTTTGTCATATTCACAAGAAAGTTGAGAATGTTGAGCACATGTCGTATATTATTCTCATACTGTGTTATTCATGAGATCAAAAAATGTATTTAAACTGTGAGTGTATTCATAATCTGTGCAATACGTATTTATACTTGTACGTCACTACACAAAAATACACTTATTTTCTTGTCTTTGTTTTCATCATTGACACTGATCTTGAGTTCCTTAATACGAAATGGCGTGGACTAGGATGTATGTTTTATTTATGTAGTATAATTATTGAAAAGATATGTATAACCAAAGTATAAAACAAACATCGAGTATTTCTTGGCTTCAGAAAAAACTATGGGTAAATTCAGAGGCACATTGAACTGTAGAAAACTTGATTTTCAAATCTTTGTGCTGTGTACCTTCACCAGGTAACAGAATTAAATCACATCTTGTGAAATAGTACATACTCCGATAATTTGTAAAATGAATTTAAAGGTGGAAGTCTACGTTCAGTATCGAAACTTCGCTTGACAATCACTTTGATGTATGCAGCAATTGTTTTTTAATGTCATTTATCGGGTTTTGATTAAACGTACTGTTTACTATTATATTTTGAACGTGCGAACGAACGAAGCAGTTCTTGCGTGAACGAAAGAAGCAGTGTGTCTATGATTTGCAAACTATTTTAAGCATTTACCTTAAGCTATTTGTTTAATATCAGCAATCATCAAGAATTAAATTCAATTAATTCTCTGCCTAAATGTCATTTTAGTATTTCATTTTTAAATATAAACACATAGTTTTTCACGTGTACAGGTAAAGGAATATGGGGTTTCAATTACGGACAGCACAAGAACACTCATATGATCACATTTCAGGGCAATTTGCTACGGAATAGGCATCCTTGGAAAAGTATTACATAAACGTTCAGGTGAAATTCGAGTTAAATAATAAATAAACCATTAAACAAAGGCAGTTGACAATTTAACATATGTATTCTAAATTTCTCACATACCTGTTTTATCTTCTGGTGGTACATCTGCGTTACTCAAGCTCCTCGTGAACTGCGATCTGTGTCCGTCTCTCCGGTCTCTCTGACTTGTCCTCTCGCCTCTCTCACTGTGACTCCCTCCGTCTCTGTACTCGCTGTTCGGCCCATTAGGTTTTTGAACGTGTTTCACATTCGGCGCAGGTGTTTTTTTAACGGGTGTTTTCCCGGCAGGTTTGTTTGCGGGTGTTTTTTTGTTGTTTTTTTTCATCGAATCGGTGCGTTTGATGGAAGATTTTTTGGCGGGAGTTTTTGAAGTAGATTTCAGCGATGACGACGGGGAGCATTTCCGTCCGGAGGCGTTGTTGGCGGTGATGAGAGATTGTAGAGTTTTGCAATGCGGCAGGCCATTGGACGGGCGTCGGGAGCGGTCGGGCGTAGCGGGTTTGGGGGACAAAGCGACAGAGTCATTAGCAAAATTGTTACAGGAACTAGGCTTACCTTTATCGCTAGCGATAGATCTGGAACTAGCCTCTGCGCTTTTAAGGTGGGGCACATTTACTTTGGATTTTTTAATGATGGAAGGTAAGGGCTCTTTTGCTGATAAATCACAGCTACCGGAGGAACGGAATGCGGATGAATGACTGGTGCCGAAGGCGGTGTATTCAAAATACTCAGGTTTTTCATTGATTGAAACAGAACTCATTCTCTTATTAGGCTCTTTGTCCTCTGCTATTGAACGCATGGAGCTTGTGTGGTTGTAAGGATCTAGTTTAGTCTCCGGATTGTGATCGGGCAGATCACCCGTGCTGAGACTCTGTCTCCTGTCAGTAAATCTTTTTGTCCTGGCCAGTAGTTCGTCATTTGTCATGAACACATCGTCAGAATATTCACCGGCAGAACTTCTGTCTACAGATACTTGGGATTCAATTTTTTTTATTTTATTATCTATTTGATCCCTGGCTTCCTGTTCTTCGATCGAAGTTTGCTCCAGTAATAAAGAATTACATTTTAAAAATAGAGAATGCGAGTCACTTTCCTCGGAATCTTCACGTTCTACGGTAGGGTGTTTATTTTTTGCGTGACTTTGAGAATTTTCAGCTCCACGATTCATGTTTTCAGTTTTTTTAGGATCAATATTTTTAAAAATTTTCTCATTTCTTTGTGGTGAATCATTGTGATCAAGACTAGTTGAATTCTTTCGCATTTTGTCAAGGTGTTTGGAGTCATCGCCTATAAAATGCATATCGTTTTCGTAACTGGAAGTCAATTCCAAAGATAGAGCTTTTTTCCTTTCTTTGGTCGACATTTCCATAAACTCATTCCTAACTTCGTCGATTATAGATTTGATGGAATCGATACTATTTAATTTCTCTTTCGATTCTGATTTCAAGTTCTCCACTTGCGGATTAACTTGATACTTTTTCTGTCCTGTGGGTGAAAAATTTGGTTGCCCTTCTTCTAAAGATGTTTGCTTGGGTTTTCTGGTTCGTTTGGATTTTGTCTCGCCATTTTTATTTTCAGAGTTTCCACCAGAACTCGGCGCATCAAAACTGCGATTTTCAAAACTGGACAAGTGTATTTCGGTCTCGGCTCCGCTACACTCGCTATCGTAGCCATATAGATTAGATTGTTTCACAGTTAAGTTCTGTGATGCCTTATCTGAGCTTTCACTTTTACACTCACTGAAGGTTTTATCGGGTGCATCACCCTCTTTTTTTTCATCTTCGAGATCGTCGCAATATTTGCACACAGGTTTTGAATCAAACGACGCTGAAGAATCAAAACTTTCCGCTTTATTTTCTTTTTCGACATAGTCGCAAATTTTTCTATCAGATGTTGTAATTTTCAAACGATCAAAATTGAGACACATATTAGAGCCCTTTGACACCCAGCCGCTATCTGAGTCATAAGAAATGTCAACTATTCTTCCTTCAGAAATGAAAAAATGACTACGGATTTTTTGAATCTTAGGATTTAATTTTAATTCTTTGAACTGGGGGTCAACTGTGCAATCATCTTTTTGTGGAGCAGCTTTGTAAATCTCGCTCGGTGATCTATCGACGCTGAACTGTTGAATCAAGTGATCCAGCATTTCGCTTTTTACATCGAGATCGCTGGCTTCGAGGTCTGCGTTAGGACTTTCATGTAGGATACTCGGTGGAATGACTTGGATGGATTCAGTATCAATCTTGGGAATTGAAGGTTGCGGCGCAGCTATATTTGAATCAGTGTACGATTCTAAACTGGATGAATGGGGATTGGTTTGATGTAGGTTTTGCAGCAGCCTCCTGCCTTTGTTTAGATCTAAATTCAGAATAAACTCGTTACGATTGTCCGTTAGCTTGTAGTGGTTTGTCATTATAGGCGGAGCGTCGCAATCACTGCTGAGATCGCTCGTCTCTCGACCGGTAGCACTCAGACTTCTACTCAAATAATATTTTCTGGTTCTTTCTCTCAGAGTCATACTCGACCTGCTCCGGTTCATTTTTTTCTTAGTCTTGTTCGACCATGGCTCGCTATTAGCTTTGAGGTGTATCTTTTCATTGAGAATTTTGTTCTGCACAATACGAATGATGTGGTCGGGGAGGTGGACGGGAGGGAGCTTTCTGCGTTGCGGGGGTCTCGAGGGGCCGGTGTCGGGGAAGGAGGGTTGGATGCTACCATCACTTTTCGGGAGAGAAGCGGGTAAACTAAACTGATGTTGAAGTTGACTGTAAGTTAATGAAATTTCGAAAGAATATTTTAATCTTAAAATTCATTCTTTTTTTTCGTTTCTTAAAAATATGCTTTTGAAAGCCTTCTAAAATGTTATTTTTGGAAAATATATTTTATTGAGGTTCTAAATTAGAATAGAATTTTTTAATCAGTTTTGGTCAAATAATATTTCTTAAGGCGCTACGCGCTAATTTGAAAATTGTAGAAGAATGTAAAATGTTATCTTTTTTAAAGAAAATTTCCAAAAATGTTATCAGGGGATATCCAACTATTCGTCAAGATCATTTTTTATTTGTAAGTTGAGATAACACTTTTTCATATTCAAAAATAAATTCTTGTTTCACTTTGTGATCAGAGAACTGTCGGAGCGTGGAATCAACACAAATATCGGCTGTCATGCTTGGAACAAGGTGTACTCACTGCGCGTGTCCGTGGTCCCGGTGGTGGCTGGCGCGCGGCCGCTCACTTTGCGTGGAAAATGCGCTGCTGGCCACGCTCTCCATGTCCGAGTCGGCCAGGTCTTGCGCGGAGGGGTGGGGACCGGGCGGGCCCGCCGGCCCGGGCGCTCCGCCGGGCCCCCGCCCGCCGCGCCGGCCCCGCGCCCCGGCCCGGCTGCCCGAGAGCTCCGAGTCTGAGAGCCCCGTGTAGTGGCGCTCCCAACCTAGTGTACAAGTAGTCGTTCACGATAGCACGTCCCACGGGCCCGGTGCTGCCCCGCCCACCCGACTATTTACTCTCGTGATACTTTTTATAATCATATGGGGAACATCGAATCAGGCAGGAGGTTTTCAAGTGCTGCATGCGAGGATGTGAAGGATCTGTTCATTTTCAATATCTAGAATATACTCCGGTTGAACACAGAGGAAAACATATAGATGGAAATGGACAAATCATTCCACAATTGAATCATTGAAAATCACAATATAGATTTATAAATGTATATCTGTTCTAATATACAGAGGTGGCCAAAAGATGTATAAAAACTTCAACATAACCTGTATCTGATTCATGTGAAAATTTTCTTCCTACAATTTAATTTACATTTTAAATTTATATTTTTATCTGGATTTCCAATGTTCAGAGGACCTTTCATGCTTCCATTTTTCATTTTCCTATATTTAGTTACGCAATGTTCTGCAATGTAGTGATAATGAGGATCCATTGTTCTATTTCTCCCATTCTACAAACTTAATTTTTACAAAAATTGTATACAGTTATGTATTTTTCTACATGCTGCATACTTTTGCGCTGTTTTATTATTTTATGTATTATTTTTCCAAATAGCTATGTATTTTGCTAACCAACATTCTCTTTTTTTGGGAATGGCTGTGTAAAAAAACGATAATTTAATTCATACCGGAGTCAAGGGATAAAATTAGGTCACCTTTGACTACCAAACTTAAAACATTGGTATCCAGATACTTTTTATTATGAAAAACTACTACTTGAACAACATTGGCCAATGTTTCCACTAAGATTGATGTCTATGCTGTTCTTATTTGTTCTCAGGGTGCCAACAGTGTAGCTGATTTTCTATGATACACAACGTCCCGTAACGTCAGGAAATAATGCAGTGGTATTTAACCACGTAGTAAACAAAGTTCTCACGGTCCATTGAAAGAATAGGGCACTAAAAGAAGAAGGTGTTTAACCGGGAGAGCACAGAGGAAACTCAAGTTGCACGGAGTGAAGACCAATCAAATCTCTTCTTACGCACATTATGCATGGTACTGATGGTTTCGAACTAATCAGGAATATCTGCAATCGTCAGACGTGTTAGTGGCTTTATTGCAACCACAGGTTTTCATAATGGTTGTACTTCAACATTCTCTAATTAAAACCACAATTTTAAAATGGTCTTGAATTTCTCAAACGGTAACTGTACATCTGCCATTGAAAAAAAAATAGCGATGTGAACACGGAGTATGTGTTGCATCAATATTCTTACTATTTTCAAACTAAGCTAAACGCTTGTGCTGTGAAAACAGGACTAACTTGCTGGTTTCCTGGAATAGGGCTTGAACCACCACCACATCACTATCACCACATCGCTTGAACGACCACCACATCACTAGGCGGGCGTCATGATCACTACACCAACAAGCCACTTTTGTTTTAAAGTTCTACCTGCGTAGTGATGCTAGCATTCATATGAAAAAACACATCTTCTGAGATAACTTCATTCTAAATAGCGTTGCCTTAGTTTGATTCAACTATGGAAAAGTTCAGAAATTATAAAAGTAAAGTTTATTTACATTTTTTCGACATCCTCTGTAGATATGTATATGTACTCTATTTTATTTTGTAACCTTGTGAAACATTGGTGTATAGTTTTGCAGTTTTAAAAGCAGAATCTACATGTCCATGGAGCGTGATATCGTGAACGGATTACTAAAACATATACATACAAGCCCAACACTACTATCATTGCAAAACGATGTTTCGATACTGAAATTCGTTACTAAATATAATAGCTTCTATTCTGGAGGACTAAAATAGTCTAATTTTTAGGAAGTAGAAAGATGACTGGTGTATTACATCAATCAAACAAGTTTTGCATTTTAACTAAAATAATCTATTTAATATTTTCTTCACTGAACATATCTAATATGTTATGTTGCGGAAGAATTTTTACTATGGAGTGAATATTGCTCAAACATGGGCATTGAGAAAGGTAATTTTATTACTACAGTGTCTAGCGTAGAATCTTGTAAGGACGTTAATAATAATAATAATAATAATTGGATAATTTGTATAGCGCCGTTTTCGACGTTATATTGTTTCGTTCTGAGGTATATTGTGTTATATCAATTTGATTTTGATTCATTACAGGGATGGAAAACGGGTGTAGTACGTCCCATATACTATACAAGGATCTAAATAATTCAAATATGTTTTATTTTTAAGTGTAATTTCAAATGTTACTCACCGATCTATACATCAATAAGATACAAGGTGTGGGAAAATGTTCCTCAATGGTTTGATGGTCAACGGTTTCTTTAAATATTATTATTATCTACAATAAAATGTCTTGTATTCAAGTTGTTCACTGCAATAGACTTACTCATTTGCTAACTAACTGAAGTTTTTACTGTTATTAACTGTACGTACATATGTCCAAGTTCAAGACTAAACCCAAATTCACCATGAATGTAGTCAATAACTGAGCGACAACGTATACTTGTATACACTGTCGTTATTAGAGAAATAGACAAATTGTATTTATTTAAAGCAGGCAAGACGCATACCTCCGGCTCCCGTACTTCTGTAGGTGTGAGCGGCGTTTCTGTGCTGCATCCCTCTCTGTCTGTCGTCCAAGTCTTGTCCACTCCAAACACGATCTTTCATCGCCCGCTGGATTGTCTGAAACACCATTACAATTCACCAACGACTCCTGATATCACAAAAAACTATTTTGTATCTGATTACAGTAAAAAAATGCTCTCAATACGGTGATCCTAGTCACGGTATGGCGTGCTTGTTTTGCTTAGCGGTTAGTCCCAGAGAACGACACCAAGATATTAATTATAATATGTAAGGCACAATGTGTAATTATATTTTATTTATTTGTCAGTTAACTAAATGTACAATTTGTACAAAGCGGAAGACTGCTGGTAAGTTGTAAATTGAGATTCACACGTGTGAGCGTTAATATGTGGTACAATGATGTACAGGGTGTCTCTTAGCTCGTAGCAAAAACTTTAAAGATGGATTCCTGCCTTGATAACAAGTCAAAAATATGGAGATATGCAATATCAAAATTTGCATTTTTTTCCAATATTTACGACTTATTTTTTGTAAAAAGTTGAAGTATTATTACAGCAACCTGTATCGATTATGAAAAATTCATAAACCTTGTAAAAAAATTATATTTTATGTTTTTACAAGACTTTAAACATTTTATTCGACTTGTATGAATGAATGAAGCGAATGAATTTTTCATAATCGATATAAGTTACTGTAATGATAATTCAACTTTTTATAAAATGTAAGTCAGAAATATAGAAAAAACTGCAAATATGATATTGTGTATCTCCATAAATTTGATATTAGGTCATGGTTGCTTGAACATTCACACTCAACACTCATTAATAATCACATGTACGGGATAAAACACTTTTCTTTCTAATCGATCAATTTACTTGAGAAGAATTTTTTTTTCAGTTATTAAAGAAAGTTTTCCAAGTGGGATGTATTCCAGCTTTGTGTAAAATGGGTTTTATCCAATGAAAAGAACAGGCGGTGGTAATTACTGTTCTTGTTTTATTATCTGTAAAATTCTGTTGGCGACTGACCCTAGGCTACCGCGATCTTAAACTACACGTTGACAGGAAGAAGAAATTGATAATGCCCTCGTAATTATGCAAATAGAATAAAAAACACGAGTTTTCTTTCCATACATGTGAGGTTTAATGACCTTATTTTATAAATTCTGTAAATTTAAGTAAGCATGTACACACATAACTCCATTATTTAAAAAAAAATGTAATGATATTTTATTTATTACAATTTTGTGTAGCCAATTTAGAGTACAGGTAGAAGACCATTTAAAAAATGAACATTTAGGGGAAGGTTTATAGGGGATGGTATCACAGAATCGAGATACAGTTTAATCAGTTGAAAATAGTATCGTGGAACATGCGTAGCCGAATTTGGAGGGTTGTTAAGTTACCACATTGGCAGATTGAGAATCACCAATTTGGTAGTGAAAAGAAGAATTCCCACCCTACATATGGAATCTTCTGATGTTCATCGAATGTATAGTGTGATGTTCATCGAATGTATAGTGTGATGTGTGCAAATGTCGTGTGATGTGTGTCAAATTTGTAAGAGAGGCGCAAGGCACAATCAAATAAGGAACAATACTCATAGTGTGATACACTGAATTTATCTTAGATTAATGGAGGCTACATGTGAAATTACACTTACAAGATTAAATGCTTCTAGTCTATTGAAAGGCCAAAGACAGAATGCCAGGAAAAAGATGGTGCAAGCTACATGGAGCCGTGTCTACGATTGGTTGGCCCGCTCCACATTAGGACCCATCTAGACTACAGCCCAGGATCGACATAGGATGAATATTATATGTGAACCGATGTGCCTCCTAGAGATTTGAAATTGATGCCTTTAAAATACAGTAATGGATACTGTGGACAGCAAGATGCACAAATTACTCCACTCCGCATGAACTACAATCTATGCACTACATCAACGAGAGACTCTCAACCATTTACATGAGCAAATCTTTAATTTCTTTGGGCATTTTGCAAATAAGAGAAGATAGAATCGTTGTGGTGGGCCACATCCAAGGTTAGAAAGGAAGAGAAGGACCCCACCTATAAGACCGACCAATAAGAAAAATCAACAGTGCTGCTCTGATGACAGCTCTTGTGTTTATTATCATCATTAATATTTATACCAGTTTGTGATTTTAATGTAATAATAAATTAATTTTGCGCTGTCTGGACAGTATAAAGGCCTCCGGTAGCAGCCACGCAATGCTGCATTGATAAAATAAGAAAAAGATTCTTCACAAACACTAATGTCAATGACATAATAATCTTTCTCGATTTAAAGAAGATATATATTTAAGTTCTTGAGCGAAATTCACGTAAATGTATGCTTTACAGGAACGAATCACAGCTTTAAATCTTCTATATGAAGTTTTCTCTGATTCTGTCAATTTTCATTTCACATTGGGCCAAGTTTTCTAGAAGAATATCTGTCATTTGAATTTCACAGTGTCACGGATTTTATGCCAATAATGATCATAGGGTGACCAAGATTGCCATGTAGCATTAAAAAATGCCAACGTGATGGCGAATAGTAGAACCAACATGCTCATAAAATGGTCCTGGGTAAGCGGTGGGTTGCCAATCACAACTCTTAAGCTAATAATACTGATAAAAGTGGAGGTTCGTAGTGAAAAGTGGAGGTTTATAGTGAAAAGTGGAGGTTTATAATGAAAATTGGAGGTTTATAGTGAAAAGGGGATGTTTATTAATATTGCAATCCCCGGCAATGCAGTCAGGAGAAGAATGAAGAAGAGAATGCAGAAAATGCATTTCTAAAAAAGAGTGAAATATGCTATGGATTTCATTCAGATCCTCAAAATAAAGACAGCACTGAAAAATAGGTTTTTCTATTATTATTGTTCTTCCAGTTCATATATGTACCTACATCAAATAAAACCCTTAAAACGCAAGTACACAGATTAAAAAGGTCGGTACATATCAGTTAGTCAGCCATCTCTCGGTTAAAATGAATGACTCAAGAGCTGGTTGTGTATTGTATTTTTCTACTGCTCTACATGATTAGAATGTTCATAGACAGGAGAGAGTTTTTATAGGTAAATGCCGCGGATTAAAGAGACAATGAATGCGTACATCCACAGATCATAAATAACCGTTGCAATATTGCTACCAGAAAGCAATACATAACAAGACTCCAATTTATGCACTTGTTTATTTTTTTATCCGAATACCAACAACTACAGATGTGAAGCAATAAATGTATCAATACTATTGTCATATTTGTATAACCAATGCGATCTAGAAGCGCCCTTGAGATGAGTATTCGCGAAAACGGCGCTATATAAGTTATCCAATTATTATTATTAGAATCTTATCAACAGATATATGAAATATTTACTCATTGAAGATCTAGTTTAATGGCACGGATGACATTTGTCTTGGAATCTCATCTCGTAAGTGAGCACGGAGTGGGATAAGACTCCAGTTGTATTTTGTATAATGAAATGTGTATAATGAAAATTTGTATAATAACAGATAGTGTAATGCAGTTGGTACGTACTCATCTTCACTGACAAATCTCTAAGATAAGAAAGATCAAAGTCTCATCATTCGGAACTGAATAAACATTTTACAAAAACGGTCTCAAAGTTTATAAAAATATAAAGTCATTGGCGGTAGAGCCAAGAGAAGATGGCGACCAAATAAAAAATATCAAAGTCACGCTGAATACAATTACAATGTCCTCAAAAACAAATCTGCCTCGGAGATCAAAAACTGGAGAAACAGCACAAAACAAAGATCATGATGGAGGAAAACTCTTAAGCAGGCCAAGACCCATCAGGTGTAGAAATAATAGTGATGATGGCATGGAAAACCATATTTACTGAATGATAATATAAGTTTATAAAAAATATTAAAATTTTTTATTAGATTATCATCTAGGCAATTTCTCGGAGTCATAGAAAAATTTTGGAAGACTTAATCGCATTTGCAGAAAATACAAATTTAAAAAGACATTTTGTGAATATAAAACCAAATTAGCACACACAGGACATAATCAAAACAATCAGTTTTGTGATGTGACTGGGAATATTATGTCATCTGGCTGTCATCGATCTAGACACTAAACTTAATATGGTAATTTAGCTTACTTACTTACTTACTTACCATCACGCCGTTTCCCTGTGGGGGTAGGCAGAGAGGATAAAGCGCCATACTCTTCTGTCCTGACATACAACTTTCGCTTCGTCTACATTCATACATCTTCGCATGCAAGCTCGACGGTTGTTCAGGCTTCTAATAGGACCATCTTCCAGTATCTGGTTAATCTGGTCATGCCACGTCCTCCGTGGACGCCCTCTCTTTCTGGCGCCGTCAACACTTGCATCATATATCTTTCTTACCATTCTTTCTTCATTCATTCGCTCAACGTGCCCAAACCACCTGAGCGACCCTATTTTTATTCTCTGTATTATGCTACGATCAGCCTTACATTCATTCCTAATATCTTCATTCTTTACTCTATCATACATGGATATACCACACATACGACATATCTCCACTGCATTCAATCTACTTTCGTTCCTCTTCTGCCAGCTCCAGGCTTCACTTCCATACACATACATTAGTGTCGGTACCAGAACTCCATTATGTACCGCCAGTTTTGCCTCGGTAGACATATTTCTATCAGAAATTATTGCATTCAAAGCACCGTTTACCCTATTCCCGGCAGTCACTCTCCTCTCTATATCTTTCTCAACATTCCCTCTTCTATCGAACATACTTCCCAAGTACACAATAGCTCCTAAACCGAATAGTAGTCATAATCTTCCATTTTGGGATAATATACGGTCAAACAGTCTCACAATAGCAGACAGAACTCATGATTGTTTCTACTGTATCTAAATCCAGTGCCTTTTCAATAATGTGGAGTAAGATAAGTGAATAAATAAACTGTAAGACCAAACATTATTTACTATAATTATACAAGTAAGAACGGCAATTAACTCATCTATATGATCGATATGATGATACATCGTCATTCACACTGTAAAATGTATTAAAAATCTGGCCCAAATGTTATTTTTGACTTGTTCTATAGAACATATTCTTCTTCTTCTAGTACTAGTCCTGTTATGGAATACAAGATAAATATTTAAATAATTTTAAAAATATTAAAATATTTCAGGCATATTCTAGTGTAAATGTTGATAATTCGGAATAATGTCATATACATGTACAGAGTGTACCAGAGCTAGCAGCAGAAACTTGGCAGGTAGATTCCTGACTATGTTATGAGTCTAAAATGTTCAAGTCTAAAATGCCTAATATCAATAGTTATGGAGATATGCAATATCAAAGTTTGCATTTTTTTTTCAATATTTCTTACTTATTTTTGGCATTAAGTTGAACTATCATTACAGTAACTTATGTTGATTATGAAAAATTCATTCGCTTTAATACAAGTTGAATAAAATAAAAAAAAACCTTCAAAAATGGAAAAAAGATATTTTTTACAAGGTTTTTATCATTTTATTTAAGTTGTATTGAAACAAATGAATTTTTCATAATTGATAAGTTACTGTAATGATAGTTCAACTTTTTGTAATTGTTTTTTTATAAAGAATATTAATTTCAAAACTCTAATCACAATATAGATATCTCATTACCATCGGCGACATCTGTACTGGTTTATGGGAATGACAAATTTGTGGAGGCACAGGTGGCAGTAGTAAAAATACAACTCACATATGAAATAGTATATGTGAGTTATACAAACTAAGCCTATAAACACCGTAAGCCCTATAAAAACCCAAAAATACTTCCATGCCTACTTTTCCCATGTAAAAAATAGCTTTGTCTCCTTGAGACATCTATAATATATATTGTGCATTTACATGCTCGCAGCAGCTCCAAATATTTAGACCGTGGAACATATTCAGGTGCAATTAATTATTCGAACCATAAATAATATATGATCCGATCAGCGAAGGATAAATGGAAAGAAATTTGGCGAGACAGAAATAGCCCGCTGTGAATTCTAGCCGCACGCAGCGAGCAAATTCCACCAACAGGAGGCCTGATGCGGGCAACCGCCATTCGACCTCCGCAAGTACCTCACTCTTCTAGCGAAGGGAAAAACTTCATTTCAAAATGAAGACTACAACACACACACGTTCACCAGTTTGAAGACTACAAAGTGTACACTACAATTGTAGTAAAAACTACTTGAAGTGAAGTAATTGTAGTACTACGAAATGAAGTGAAGTAAATGAAGTGAAGTAAATGAAGTGAAGTAAGTGAAGTGAAGTAATTGAAGTGAAGTAAATGAAGTGAAGTAATTGTAATAATAATGAAGTGAAGTATTTTTTTCCCAAATAAAAATTTGGTGAGCTAAAAAAAAAAAAGGTCAACGACGAAATTATTTTAATAATTGACAATATTTTCTCCAAAGTAACATTTGGCGACCTAAAAAAAAAGGTCGCCAGCCAGGTTTCTTCGTTCGATTCCAAAAAAATTTCAAACCATGGGGGGGGGGTTGTTACAGATTCCAGAGATTTCTTCGTTTACCTACATCAACTTCCCAAAAATGTCTTCATAACTCCCAAAATTTTTCAAACCATGGGGGGGGAGGGTTGTTTTCAGTTTCCAGAGATTTCTTCGTTTAGCTACATCAACTTCCCAAAACTTTCTTCATGGGTCCCAAAATTTTTCAAACCATGAGGGGGGGGTTGTTACAGATTCCAGATATTTCTTCATATATCTACATCAACTTTCCAAAAATTTCACGTAAAAAATACACTATTTAAAATGTGTTTCTCATACTTTCGATAACTTTGAAGTGTATGTACTTTGTAGTGTTCGCTTTGAAATGAAGTGTACTATTTGAAGTTTATACTTTCAATAACTTTGGTGTTTGTAGTTTGTAGTGTACACTACACATCAAAATGTGCGAAGTGTGCACTTCGATGTAGTGTAGTACTATATTGTAGTAGTGAGTACAGAGCGGACCCATCACTACACTCTTCCACTGATTGCCGTAGCCTGTACACCTACTTTGTACTGTACTCCGCGACAACCTTTTGTAAGCCTTATGTCAATAAACCATTGTTAATAATCGTGAGTATAATTCAACACTACGTATCTCTCTACCCATCCCGCCACTGCTGTCACGCCACACATACATAAAACGCACACTCGTTACAACACAATACATTAGAATGCGTCATGTGCCAACACAAGAATATGTCACTTGTAGGTGGACGTATTCTTCATCATCGAACTCTCGCATCTCACACAATAACGCGCCAAAACAAACGCTAAGGTGTAGATTGTCAGAACACTGGTCTTTCCAATATTTTTGTATATAGTTCATGGAAATGGACACTGAGACAACAAGAGCACAGGTGGATATGTGGTACTGCAGTGTGTGCTGCAGACAGCATGGCCAACTCACAGAACAAACAGCTCTATTTTACAAGAAATAAATTTTGATCAACATCTAGCTTTGAAATATAACTGCGCATGCTTTGGCATGTTACAAGATGTAGGGATATAATAAAAAGATCTGTGATACAAGGCAGGATTCTGAGGTCCCATTCTCACTAAAGATCACTGACTCCTTGGACGCATCTGGTGAGGTCTGCAACCGACGGCCCTCTTCAGGAAGGCTGCAGATGGCGCAAGATATTTTTGACTGTGCTCTCATTTCAGCAACGGTTTCTCTGCCCTGATTATAATGAAGAAGAATATGAATCAGTTAAGTGTTGAGTTTTGTTCTAAACTTTTCTCCTCTCCTTCAGTTTTCCATGGCGTTGATTATGTATAGAGCAAGCCAGAGCTGTGTTCTTCCAGATAAAGGTATTTTGCAGCCGTGACCTAAACCAAAGCTTGCAAATGAAACTGATATGATGCTGTGTTCGCTGTACTTTTATATGGAATGGAACCATGGACACTCACTGTAACAACACTGAAGGGCGTTGAATCTGTAGCGGTACCTGTCCAACCCTGTGCCATGTACCTATCGCTAGACCCAAAGTTTCATTTATATTAACACAATAAAAATCTCCGCGATATAAACAAAGGGTTCAAGATAGGGACACGGTGACACCACACCGGTCAGGCCTCTGCCTTAACATCAAGCAGGCCTTTGCCGCGTAAAAACATCTATTCCTTTGTCATTCATTTATTTTCCTTTGCTCCTTTTTCATTTGCTCCCGGGGAATATCTCCGGGAAGCAATAAATATTTATATTCAATCGCTCTTTCATTCCATCGACCACAAACCTTCTCTAAAAATCATTTGAGATGTGATTTTACAAACAGCTTCTAAAAATAGCTGGACTGACTGAAAATTTTAAGGCAATAGTTTAGGAAATCGTTAGTCCAACTATTAGAATTAGAATCACTGTTAGCAAGATTATGATCGCCAACATGATTGCTACAGCTCTGAGTGTGAAGTTGTAAAGTAAGGTGACGTTTGATGGCTTTTCCACCATCGTTTAAGCCCATAACTTAATGTAAATTAAAATCATTTGCGTAATACACCAGCGGATAGTATTGTATAGATTAATCTTCGAAAGAATCTATGCACACATACGCTTCTCAATCATGCATATGGATGAGACTGTCAGAGATGAGAGATCTAAGCTTCATCTTCATCAGTCTCGCTTATTGAAATGTGGTCATTCTCACCTGTGGTATCTGCGGGAGTTGTCTTTTCTTTGGACTTCCGGTCGGGGTGGCGGTGGCCGATCTGGACTGGAAGCGGGGGGCGCACTGAGCTGGAAGGGCGCAACTCTGCCCATTACCGTACGAGAAATCTGGAAAGGAAGATTAAGAAGTGCTTTTATTTCTGATTTAAAATGTGCGCCGTTGGACACTTAAAAATATCTGGGTTGAGTCTTTCTAGAAATCGGAGTAATCTCCAGCAGCCCTCCCTAAATATTAAATAATTATAGTTGATAATTATAATTGATGTTGTATATTTATTACATTGTCTGATATGATGCATTGACAATGAAATAGCATCTTACAACAATGCCAGGTATGTGAATACACCCGAAGCAATATAGTGTTTGTTGGAATTTCCAATACATTATCATTATCATGCTATTTTGATGATCTGGGCCCTAAAGACGAAACGTGACCAATCGAAGGCCTTACCAACATAATCGACAAGCGGAGCCAAGAACGAAGAGAATTCAGTTTTGTAACCTCAATTTACTTGTAACAATCGCACCATGTATATTTCATATCGTCCGAAATAAATTAGCGAATATACCATCCATTCTAACTATCTAGTGCCTTTCTTATTCATATTCCACTACACTTGCATTACACCCCAACATATTATACATGGCAACACACACATAAATGAACACCGGAAGATTCTGTAGGTGGAATTGAACTTCTTTTTCTTCATCACACACATGGTGACCATAACCATCTATATCAACTCGAACCAATTATTATTATTATTATTGTTATTATTATTGTTTGTTAGTACATTTGCATTAACAACAAAGCATCATCTCGTAGAAAACCTTCGGTTAAACAACTAATGGACTTATTCCAGACCACACGGTTTGATAGATTGAACAGAATTGTCTTCAATTTTGACATCTTGATTCTCTATTACCAATCAAGGGTAACACGTGCTGTTTAGGCCTAAATTAAAATTTATTTTGGAGAAAATAAATTTGGAAATAATGTAATGTGGAAAGGAGTTCAATAGATGAATAAATGAATAATCATAAAAGACATCAAAGCAAACAGAACTCAAATTTGAGGGATGCTAGGGTATCAAAGATTAAATTGATAGGTAGAGCATTTGATGAGATAAGAGGACAACAGATGAACCAAAACGATTGCTGAGTTAAGACCTCGGACTAGGTCTAATGTGGACAGGCCAACAGACTGACGAACCTTTGATATACGGACAGTAGTGGTCAGACAATGGATTCGCGATACTGGTAAAAGAGAATTTGAAATGACTAAGTAAAGGCATCCATTATCTAACGCAAAAATGATGATGGCAGAGATTTAAAAAATCTGAATAGGTTTCTGTAATGAACGACCGATGAGCATATGATAAAGTCACGATTGAGCAACAGATGGTGATGTTTTTTATTTTTGTCCAGTCATTGATTGATTTTTGTAAATAGAAAAATTAAAAGTCGGTTCATATCGGTCGGGTCAATATTCTCTCCATCTAAAACACAAAATCATCATTTAAATCCAGGCCACCAAGGTGAGATATCTCAGAGGACTATGATTGACTATGATATAACATTGCACACTTCGTCAACTCTGACGCAATGCATATAATATGCAATAAGTAGTAGTATTATTTTTGAAGTCGGTTGGAATCAGTTTGTTTCACACACATCTACAGAATTCTTCATTCAAAGTGTCCAAATATTAAAATAAAGCCAATATTTCCGCTATAATGGTATAAATCAATAAAGACATTTAACAGATGTCTTGACATTTCTCATAGAAACTTTTTTATTTTTATTACGATTATGTTTATTAGATTTTTTTATTACGGCCCTTCAAACATGTGTTGTGTACCAATACATGTTAATAGTGTGTGTGAACTACACCTATGCAAGAAAGAGACAAAGATATATGACGGCTTCACGCTAGATGGTAATTCAATAACCCACTTGGTGCATGCCATCAGTTATGTACACCACACATAGTGTGTTGTTTTGAGTTTAATGTATTATTAAACCATTTTTAAAACTTTACGAAGATTTTCATTTTATGAATATTATATAATATATTGTTCAATTTTAATCAAAGTTTATTTTTATATCTGTTGTATAAAATGTATTGTCCAAATAAAAATGAATTATTCGGTTAATTCTGGCGTCCATCTAGCAGTGGCATTGCAAAGTAATTTGAACTACCGTATCAAAAAAGTGGATTGCTCTATGGACAAAATAAAAATTAAAAAATTTTTAAAAAATAATCAAAGTTTATTTCCTTTACATACTACTTTCAGCTGATGAAGGGTACTAACAGATTCATAATTAATATATTTTATTCCCTATCCATAAAATAATTTAATGTTAAAAAAATATTCTTAAATTATTTTTTTAAATTATTCTTGCAGTGAATTTGTCAGTGGCCAATTGTGTTGTGCCAGGAGTAAAAATCTAACTGTAAGTAAGTCCCGTATATTTTATCTTGGCATATTACAACAATGTGTTTATCGTGAGAATAGGGAGGCAAATCAGGAATGATGCCATGCAAAAAGATCTTGGGATGAACCCGCTACTGCTCCAAATAGACAGATCTCAATTAAGTTGGCTTGGACACATCCTCCGCACGGGAAACGAAAGACTGCCTGAACAAATTATCACTGGAAGAAGATAGGAGGACCCATGGAGAAGAACCCTTGTAACTTTATTTACGCTCGCGGTTGTATACAAATTAGTATTATAATAATTGCCTAAAGAACTCAGCAAATATGTAACACTTGAATGTTTACTTCCCTAATGTATCAGCCGATAAATACCAATACAGCATTTCGATAAAGACTTTTTTTGCAAGGCTCTTTTATTTTTAAATTTATTTAATAGCTATTACATATGATTTCTTTTATAACAATCATAACCAGCAAATATTAACAATCAAAATATTATTATGTGTTATACCTCACCAAAAAGAATTAAGATTCTTGTGGTTTTAATGTTCTTCCTGGAAACATTAAGATTGCAAGTAAATTGTCACTATTTGAAAAAAAAAAATGCTGTAATAATAATGATATCTGAATTTTTTTTATTAAATTTTTTTGGTAAATGTACAAACTTAAGAGTGGCTTTTTTCAATATAATATAATTAATACACATTTATATTACACGCTTACCCACTTTTAAATGAGAATTTATTCCCGTATTTAAAAGTGGGGGTCATTGTCATATATGTGTATTGTTAAGTAATCGTTAGTGTAAGGCATTAGATTAAATAAGTAAGATATAGACAAAGAAATATTAGATTAAGTGAGAAAAATTAAGTTAAATTAAATGCTTTGGTTTATTTTTTTTATCATAGGTTTTTACTTTTATTTTTACCGACAAATTGATACAGAGAAGGCAATATTTATAGTACTACCAACTGCAGATGCACAAGTACCCAACTGTAGAAAACAGGTCTCAGTTTATTTATGTGCTCATTGAACTCTACTTTTTCATATACGCGAATATACCTATACATAATTTTATGCGTTTTTTTATGTCATTATATCTGTGTACTTATTTTTAGAACATATCTACAATATCTAAGCAATTAATTAATTTAGTGCAGTATTTTGTCATTTTCTGGTTTGTGTTTTCTGGGGTATTATGCCGTATGTGTGATGGGTGATGGACCCTGCAATGAGATCCGAAACGTTGGCCAAAAAGGTCGTAAAAACACGGCAAAGTACCCCAAACGCCCGAAGATTCTGATGAAAAGTTCATTCTAAAAAAAATATGCATCGAGAAGTTTCCGGAAGGTTCTGGAAGGTCCTTGAGCGGTCTTAAGGCAGAAAGCGGCCGAAAAATTCATTTTCAGTGTCTTAGAAGTCATCAAGAGTTACTGAATTTTTATGTGCACGCAGAATATGTTTTCTTACGAGTAGAAAGCTAGCATAATGATGATAAAACTGTACTAAAATAATTACGAAACGTTTAATATTTATTAAAAACATTGTAAATTTTTAATTTGCAAGAAATTTTTATATTTTTGATGATTTTAAAACGCTTTTCATTCATATAAAAATATGATTTTAAACAATATTTAAAACTTTTTTTTTTAAAAACACGTGAGTTGCTATTTAAAAATAAAGATTCCAAAGTATAAAAAAATCAACAAATGACGCAGTTGCAAGGCAGGACGCCGCAAGATGGCCCCCTAGAGTTCTGAAGTGGTGACTTTGGGAGAATAAAAGAGGCGTTGGAAGACCTCAAAAGAGATGGGCCGACAATATAGCCACAGTGAGGGGGAAGAAATGACTAAAAGAAGCAAACAACAGAGAAGGATGGGAGGGCATGAGATGCCTATATCTAGCAGTGGAGAGACGAAAGCTGAAGAAGGTAGAAGAAGAAAAGGCTACGAATATTAACGAGATCGATAAAATGTTATGTTAAAAATAAATCACCCTGTATTTCAAGCTATATTTTTATATGGGAAAGTAGGTATGGAGTCTGCTTAAGTGATCAGTTTACACAATGTAACGTTCACCATTCCACCCATGATATACTACCACGTGTATAAAATTAAAAAACTCCAATCAAAATATAGATACCTCAATATCAATAGTGACATCTGTATCGGATTATAGAAATGAAAAAGCTTTGGACTGCAGATGGCGGTGGTAAAAATACAACACACATTCGAAACAAGTTGTGTAAGTTAAACATATAAAAAACTTCCAAAAATTTGATGGATGTGGGAGTCTATCGTGGGTGGAAATGGTAAACATTACACTGTGTAAAGTGATCGCATAAGCTGGACGTACGACAGGTCGCAAGCCCTGTGAACGCCCAAAAAGACTTGCATACCTACTTTCCCGTATAAAATATAGCTTCGTCTCCGTGAGACGTCTATATCTTGAATAATGATGTCCTCCTGCGAAAAATTTGGGCATACTCAGAAAAAAATCACCCTGTGTCTATTAAATTAAAACATATTTACCCAAGTCGTGAGACATGGCCCGCCAATCGGAAAAGATTTGAATTATAATTTTATAATAATTTAATAAACCGACTTTGAACAAATGAATTTCATCACTTGATAAACCGCGCGAATGTTTGTCTCAAACGCAAGTCCTATTTACGCAGTTTCCACTTGGAAAATGCCCACGGGGTTATGTTTGATAAGAGAGTACGGGGCCGGCTCTATCGAATGCTGGCACTTTACCAACGGCACGAAACGGGGCGTCCCTGCCAAGCCCCACCCCCCTCACTGGGCGACCCGCTGTCCTGTTCTGCCCCTCACTCATCTCTGGCGAGCTACGCGCCGCGGGCCAGCGGCTCTTAACCTTTTCCGAGTCGGGGTGCGCTTTCGATCATCAGGAAATATTGCTGAGTCAAGTAGAGATGGGCCGTTCGCGAACGAACTGTTCAGTTCACTTTCAACAATAGTCGTAAATTAAATTATTATTAATTGAGATAAATTATAGAAGTCTCGCGAGAAACGTGTATGGAAGTCTTTTTATAGGATGGCTCAGGGCTCACGACAAATAACAGACAACTAACACTTCGCTCAGCATCAACATCTAATACAAATAGGTTAGCTGAAGTAAATCGCGTCCGCAAAACTAATTTCGGTGATCGTGCTTTCGCGGTGGCTGGACCAAAGTTATGGAACAAACTACCTAATAAACTGAGGCAGACAGCTTACCACAGTTCAAAAAACAACTTAAGACGCATTTATTTAGACAATTCTATAAAAATCTATAGAATCTGATCACAACACTAGCTAACATTTTCCACTCCTAGTGTGCACTCCGCGAAAATACCTAATTCTTTCAGGCACTCCCAACTATTATAGTATTAAACTTTAATTCCATTTCTTGCATGCCACCTAGTGAATAAGTCATAGTAAATAAAAAAATTTAGCGGTAAGTTGTTTTATAAGATAATTTTCTATGTAAAGCGCCCTTGAGGTGAGTATTCGCGAAAACGGCGCTATATAAATTATCCAAATATTATTATTATTATTCTTAATGCAACGTTCACTAATTCCATTGTAAGGACATCCACACAAAAAAAATTGAAAATTGTAAATATGTTTCAAATCTGAAACCTTTCATATATTTGAAGAGACATCTGTAGTCCTTCTCATGAAATACCATGTATTTGAAGAGACCATGCTTTTATATATTGAAGGGACCATTCATATTTATTTAAAGGGACCATGTGAGAAACATTTGAAGTCTTTCTATTCTAAATTCTAAATCCAGTAATTGTGCTCCCAAATATACACACAAAAATATTTTTTACATTTTTTTCCGGCTGACAAAAGAACGACTCCAAATTCCAAATAGAGAGCTGTCAATTCAAGACTGTGAAAGTGAACGGCACGATGAACGCTAGTTCAGTCAACTGAACGAAATTCCTCATCACTAAAATCAAAGTCAGAAAACACTGCCGCTTCTATTACTCCCAAACGCAAGTGTTGCCATCTAGCCATCATTTGCGCAACTCAATTGTGTGGTTAGGATAGTACAGGGTAAATAGATAATCCGGCAATTTCGACTTCAGAGGGTGTTTTGTCAGAATTCTTCATCCTTTCAAATTCGTGTAATGAAATAAAACACTTATGACGTTTATAATAAGTAGTTTGCAAAAATGTAAGAGCTATAGACATGACGCGCTTGTTGAATAGTAGACAAGGCAGATTAGACCGCAAATAGAGTACTTAGGCCCGGTTGTTTCAAGTTCGATCAAAGTAAGCGGTCGATCAAAGCATAGATTTTTACGAAAACGGATCGTCTGATTGGTGGAGAACGTAAAAATCTATGCTTTAAAAGAACGCTTACTTTAATCCAACTTGAAACAACCGGCCCTTAGAGTATCGCACGTCGACTCTTAAGAAATCGAAAAAAAAAATTCAGCTTTCATCATTTCGCGGAGCGTTAGTTGAGAACCCCTGCAATTGACAAATGCAAATAATGAAAAAGCCTAGATATTCCACTCCTGAACCGGCGGTCAAAATAGGCTGACGCGAATATTCTCGTGTATATCAGAAGAAAATGTCATAAAAAACAATGATAAATTATTAGACACTTTTTTTGGGAAGCGAAATTTAATCTTCTGGTCGGAGATTTCTGGGATATTTAGCCGCGTGTGTGCACGAGCTTCCCGGCCGACGTTTCGGAGGTGTATACCCCACAGGGTGTCAGGGCTGATACATTGATGGATTTGGAGTTGTGTTGAGAAAAAATCATCAAATTAAATGCTAAAAAAGAACATATACGTTAAAAAATTGTTTAATAGATAAAGTATCGAAGGTCCTTACGTAAACTCGGATATCTTCCAAATATGTAATTTTGACTTTTTAATCAATTCATAGAGAATAGTCTTCTCCGCAATATATACATTTTTTTAAATGACATAAGATTCTTTAATATCTTTCTTTATTCTTCTTCTTTATTCTTATTATAATTCTTTAATAGATAAAATATCGAAGGTCCTTACGTAAACTTGGATATCTTCCAAATATGCAATTTTGATTTTTTAATCAATACATAGAGAATACTCTATATACATTTTTTTAAATGACATAAGATTCTTTCTTTCAAACCAAATTAAAATCAATTAGAAAGATATACAGAAAAATCAAATCTATGAAAAAATATTTGGCTGCTACCGGGATTCGAACCACGGATCTCCTCCTTTCCGGGGCAGGCGCGTTATCCAATTACGCTATAGAAGCCTTGTATATTTCCGTGAATACATCGACCTTATCTGCAAGTCTCATTTATTAATTGATTAACATTTATTATCCATTCTTAGACCAATCCACTTTTTCTGATATGGTGGTTACAAATTACTTTGCGTTCCTGCCGCTAGAGGACGCCAGAATTAACCGTTTAATTCGTTTTTATTTTTGGACACATTTGATACAACATACATACATTACGCTATAGAAGCTATGGATAACGCGCCCGTCCCGGAAAGGAGGAGATCCATGGTTCGAATCCCGGTGGCAGCCAAATATTTTTCATGGGTTTGATTTTTCGATATGTCTTTCTATTTGATTAATTAATTTTGTTTTAAATTTCACAGAACTTTGTTCTGAAAAAATTGCAATTTCACAATAAGAATGTGTTCTTGAATATAATAGATTCATTCTTTATCTGACGTAAATTTGTCTGTTAAACCCCGTATAAGAAACCCGAAGTTCTTAAGAAAAAGTCGCACTAACCGGAACCCGTCAAAAATGACGGTACTTTTACGAGCTGGTTTACTAATTTATAGCCTACACCCATGAAATAATAATAACGACGTTTATCAAAATAGTTGATTTTTTTTAACATTTCCCCTGCCGGCACTTATTTGTACCATATTAGTTATTTTACCCTGGTAATTGTGCTGGGCGCAACATGAAATGGTTCGCGTCTTTGCTAAGTCCTATATGTACTGTATCTTTGACCGGTCCCGCAGGCTCGGCGGTAGCAACATGCGTTAAGCGGCATCTCCGTTTTTTATTTTGTTTTTTAGCCGTGAATTCGTTACGTGACGTTACACGAAGTTACGGGGATAGACAAACAGACAGACAGATGAACAGACAGACAGACAACGACATTATTATATTTAGATTCTAATTAGATTCTAATAATGTTGGTTATAATTCTTCCATCGCAAGAATGTGTCGTGTGTACGATATACAGGGTTATTTGGAAAACATTAATAACCTCGCAGGACTATATTCCTGCCTTGATTATGAGTCCAAAATGTTCAAGCTATCATGACCTAACATCAATAGTTATGGAGATATGCGACATCAAAGTTTGCACTTTTTTTCAAGTCAAATAAAATAATAAAAACCTTCGAATTCCAATTGTAAAACATTCCAATTGGAATTTTTTCGAGGTTTTTATTATTTTATTTAACTTTTATTGAAACGAATGAATTTTTCGTAACCGATATAAATTACTGTAATGATACTTCAACGTTTTGTAAAAAAATATGTCAGAAATAATATTTCGAAATTTTCGTGATTAACTTTGTGGAAGTACATTGTAAATAACTATGAATAGATCACACATTACTGAAGATGATGCAGTGAGCATCGAAAACGTGTTAAATAATTTGTTTAATTAAACTGTCACTGTGTAAACGACGTTGTGTTCTATTCATAGTTATGTCAGAAATATTGAAAAAAAAAATGCAAACTTTGATATCGCATATCTCCATAACTATTGATATTAGGTCATGATAGCTTGAACATTTTCGACTCATAATCAAGACAGGAATATAGTCCCGCGAGATTATTAACATTTTCCAAATAACCCTGTATATTGTGCTGACCTCGACGGTGATGCTAATATTATTGCAGATACTCTAGAATCATTCAAAAAGTCACTCCTACACAACCCCGAACGCAAATGTCACAATATCCAAACCTTCTAACCTACTAAAGTGTACATGTAGAGAAAATATTTCAAGTCTGATACTATAATGCAAGTCCAGCGATCGCCAGCTCTTAGTCCAAAATGTACATCTATACTAATAATAATAAGGCAAAGTTTATAAGTTTGGATGTAGGAGGTAATCTCCAAAACCACTCATCCGATTTCAAAAATTCTTTCACCAATATTTAGAATGGACTTTTATCGTGAATATAGGCTATACATTATCCCGTGAAAATAAAAGGGCTTCTCGTGGTAACCTATTTTAAAACTAAAATTAACCAAAAAATGGTCGAACGAAGCGTTTTTTACGAACACTGCCTTAACGGTAAGAGATACTTAAATACTTTCTACGGAGAAGTTGTAGAACTCAAAGAGTTCTATAAAAAAATCTGTAAAGACATATATCTAAATGTTAAGGTTAATAGACAAATTGATAAAATATTACTAAAAGTTACTAAAAATCTGCGTGCGAAGCCGCGCGGGTAGGGTATTAAAAATAAAATAAAAATGTCGAAAACTGCAAGAGTTGTTAACAACACAGTTCATTATAGAGTTTTCGTCTTAGTTCTGGTTTATTATTATTGGTTATGTGGGGACTTTGCCTATCGATCCAGCGGTCTCGGGTTCGGGTTCGGTTTTTTAAGAAATACATTCTTATTGTGAAGTTGCAATTTCAGAACGAGTTCTGTGAATTTTTAAACGAATGTATTAACCAATTAGAAAAGAAGTACAGAAATATCAAATCAACGAAAAAATATTTTGGCGGCTACCGGGATTCGAATATATATATAGATATATATATAATATATATATATATCTTATATATATGTTATATATATACATATATGTGTTTATCAATTATTATTAATAAAAAAAGGGACCACATATTATATCAATAAATTGACGGCAATTTACGAGGCAGCTACGGTGTAATTGGTAACGCGGCATTCCCGGATAGATTGGAGTTTCGTGGTTTTTTATAATTGATTAATAAATTTCTTTAATTTATTTTTTAATTTTATTTGTTTAGTTTTTTTAGTAGGTTTGTTTAGTAAATTAAAAATTAGTAAGAAAATTGATGTGATACGTATTCTGTGTAAGCATATCATTTTTTTAATCATAGTCAAGCAAATTTTTATTTTATGTACTGAATAAATAGTAATCAAGATATATTACAGACGTCTCAAAGAGAGGGTATTTTAGGTGCTTATAGGGCTTAAGATCTATCGTAAAGCTGGCTTAAGTGATCACATTACACAATATAACATTCACCAATTCCATTTGTGATAGACTATCAGGTGTATCAAATTTTTGCTATGTATGCATGTCAACCTTGCACAACTTGTTTCATATGTGAGTTGTACTTTACTGCCATCTGTGGATGAAATTCGTCATCCCCATAAACCAGTATTATAGATGTCGCCGTTGGTAACGGAATGTGTATTTATTTTGATTAGAGTTTTTTTGAGCGATATTCTTTTTATGCTTATTTGACATTCTTCCGAATTATTAACATTTACAGTAGAATACGCCTGAAAATTTTATGCAATGAACATTCGCAAAATCGGTTAACCGGTCGGGTGCCGGAGCGCAGATCTGCGCTCCTTAGACACGTATGCGAATTTGGCCTATTTTACCTGCGTTTATGGGTTTTTAAAGCTTATCTTTCGTTTTATCTCAAGTTTTTGAATGAATGAACGAGTTCTATTTGTCAAATAACCTCATTTGCCGCGCAAACTGGACAAAAAACATCATTCCAAATGTCGTCTTCGAACCGCGCATTAATTGTGTTATTTATCCGTTAAAAAAGCGTTATTTTTAAATAAAAAAGTGTTAAAATTTAGTATTTTTGTATTCTTTGACATACTTAGAACGAAAATATTGAAATACAATGTCTTAAGTGTTATTGCTTCCATGGTTTTATTCGATAAACATGTGCGTACATTTTTGACAGTAAATTTCGTTACTTATTTTCATAATTCATGAATAAGTAATTATTAAAATATGAGTAACTAGCTGTGCCCGCACGGCTTCGCACGCGTAGATTTTTAGTACAGTGTTTGGATCGTCATAGAACATTCGCGAACCTTCTATAACATTCTCCTTCCAAAACAGAAATTTATCGAATGTACAGGAACCTTTTAGACACACCGACACATTCCGCCACCCAGTTTAGAACCGTATAGAGCTTTCGAGAATTTTCTAGAACCTTCTCCTTCCAGAACTTTCCAGAGCGGGTTTTTCCGGAACCTTCTAGACTCACCGACCTTGTCGGCGCGCCTATTTTGAAACAATCTGAAGCATTTGCGGCCTTTCCATAACAAAACAATGTGCTAGAAAGTACATTTTCGTCACCCACAGCCACACCCCCAACAAACTCGCATATTTTCTATGTGACACGAAGGGACATCTACCACCATAACCACCGGTGGGTGGTCGTGGCTGGTTGCGGAAAAAACTTGGAGGGTAGGGAAACACGGGTTTCCATAAATATATATATATATATATGTTAAATCGAAGGCTTTCACGGGTACAATATGTGTTAGTTCTAACTACTTTGGGGGTAACCAGCGTCGCTTTGACGCAGGTTACCCCCAAAGTATATATATATAGTAGTAATAGCTTAGTGATTGTTGTTGATTTTTACATGAATACAACCATCACAAAAAAGTGTCTAAAAAACAGCGATCGCGCGCATTCCGCGTTACGTACAGCCGGCATCCGACCGGTTAAGGCACCATCGATTTTTTGGCGAATAGATAAAAAAATTATCCGAGAACCGTATTATTTCCCTCGCTCCATTCGTATGTTCTTTGTGTCTCGGTACACTCACGCGTCCTGCGGGGTGGGGTACCTACCCCGATAAAAAACGAGGTTCCGCTGCCAGCAGACGATGTCTGCGAAGATATAACACTAATGACAGGCTGCTGCTGGAAGACGGCCAGGAGCCAGCAGGCCGGGGGGCGATATCGGGGGCGAAACTGAGCTAAATTAAATTGGAACATTCAATGTAACGCGATATTAAAAAGAGTTAAATGTCTAAGGCCCGGTTGTTTCAAATTCGATCAAAGTAAGCGTAGAGTTTAAACTAAAATTTTACGTTCTCCACCAATCAGATGATCCGTTTTCGTAAAAATCTATGCTTTTATCGACCGCTTACTTTGATCGAACTTGAAACAACCGGGCCTAAGATGCATGTACGAGGTTTACATGTCCAGACGAGGGATATTGCTCATGCAGGTTTTTACTATATCAGCGGATGCTGATGCTGATAATAATAAATTACTTAAAGAGAACATATCCATAAATTATTAGCGAACGTATATGTATATTATTTTGAATAAAAGACAAGTTATGGTTAATAATTGTATTATTTTTTGTCAACAAAATATACTATACCTCTACAGTATAAGTATATATTTTTGTTCTCTTTTGTTCTTTCGAGAATACTACACTACACTGTGCGGTATCCCTGTCAACTAGCGTAAAATATTTTCGTATTGCACTTTTAATTTTTTTGCCGTAAAACTGCTGTGCAGTTTGGCATATGTATAATGTAATAAATATTAAAAAATTAATACATAAAAACAAAATATTTTGTTTTCAAGTAAGCATCGAGGTAAACCTCCATGTAGGCCGCGATGTATCGCAGTGAGGTATCTTTCGGCATGTACGTGCGTATGCTTACTGTCATCGCCGACCATAATCGATGTCGACACAACCGGTCTCAAGTCTCAATGTGGAAACATCTGGATGTCTAGGTCAACAATGTCTGTCAACGGTCTAGGAAGATAAGCCGAAATCAGACTTGCTCGCGTAGGCACGACCCGAGCCATTCAAAATGGGTAAACTTACACAGTTTCAGAAAAAGTTCAATTTACTTAACAGGATTCATTTCAGACGAATGATCCCTTTCAGTTTTCCAAGTTATGAAAGTCGCGTATTTATTTGATGACTAGAACTTTCATTGAAAGTTCTGTTCATATTAATTCCATTCCTTCGTCGAAAGCTTAGAGTCATAATTCCGAGTTTTCTGAACTGCTGACAAAGTATACTATATCAAGGTCACGAATTGTGTCCAACCTAACCTACACGTACGAGTGATGTAGGTTAGGTCGGACCTTGTGGCTAATGTCCCGGCCGGCTACTTAGCGGACGCGCACTTAGTTGAATGGTTGAATCAAATTACGCACTAAGTGCCATGATCAACAAGCCGAGGAAAACAAGAAATAGTGAATAATGACGTCATACATAAGTTTTTATGAGATTTTTTTGAAAAATCTGTACTATACATCCTACCTGTCTTTTCTACATAAAAACAAGAAGAAATAGTATTCTGCGTTTCCTGTAATTAAAATGCGAAATATACCTACATTTGAAACAACTCCCAAGTTCCCAGCGCTCTGTCCTATGAAGGGCACTAAAGCCATGTATTCACTAGGGGATAAATTGTCCCTCAACAGCACGCGCGGCATAGAGTCTACGTGACGTTGCAACGTCGTGCACTGTTCCGTGACCTCGCGCACAACATAGCGCGGCATTTCTACGTGCCGTGGCAACGTTGCCATGCGCACGGTACCCGAGCGTACTCACTGCAACATTCCGCGGAGCGTCAGTACCACGTGGTATGTTTACAAGTGAATACGCATGCGCTGTATCTGTCAAGATGACAATGTGGGGAAAACGAAATCGTTCTCGAACTCATCGAGCTGTATCGATCGAAGATCGCATAGAATGTCCGTCCTTCTTTCTCTTTGCAGTAAATAATTTCGCATTCTCCTCTTTTTTTCTCCTCTTACTTTTCGATAAACTCATTAACATAAACAGATACGCGGCTATCATCATAACCTCATAGGGCGATATATTTCCGTGACGTCTGGAAAACAATAATTATTTGCAAAAAGGACCTTGTTTTTAATAATATTCAATTTACTACAGTAAAACCTCGTTAATTTGAAATTGCGACCCAAAAAAACATTTCGAATTGCGCGGAACCCCGTTTTCGCCAAATGAGATACCGCAGCTGTCATCCATAACCTCATTGGATGACATTTCCGCGACAAGATATGCGAGTCCCGGTGTGTACACGTCAAATGACCGCGTCATTGTCCCCGAAACATGAGCGTAGATGTTGATGCGACATGTCGAGCGGAATGTTTCGCGATTTGTCCCCTAGTGAATACATGGCTTAAGTCCAACGTCTGTGTAGTTTAACATGAGGTAAGTACCCCGAGCATATTCAAACAGAATCCCTTGTCCGTAACAAAATACCGGGATGAATGTTAATTTCAACACAAAATAAATCATAACTTATTTACTAGTGGATTTTTTGCTGGAATGATATTCCGAGTTATTGATGCATATTCCAGGCCTTGTGTTTTTCTTCTTTTATTTGTACTATATTCTTTATGACACATTTTCCTTGATGTTTGTATGGGAAGCTTACCCGACGCGCTCCCTACTTGGTCAGCCATTTTCATACAATCCGAAGTTAGCGGACCATGGCACTTAGTGCAGTTTTTTAAATAATACGCCGTGGTACTTGGCGAAGTCGCGATATTCAAACGAGCATAACTGCTAAATGCAACATTACAGGGACATAATGCATTACTGGGGTTAGTGGCGAAGTCATATAGAACCAAGCTGTATAATTACTTAGTTTGAAAAATGAAATTTTGGTACTTTGTGCCTATTTTACTGCAACCATTCAGTTAACTATTAGTAGATTGACCTTTCGTAAATGATCTAATTGAATATAATTATGAAACGATTTTACGACGCCACATTGCGGAGCTGTACCTCCTTGCAGTAGATGGACAAACCATAATTCTTGAAATTAAGATAATTTATAGAAGTCTTACAGAGAGGAGGCTATGAATATGATAAACGTTCTGTCTTTTTTTACCATGGGTAAAAAGGGACGTTTCTGAAAAGGGATCCCGTTGCAGGGATCGAAACGTCGGCCAGAAGGGTCGTGTAAACACGGCAGAATATCCCGGAAAACTCAAACCAGAAAATTTAGAACGGTCGTGAAAATTTTAGAACATTCTTGTAAAATTTTCCTAATTTTTTATCACATTCTTTCAAACGTGTCGCGTAGAAACATAAAAATAACAAATATTCGTCAAATGTCTATTTTATTTATTAAAGAATGAAGATGTTAGGAAAGAATTTAGAGCTGATCTTAGGATAGTTTATAGAATGAAAAAGGGACAGCTCAGATAATTTTGGCATGTTGATCGAATGAATAAGGAAAGAATGGTAAGAAAAATATATGACGCGAGTGTTGACGGCACCAGAAAGAGAGGGCGACCGCGCAAGTCACGATATGACCAGAATAACCAGACACTGGAGGATGGTCCCGTTAGGGCCCTCAACAGTCGTCGAACTTGTACGCGAAGATGTATGAATGTGGATGAGGCGAGAGTTGTCAGAAGAGAAGACTGTCGCGCTCTATCCTCTCTGCCTACCTCCGCGGGGAAACGGCGTGATGGTAAGTTAGTAAAAAGTTTAAATCAAACGAAGATGAAAAGTAGATTTTTAATGTGCCGATTATGTTTTAACTGTTTTAAAATATCACAAAAAACGTAGTGATTTATATAAATTAGTTAATCTTTTTGCTATGAGCGAGTTAACGCGACAAACTTTCCATGTCACGGCAAGCCACAAGCGTGATTACACGCCCTTGTCGATATCGCAGACGTTTCTATAAACCGCTTTTGGCAAGCACGATTTTCAATGACGTATATTTGGTGTGCGTCATGTCATATGGTCATTCCCATATCGTAGATTTGAAAGATCTTAAGACAACACACTTAAAGCCGACCCCGAATCAGTGTGGTTTTCTCACCAAACCATGCCGTTATAAAGCAGCATTCGAACCACCAAAGGGCAGGGTACCGATTTCCACCCATCCTCGCCACTGTCGATCGTAGTATATTTTTGGGTATGCGCCATTTAACTTCTACATATTTCTTGCGAAATATTCTCAACTAAATCGTATTGTATCCTCTCTTTCATACTTTACATCTTAATCAATCATAGCATATTATTTTAGAACCAAGAATACGCAAGCATTCTACTGTAAGTGACATATTTGCTTATGTACCTTTTGGTCTTCACAAATATAAATTCGCATTGATGGAACAGAACCCAAGTAATAAATATGGTAACAGGAGAACTACCCTTACCTACACTATAAAAATTTAAAAATATAATTGACTATTGATGTAAATATTTTTTTTTTAAATGAAAATCCAAGACCACTATTTTAAACCATCTCTTCATACGTAAATCGCTTTGTTTTTCACATTCACAGCTGGATTATTTCAGCGACTTTCCTAAAAAGATCAAGTAGAGAACAAAACGAAACACAAATTGTCAAAGAAAACCTAAAAAGAGAAATAACAAACAAACAATAAAAATAATCCACAAATGAAAACGAGTAATGCAATAACAAAGGTTCAGAATCAAGTGAGAGCAAACAGATCATTCAACTAGGTGTCAAGGAAGAATACGGTGGGGTGAAGGAAGCGGTAGCACTAATGGAAGACAGCGTGAGAATGCAAGAAGAAGGAGAGATAGAAAGTATGTTTAGTATATTCAATGTTTGCTAGATGCAACCATGCAGTGCTAATACAAATATCTTGTACATAAGACGACTCAAGAACTTGAGTGGAGCTTCAAAGTATTCAGACCAATGTTCAAATTTTAATAAATAAAATGCGAAAAATGAGAATTTTTCAAAAAATAAATAAACCTTTTTAAGACCGTGTGTATTTGGAAGTTAGATCGCATTTTAGCAGTAAATATTCTGGTACCTCGAGCTAATATACACACAACGCGTATTTCAGTTCAAAATACCAACGATACAAAATTTAAACTTTGAGCGAAGTAAAATGCGAAGATAAACTTCAAAACACACACATTTTTCAAGAATTTTAATCAATAAATTAATTTTCATCGTGAATTTATTGAAAATGTCATCAATACAGTTAAGTAATTGAATGTCAGAAGTGTAATCCATCTTTCAGCGAGTCTGCGTACCATTTAGTGTCAAATGGATTACATTTCTGATAGATATCTGCATTAGTAACAATTTAAGATGAAAATTTGATAATTTCACGTTTCAGAAGAAGGAAAATAAGCTATAATTCAGTAAATATATTTTTTCAAAAGGTATAATGTCTGATATGAACTATGTGATTGGAATTCAAGGAAAAGCCTTATAAAAATTATTGTCCAAAAGTAACAAGAATAAAAACATCCAGAATGTAAATGCAAAGAAAGCGCTAAGAAACTTTACGTGCGTGTCCCAGAGTCAAATCAGTTTTATGTAATTTGATTTAGTATTTTTTCAATTGATTCAGCAGCATTGTAGATTGACATTTTTAAAAAATATTGATTATTTTATTCGTTCATATCTACTTCTTTCATATGAAAAGATAAAGATAATATATTTAATAATTTAGGTGTTTATAAACTGTTGTGTAAAGATTGTACAGCTAATTATATTGGAAAAACCGGTCGAAATTTCAATGTAAGAGTTAAAGAAAATTTAAGATGTCTGAATAATCATGGTTTTTCTGATTTTTTCAAATCATTTATTAGAAAATGATCAAGGTTTTGATAAAAATTTAGGACTTTCTATTTTACACATAAATAATTTTAGTCTGAAATTGAATAATTTAGAATCATTAGAAATTAGTAAAGCATGTAATAGTAAACCAAATATTATTAATAATCAATTAAATTTAACTACTAGCCCAATTCTAAAATTTTTCCAAGAATTTTTCAAATTATTTAGAAAAATAAGTAACAAAAGACATTTCATTCTGATATTTTGACAGTTATACAACACCCTGACGATGGAAAGGTTTTTCTGAAACATGTTGATGGAATTACTCATATAAAGGAAGTAGATATGTACAAATATTTTTTTTTTGATTTAGTTTTAATTTTTTTACCTCTAGAGTAACTCATGGTAAAGCCTGCTTGGAGGTAGCAAAGAACACATTCATTTTTTCATTTATTGATTTGAATGCGAAAATCGTTTTTAAATTTGCTCTCGTTATAAAAATTGGATTCCGTATGATTGTTAAATTCAATCAATTTCAAACACTACGTTAGAGTGAAATAGGTAAATAAATAAATAATAAACAATAGTTTGTTAAGTAAAAATAATATTTTAGGACATTATTTCAATGCATCACAAAAAATTAAATTCTCTTGTTAATTTGTTAAATTGACTATTTACTTTATTTAAATACTTTAAAATAAATTACATAACGCGCACGTTCATTTTCTCCAACTTCAACAAAAATCAGTTTCGAAAAAATCTGATTTAACCCTGGAACACCTGCAAAGTTAATTGGTGCTGTTATTATATTTTACATCCTGTATATAGAATTGAAAAACATCTGAAAACAGATGCTTATAAAAATTATTACAATTAGAGAATTATAGTCAGAATTAAAGTAAAAATGGTAATTAGAAAACTTGGACACAGACACAGAAAATATATATTATATTATATATTGGTGAATGTCAAACGAAAAATAAGATTCTGAAAGAAAAAAACAATAAATATTAGTTTTTGTTAAAATAATTTGGAAATTATAACATTTTTATCCAGAATTATTACTATTTGCACGAGGATTGAGTTTCAATCATATATATAGTAATAATTCTAGATTAAAAAAATAGGTGCGTAATTATATACGCGCGTTAGGAGCTATACTTCTTTGGCATACATAAAAAAACACGTGTTTTGCTTTTTATCTTGCGTTGGAACATAGCTGGAACATTCTCTCAAGCTATGTTCCATCTCAAGGTATACAACACACAAACTAGAATTGCTTACAATGGTAATTTTCCATAAACAGATAAGAAAACTATGGCGGTTATAAAATTAAAAATATAATTGTATTAGATGACCTCATGGAGGAAATAATCAACAGTTACAGCGCCAGAAGCATATGCAATTAATATAACATCATTTTCAAACTCAAAGCTCACATGAAAATAAAAACACATTTGTTTTTATTACTACTTATTTAATATTTATGAGACGCGTTTCGCCTTATTAGGGAATTATCACTCCTGATACTTCTCTCTCTTTGGTATTGCCCTCATAAGGCTAAACGCATCCCATTAAAATGAAATAAGTAGGACAAAAACACAAGTATTTTTTCTTTTCATATGATTGATGTTATTTGTTAAATACCACTCGAAAAATCACCAGGCTTAACTTTTGATTAGCAAGTCGCGACTTTTTTCATTCTAACGCAAAGAAGTACAACTTCAGAAAAATCAATAAAAAATCATTTTTTCAGGTTTTCACGGCCACTCGGAATCTTCTGGGGTATTATGCCGTGGTATTACGACCTTTCTGTCCGATTGTGTGATGCACATCACATCAGCCCTGATGATGGACCCTGCAACGGGATCCGAAACGCCGGCCAGAAAGGTCGCGATAACACGGCATAATACCCCAGAAGACCCAAACCAGAAAAATCAATAAAATTTGGTTAGGTTAGGTTAGGTTAGAAATAAAAAATAAAATAATAAAACGACAGTGAAACATCACGGTGGGGCGAGGAACACTTTGAACTGGGGTCCTTGAGGACCCGCCGTGCGAGGTGGCGACACACGGGGGTCCCGGAGGAGCCGTCATGCGAGGTGAACAGAAACAGGGGGCCCCGCGGTACCTGCGTATCTGGTCCAGCCCTCGGGGGGCGACAGGCTGCGGTGGTCCGAGTGGCGCGGCGACTTGGAGCGGGACCTCTGCGCGTGCGCGGCCTGGGGGGCGTCCGCGGGGGCCGCCGAGTGGGAGCGCTGCCCCAGCGCGGCTCCGTTCTGCAAGGTCAGGACGCTCGGGATAGCTGCCTCACAACAGCATTAGTAACAGCCAAGGGCGGATCCAGGGGGGGTCATGGGGGTCCAGGACCTAGGTGGACCTGGACCCAGCCCTAAATTATAACTTCTTGTGACTTGACCACGACTATGTGACCCCCCCTGGCGCTAAAGCTGGATCCGCTCTTGGTAACAGCACAGAAATGGAACTCGCACACAGAAAATTGCCGTGTCCACGAATGAGGCACTCGTGAAATAGGCGTGGTGACAGTATTAAAGAACGAGCGATTTTGGAGAAGAAAATATTTTGAAAGGATTCTAAGAAATGATTCAGTTTTAATACGCACATCGTGCGATCCGCCATTTTAACCGAAACACCGGTCAGAGCGAATGACGTCACGCCTCGGTATCCATCACCGTGTCTTTGAACCATTGCCATAGACACAACGCAATGTTTACTGAGGCTCGACGTCACGTATTTGAAATGACAGCTGCGGGTGTTTTTGCGCGTAATCAAAAATATGTAGATGAAAAAGAACGCGGAAGGCAGTATGATAACCTTGAAGATATAGCAAAAGTGTAGATAGTTTTTGACTTGTGTCTCATCTCGTGAACGCGGTTCAAATGGCTTAAGGCCGACTGCATCATTTTGTTTTGTAGTATCTTTCGTTTAAACCATCGATTATTTTGTTTAACACTAATCACAGATAATTCCAAAAACCATAGATTTTTTACGAAAGATTACTACAATCAAAGTTGATGGCCGTTAGTAATTAAAGGTTAAAAATATTAGAAAATTTAACACTCTTTTAAATTTGTTTAAAAAAACAGGTCATTTTGTGATGAACGTTTCGAATTAAATTTATGTTAAGTGCAGTTCTAGATAAGATGACATGAAATGAATAAAAAAGTATTAAAAAGTGAAGAACTGTATGTACATTTTTCTGTAGTTCATATTGTACAAATGCAACATGTGTGAGAGAGAGAAAGGATAAAGGAGAGGGCTAACGTTAGATCAAGACCATTTTAAAAATCTTGTAGCTATTAGAAAAACCTTCAAGCGAGACTTCTTCATTCAATTTCGAATAGAATATATCGTTTACACTTTGGGTCAACAGTTTTAAGGACATAAGCGACACCAAATTTCCAATATTTCTGACTTAGCTTTGGTAAAACGTTAGAATATCATGAAAGTAATTTGCACGGAATATTAAAAATTCAAGTCAAATAAAATTATTTAAAAAAAATTTCAAATCACAGTGTATAATGTACAAAACTCTTTGAGTTGAACTAATATGAATAGTTATGGATATCTGCAATATCAAATTTGGACCTTTTTTCTCAATATTTCTGACTTATTTTTTTGCAAAAATTTGAACTACCATTATAGTAACTTATATCGATTACGTAAAATTTATTCGTTTTAATACAAGTCGAATAAAATGATAAAATCCTTACAAAAAATTGAAAACAGAATTTTTTTACAAGGTCTTTATCATTTTATTTGAATTATATCAAAGAGAATGAATTTTATATAATCGATATTGGTTACAATAGTGATAGTTCAATTTTTGCTGAAAAAAAGTCATAAATATTGAGAGAAAAAAATGCAAAATTTGATATTGCGTATCTCCGCAATATTGACATTAGTTCATGGTTGCTTGAATATTTTCAACTCATCATCAAGGCGGGAATCCACCTGTAAAGTTTTTTCCACTGGCTATGTGACACCATAGGAATGCCAACGTATCACCCAAAGCGCATATAACATTTTCTATTAAAGAGTTAAGATTGTTATTACGGTCGTTAGACATATCTAACTGTAACTGCTTGCGGATATTTTATACGAACCGCATGTTTTTCCGAGAAATTATTCTCGACGTTTCGTCGAATTCTCATTCAACGTCATCAGAGTTACGACATTGATTCAACCCTTGGGAGACGTCGCAGTAAAGTCCGCCGACGTAACCGGTGCACATTGCACACTGGCGACCTCTATTGTAGAAGAAGTGAACAAAAGTGCAAATAATTTACGCCCTCGAAAGAAGCCGCCCTCTGCCTCCGCGGGTAAAGGTCGTCCTCCTGACGACGTTGAATAAGAATTCAACGAATTTCTCGGAAAAACATACGGTTCGTGTAAAATATCCGCAACCAGTTACGGTTAAGCATTTTCTATTCAAAATTGAATGGCGACGCCCCCTCTGAATTATTGTCCATCAGCCATCAGCGTACGCGTCGTCGTGTAGCACGATACAGCCTCGCACGTAGGCGGTATCGGGGATGTTTTGACAGTCGACTGAGGTACCCACCCTTCTGTATCCGTGCGAATAGGAATTGGGTTTAGTGTCGCGGTTCATGACGGCGGCCCTCTGCCTACCCTGAGGGCTCATGTCGCGCCTGCTGCGCCGCCCGAACTCGAGCTCCATCTGCAAGACGACAACAGTCAGCGCCAACTCACCCCACCATCTTGGCGAGATAAAATTGCAAATGGACCATTTTCACAGCCTGAAGCGACCGCCGTGGTTGCACTCCCAGTCCAGATAAAGTTGACAGAGGCTCGCCAAAGCATTTATGTGACGCAAGTTGGATCGCAAAAATAGTAGGTAAACTCAATTTTGTCATTTTTCGAATACAATAATTCGTACAATATTTAGTAGACCTCCTTCCACTTAAGCCTCGTGTTACTTGCTCGGGTGCCTGGGTACCCATTTTCGATTTCAAGTTTAATAATTTTAATCGTAAACGCCATCATCTCTTTGGATCTCCATTATATATAAATTATTTGAAAGGGGAGGAAATAATGGGAAGACGGGCATTGCTATGAGAAGTGGTGACCTTCTAAGAAGCTAGTTGATCACTGTCTAAATATCAATTTGTTAGTTACAAAACAAAAATAATGTATATAGGAACGCCCATCCAAGTTGAGTACCCGGGTACCTTGGATAGAAGCTAGTCTGAGAAATTCCGGGTAATAACATAACGTTTAAGAAAGACAATTGAATAGGCATGATGACAGATTTTGAAATAACCTTATATAATATAGGTAAACGTCTACTATAACCGAAAATAACATTATTTAAGTAATAAACTAAGTTGTTACGCAAATAGTCACATTTTTATCTACCAATTTTTAATTTCGCGCGAAAACGCCTGCAGGTGTCATGGCGCCTACGTGATGTCAAGCCTGAGTAAAAATTGCATTTTGTCTATAACAACAGTTCAAGAGACACGGTGATGTTTACTTAGGCGTGACGTCATTTACTCTGAGTGGTGTTTCAGTTAAAATGGCGTAAAGCGGAATTTTATACTTTTATTTTATTGAAAATCTTATTAATCTCAATGTGTATATTGAAGCTGGATCATTTTTTAGAATCCTTTCAAAATATTTTCTTTTCTAAAATCACCTATTTTTAATTCTTTAATACTGTCATCATGCCTATTAGTATGTGTAAGCCGCGCGTACTACATGCATTGTGTGAAACAATGTGCCTCGTACGCACGGCTTACACATACTAACTCGATTGTATTTCTTATATGTATATATTTATTATATGACTGTAATATTACTACATCGATCGAAAAGCTGCACACTACGTGTGCCTATTCATTACATCCGTCCTATTTATTAAATTATTTTTCTTTTACCATACGTTCTACATTACCAAACCGCATACCTTATTCTATGCTGCAGCCAGCATTATATTCATCTCTAATTTGTTCATTATCCACTCTATTGTACGAAGATTTTCGACACATGCGCCTGAGCGATTACATTTTTACAGCCGCATTGTCTATTTTCATTATTTGTTTGCTAATTTCAGGCTTCACTTCCATACATACCAAAACTCCATTATGCACAGCTAGTCTTGCTTCGTGTCACAGATTCCTATTGGCCATAATAGCATTCTGAGCATCTTTTACTTTATTATCCCTCCTTTCAACATCCTTTTTCAGCCCAAATACACAAACCAGCTCACTTGGTCTAATAATTCATTGCTTACATCAACATTACGCATTCATATGACACTCTTTCTCGAGTATTGGAAATGGACATATTCAAATATTTACACAATCAAACTATTGTACTGTTCCCTTGTTAGAAGTCAGGTTGAATACAACATATTTGTCTGGAGTCTTCATTGGAATGCCCATATATACGCACTTGAACGCATCCAATACAAACTTCTACGGAAACTATCGACTTCACATCCCTATTGAAAATATCAACTACGTAAGATTACAATTTTTTACTGGATTATTGCCATTATCCAGCAGGAGAGTCTAATCTGATTTGATTTTACTCTACAAAATTATTAACTCGCATTTTGACACCCCTGATATTTTGTGTTTGATTATGTTTCATGTCCTGAAAGAGCTACTCGAATACCTACACTATTTTATTGTGACAACACTAGAACCAACTCGCATTTTAACTCTCTTATACCCAGACTGCATAGGCTAGTTAACACCTATGCGCATATCTCTGATATTTTTAATTCCAATTCAGCAAGATATAAAGATTCGCTACTAAAAGCTCTTCTACACCCTGCCGTCCTGAATTCATGATGCAATCACAAACAAATTATTGTACCTATTCGTTTAACCTTGTATATACTTCACATCTCCTTTTTCTAAAATATGTTTTATTTTATATACTTCACACCTACTTTTTCTAAATTACTGTTATAACTTTAAACAACTATCTATACTTATATACAGGGTGGTACCAGAGCTGGCAGCAGAAACTTTTCCGATAGATTCCTGTCTATGTAATGAGTCTAAAATGTTCAAGCAACCATGGCCTAATATCAATACATATGGAGAATTGCAATATCAAAGTTTGCATTTTTTTTCAATATTTCTTACTTATTTTTGGCAAAAAGTTAATACAAGTCGAATAAAATTATAAAAAATTTGCAAAAATTGAAAAAAAAGTTATTTCTTACAAGGTTTTTATCATTTTATTTTGTTTTTTGAAGCAAACGAATTTTTCATAATCGATATAAGTTACTGTAATGATAGTTCAACTTTTTGTAAAAAATAAAAAAAATATATATTAAAAAATGAAAACTTTGATATTGCATATCTCCATAAATATAGATATTAGGTCATGGTTGCTTGAACATTTAAGACTCATAATATAGTCAGGAAACTACCGGCCAAGTTTCTGCTGCCAGCTCTGGTACACCCTCTATATTGTCAATTCCGTAATTTTTTGCTATTCTACTTTTTGGATTTCTTGTATACCTATATTATTATGTAAACGGTGCTTCTGCGCCGTATAATGAAATAAATAAATATTAGATACTGTGCTACACTGATATATTTAACTACCCAGGAATGGTTAAAACGGCAAGTTTATATAAAACGGTTACTTATTTCACATTTGCTACCTTATAGTGTACCTCCGTTTAAAATATTTGAAAAATGTCATTTTTGTTGATGCAAGAAAGTTCATATTTTTCTGATCCAACTTATAGATTCTAGATAGTTTCTTTTTTAACTGTGGATAAGGCGTTAGATTATTTTAGTTAAGGATTAAGGGAACATTAATGAAATTAAATACAGCAAGTCCTCTTCATGCGAACTTTCCAATCTACAAACGTTTGTGTCCAATTATATAAATTGTGGGGTACAAAAGCAAAGGCAGCAATAGCTTGTTGGTGTACTGGTCATGACGCTCGCCTAGTGATGTGATGGTCGGTGGTTCGAGCCCCATTCCAGAACATCATCAAGTTAGTCCTATTCTCGTAGCACAAGCGTTTGGCTAATTTTGAGAATAGTAAGAATATCGATGCGACACGCATTCCGTGTTCGCATCTCTATTTGAAAAAAAGTATCCGATAAATTTAAAAATGTTTTGAATAGTCACCGAGGATTACTAATTTAAAATATACTGAATTGTAGATTATCCCTTCCAAAATCATGTTTTCTGTAAATGTATAGGCTATGTTTTCTATGACATCTCCGATTCAGTGCTATTGTAAATTAGTAATCCTCGATGACTGCATTAATTTTTTTTTTGGATATTGCTGCCTTTGCTTTTATATCACACAATTTATTTACTAAAATAAGTGCAGAATTCAAAACTGTACCCCGAATTTCAAATCGTGGCTTCCGCGTGGCGGCGTGCAGAACCTGCGCTGTCGGTAATGTTTACAGTAGTCACGTGCGGTGTTTAACCTTTGTGTTGCTACCCGGAATTTCTCTTACTATTTGCTACCCGGGTACCCGGGTATCCAACCTGGGTGGACGTTATCCCATACATTTTTTTTGTATCTCACAAATTAATATTTAAAAGTGGTCAGATAGCTTCTTAGAAGCTCACTACTTCTGAAAGCAATGTCCGTCTTCCCTTTATTTCCCTCCCTTTCAATTCGGGATCAAAACGAATAAAAGCATCTGGCGTTTACGAATGAAAATATTTAAACCTGAAGTTGAAATGGGTACCCAGGTGCCCGGGTAGTAACGTAAGGGTTAACTAATGATTTTTAGTGTTGCTACATTTTGTTCAATTACTATGCGATTCATTTTCTGTCACATGTTTGGAGTAAGAAAAATTGTGAATATTACATTAAATGCTGAATGCTTACGGAACACTCAAGTATGTAAGAGACTTACAATTTGTCTTACTTGGACTTACAACAAGGGATGTACAACTCGAGGACGGTGAAATGTTAGAAGAGAGAATGAACATTTGATAAAGAAAATGTTTTACTAAGAGAATAAGAAAGATTATGTAGAACAAATGTATATTACGATCCGAATGTGAGGTTATGTAAGTGCTACTTGCAAGTAATGAAGTAGGCCGTATTCAGCACTTTCATCAACATACCAGAGTCGACGAGAACCTTCTATTCCATTCGTTTACTTTTTAGTGAGACTTCAACAAGCTGAAGTTTATTTTCCCACACGTTAGATTCCAAATTAGTAATTAATGCGAAAAATGGAATCAAAGATTCGCGAAAACCCTACTGAGTGAGAATTCTCTACTCGTTTCGACACATGCAACCAACTACACATTTTGAATGAAAGATGTTTTTGAACACAGAGGTCGTAGAAAATGACCTAATTTTGGGGATTAACACTTTTTGCATGTACATATCTCAATAATAGAGCATTTTTTTGATAAAAAATTTACATGACATCTTTGTTTAAAATCTTATGCTGTACCAATACGAGATTTCATTAAAAAATATGTGGATTTTTTTTTATTTCGCAGAATGTATAAGACCAATTGCCACAATTTTTGAAGTTATAAATCTTTTAGCGCATCTGGGGTAAAAAATTTATTGCAAAGGCAGTTGCGCACTTAGCGTCTAGCGGAACATGCAGCGGAAATCCAATACCAGAAGTAGCCACATTGAATTCTTGTCAGCTGTCAGATTCTGATTACATGGGAGTTCACAAATATTTCGAAAAAACCCGCTCAAGGCTACAGGCCACAGGATTTCTACGAGGAATAGTAGAAATTACAAGAAGGGACAGAATCAGAAATATTCAAATAAGAGAATGTCTCGAAGTAGAACCCTTATTGACGTCTATCGAGAAATCACAGTTACGGTGGCTGGTTCATATCTCGCGGATGCCGGCAGATAGACTGCCAAAGCGGATATTCCAGGCAAGACCAGAAGGCAGAAGACCAAGGGGTCGTTCTATGAGGAGCTGGCGAAAATAGTTGGAGGACTGCTGCGAAGCGAGGTTGTAACTAAATTGGGCCGACGTGGAGAGCGAAGCCCAAGATAGGAAAAGTTGGAACCTCCTATGCGTTGCAGGGACCCCGACCCATTTGGATAAGGGGAAGAAGAAGAAGAAGAAATGTTGGTATATACACTTGTCTCTGACATATATTGAGATTGGTAGCTGTATTGAATGCTTACTTTATTGTTGGCTGTAGAAAAGGTTACACGTGTTATGGCATACTCGGTGATTTTTTACTTATGGAAAAAAGATTTCAAATTTTCTGGCCAAAAATAACACCGTTATGATGCTTTAGCCTCGTATTCAATAGACCCTGTGACTTCATTCTGTTCCCGAATATGAGAAAAATCCATGAAGGGACTACTTTTATCAGCATCGAGAAGATACCGATAATTGCATTCTAGAAGTGCTTCAAAGATTGTAAAAAGCGCTATCACAAGTAAATTATATCTTTGAAGGGGATAAAATTTATATTTTTGAATAAATAAAGATTTTCTGAGAAAATCGAAAATCCGCGTATTTTTTGATTAAATCTCGTATTCAAAATTTTGCGTGTTTCATTTAGAGCACTCTGTATGTAAGTTTTAAAAATTATTACATTTTATGAGTTATTTACAAAAGACGGCGATAAACAATAAACAATCATATAACAGTAATCACAAAGTTGCTCCATATACTTAATTATTATAGAGCTTTATAGAGCACGGGTATACTATAAATATTATTATATTCCAAAGCAGATTAAATATTGTTAATTTCCGTCCAGTAATGCGTGTTTTATATTAGTTTTGAGATATTCAGATAAATATGAATTTTTGATGACAGTCGTCGAAAATGTAAATTTTTATATGAAAATGAGACGAAATCTTGTCCAGATAATTCAAAGTAAAAACGATGTATACATAATGTATCAGAATTACATGTATCTACTAAGTATAAAAAACAAATACATGTTTTGCATTCAAATTTATAAAAATATCCCTCGAGTACCCATTGAAGTAAGATCACCAAAGAAAATAGGTCTCTCTCATTATTATCAACGTGGACTTGATAATATTGAGGAAGATACAGTGATATCGAGATCAGTAGACCGTTGACAAAATATGTAAACAAACCGGCATCATACAGAAAAAATAATATTTTGTAGGTTTTCTTAGTTTTTATTGTATTCGGTACAAAAATGGTACTTTTTTAGGACCCACGTCATTTTCCGCATTCGCAGGCATCTTCGAATTTCTAAATTACTCAGCAATTTGAGTTTTCCAAGGCTTTTCAAATAAACTGCATTGTGTTCAGTACATTCTGCTCTACAAATCAAATCCATACATTTCTACATCTATTCTATAGAGTTTATTTGAAGAGCCAATGTGGAATAATTTAGAAAATTGTCCTAAAAAAAGGACTAAAACAAAAACGGCCGACATTTTCAACCAGGTACCATAAAAAATATATATTTTGAACTACCAAAACATAAGGAAATGCACCAATAAAATATGATTTTTTCTGAGATGGTCAAACAACCGATGCTGGACCACTAGAAATGGATTGCCCTATAGACGGAAGCGTCGATGATCTCGCTTCAGCGGCATCGCCGGGTCTACTGTTGGACCGAGACAGGATCAAGGGGGGAGGTGTTATGTGCACCGACCACTTCGGCCGGCGGCGGGCTGGAGCTGGAGCCGAGGCTGGAGATGCTGGCGCCGTCGGCCACGACGCGCTGGGAGCGGCGGGCGCGGTGCGCGTGCGCGCGCGCGCAGCGGCCGCCCGGCCCGCCCGCGCAGCACTCTAGCTCGCACTCGGAGGTGGTGTCCGAGTCGGACAGGCGGCTGGTGGACGTGGAGGGCGGCGACAGGTGGTCCGTGGGCGTCAGCGCCGACTCGGCGTCCATGTCGCACGGCTCCGCACGGTAGCGCTGCAAGCAAACACGGGATTAGATCGGCCTTTTCCACGATGCCAATTTGCAACACATATTTTTCGAATACGCTGGTCAGGGATGTAAATCCTTTTTTCAAAAAATATTTTCTATTGTATTTAAAATACTTTATGGTACTAACCGGAATTTCTCATACTATTTGCTACCCGGGTACCCGGGTACTCAACCTGGGTGGACGTTCCCCATTTTTTTTGTATCTCACAAATTAATATTTAGACAGCGGTGAATGAAAATATTTAAACCCGAAGTTGAAATGGGTACCCAGGTACCCGGGTAGTAACATAAGGGTTAATAAAAGTAGATTGTTTTTAATGCTGTCAGGACTCTCGCCTCGTGATCCAAAGGTCGCGGGTTTGAACCTCGCTCCAGACCAGCAAGTTAGTCCTGTTTTCATAGCACAAGCGTTTAGCTTAGTTTGAAAATAGTAAAAATATTGATGTGACACGTATTCCGTGTTCGCATTTCTACTCAAAAAAGAAAAACAGATTTTGTATTTGAAAAATGCCAATTTTTAATTTTTTTATTTCACACTTCGTACTTTTTACACATTAAATTTCATCGAAAATTCTTTTTTTATGAACCCATCGTAAGTGCTGACAATACTGAGAGCAACTCCCTTCTGTAGCTAGTGATAATGCCAACATTACAATAGATCTGGGAACACCACAATATTTAAAAGATGATGACAACAGATTAAGTTTCTTGAACGATATCCCACCGTGAATAAACTTTTCCTTAAATATAATACTTGTTAACCAAGTTCTGTTCTTTTTGAACGACCATTTCATTTGGTGGAATGATAATGAGACCACATAGACAACATGAACGATGAACTGTTTGAACAAATATTAGTGTTAAAATCAGCGAAATAAATGACTTGCAACTAACTAAAGGCATTTCATTTGAATAAAGGTATTTTGAATATATATATTTTGCATTTAAATAGTTTTATTTAAAACTACTTTGTATTTGCATTTAAAATAGAAAAGTAACCGTGTATTTGCATTTTGAATTTAAATACTTTTAATAAACTATTTTGCACATCTGTGATACTGGGTTGATTCAGAATATTTATTGAGTTTCTCTTTTTTTTTTCAGGACACAGTACTGGATTTTACCCCAGGGACATCATTAATCAAGATATATTATAGATGTCTCATAGAGACGAAATTATATTTTTTATGAGAAAGTGTATTGCTTAAAAAAACTCCATTAAAAAATAGACATATCATTAGTGACATCTGTGGTTAATTATGGAGAATGGAAAAGCTTTGGATGCTGGTCGCGCTAAGGATAATTACAACATTCATATGAAACGGGTTCTAAAAGTTAAATATATATAACTTTCAAAATTTTGATAGATGTGGTTTTCTAACATGGGTTGAAACGGTGAACGTTACACTGTGTAAAGTGATCAGTTAAGCCAGCCTTACAATAGGTTATAAGCTCTATGGACACCCATAGACTTCTATACCTAGTTTCCCTTATAAAAATATAGCTTCGACTCTGTGAGACATCTATAATAAATATATTTTGATAATGATGTCTCCTTCTGGGGATAAAATCCAATATAATAACTCTAAAACAATATGAATTGTAGGTATTATGTCAGACTTCGTATTTTAAAAGTAATCTATTGCTTGTTCTATGAAAATAGGACCAACTTGCTGGTATCCTGGAATAGGGCTCGACCCACCGACCACTGATTTTGGCGCTATTAGAACTTAGGCTTTGGCTGCTAACTTCATTTAAAACAGCACTTTCTAACCAACGTTCTTGACTTGTAATGAAAAAACAAAATTGTCGCACGTCGCAACGAGTAAATATGGACTGACCGCTCCTCCCCCATGTGGCTGGGCGATGTCTTCGTGCGTGGTCAGGTAGTACCACTCCGGCTCATCATTGAGCGGCATCAGGCTCAGCTCCAGGACAATCTCCCCCAGGAAGTCGTTTGGTCCGTATCTGTTCAGGTCCCAGACTGTCACCTGAGGAAACAAAAACAATCGTTAATAAGGTATCCAACATGGCCTAACCTTAGATTACGAACATACCGAAGATGCTTCACTGCGATACCTCGCGGTCGCGGTTTAGCTCGCTACCTCGATGTCACCTCCATGTAAAACAAACGCATGCTCACATGAAAGATACCTCACTGCGATACATCGCGGCCTACATGGAGGTTTACCTCGATGCTTACGTGAAAACAAAATATTTTAATTTTTATAAATTAACTTTGTAAACACTACTTATTTATTGAAAAAATTCGACATGTTTCGAAACCAATGGCTTCTTCGTCAGCCTTACGAATTTGACGAATCACGAGCCAGATCACATCGCTGCTCGCCGTCGACCGCGATGTAAAAACAAATGGAGCTGTCATTATCATTAATTCCGTATTGTTCATGTCACGATGGCTGTAGGTATTTTTTAAACTTAAAAAAAAGTTACCCATAAAAACCATGTTTTTACAATATGCGTCGGAATCTCCATACAACTTACTGAGTTGTATGAAAAAACCATTAAAAAAATTTAAAATCCAAAATTATGCCATAATTATTTTTTTTTTTAACGAAAATTTGACAGATCTTCTTGATCGTCGCCACGAGTCTACTTGCAAAGTTTCAGCTCGATTGGATCACGAGAAAAGGGATAAAAATCGATCCCAAGTTTTTTCGTCAGACAAGCAGACGCCACGAGTTAAAAGAAAGGAAGTAATAAACATTACCTACCATCAGTTCATTGTTTTCACTTGGTGATTCTACATAGTGCCACTTCCGTTCGATTTTTTACTTGATAAATACTGTGAATTGAATTATGGATAAGGAGGTGCTAATTGATTTGATTTTTATATGTTTTACAGATATATTTCAGCCAGAGAATGGAAGAATTCAAGTGCGACTGAACCGCCATGTTCGCACCGCCATCCATGTAAATAGCAAGTATCCACATCGAGGTAGCGGAGCTGAAACCGCGACCGCGAGGTACGCAGTGAAGCATCTTCGGCATTTTTCAAATATGTTTTATTATACTTTGTAATACACACACAATATGAGTTATTAAATTACAACTATAGTTTCGAGAGGAGCAGTCCCTCTCAATTATCTATACCTGATGATGAGAGGGACTGCTCCTCTTGAAACTATAGTGTAATTTAATAACTCATATTGTGTGTGTATTACAAAGTATAATAAAACATATTTGAAATTATAATGTTGCACCACGAAGTATCTGCCAAATCTTTCAATGACATCTTCGGCATGTTCGCACCCTTAAGATCTCCACTAGTACCCAGTAATATCGACAGATATATAACATCGGGCACGTAATTTTATTTACTTGTGTTGAATAGTTGACGCGCTTGTTCTTTCAAACTAAAGTTTATAATATTATACATATAAGTATAAATAAATTTTATTGAACAATAATGTAACGAGATAGTAAAAAGAATTCACGCACCGTTCAGATTCCCCACAATATGTCAATGACGACAATAATATCGAAACCTCTAGGACCTTCCACGCATTCTGGAACATATTACCGCACTCTGGGATTAGCTACATCATTCGAGGAACACCTGGAAAAGTCTAGAAGCGACGAGAACGTTCTCCGAAACACTAGAAAAATCTAGGGAGTTCGATAATCCAGTTTTTTTTTATATAAATACGGAACGGAGCCGCGGCGCGAGTTGAGTCATTGTCTTTGACGGGCGGATTCATTGCGAAGTACGCGCGAGCCGCGAGACGACGCCAAGTGTGGCCAGTCGTGAATTGCGAAGCGATAAATAAAGCGAATAATCGAACAAAGTACCGCATTGGCGAAATAAATAAGCGATAAATCATATTATACCAATCCAATCCCGAGATGTCGCTAGTGTTCAAATTTTTCATAACAGTACTGGATTTTTGTCACAGGGAAATCATTTATATATTGTTTTTAATAATATACATATAATCGTATATTATTAAAAACACATTTTATTAATAATAATAGTATTTTTACTTGTAAAATGCCTGTATCTTGCATTCATTTATTTAAACTGTAATTTATATCAAAAACAGTGTGCAATATTTCCATCATTCTTATGTAGGTCATATATTTATAGGGTACAGTTATATAAATATCTGATGTAAAATCTTTGTAATCTTGCATGTTTAAATTTGGTCAATCTCATCCCGAGAGTCAAAATTATCCGTCACTTTTCAATTCATTGGTTTTTAACGCGGCTTTTCTTCCATTTTGTATGGCATTTTTGAATAAAAATAATAAATTAAAAATGTATTCATTATAATCAATATATTTTAAATACACATTTTTTTCTAAAACGACACGAACTAAATTATTCAATCACTCAATAAATAATTAAGCGTTTTGGCGTTAACTTTGTGGAAATTCATTTTTAAAAAAATATGAAATAAAACACTGAACTTTGTTTTTTTCCACTATTTTATGTTTGAAAATAACACTACATGTTTCGGAAACATCCGTATCCTTCTTCAAGTGAGTTATTTATTAATTAATAATTAATAAATCACTGAACCAGCCATGTTTTATAACTGAAGAAAATTGCTTCACTTTGTGGACTTTATATAACTGTATGAAAGTGTCAAAGCATATTCCACAGTAAATCAATTATCTCCAATTGATGAGAATTATTTTTTAACACGTCAAAAATGACGGAACATTGGTTCGCGTCTTTGCTAAGCCCTAGTATATATTAATAGTATATTTTTGGTGGTCCACAGAGGCTGACCATAGCAACGTGTGTAGAGCGACCGGTTCAGGTTTGCTGGCTCGAGGTTCAAGCCCCATCTCTGGACGTTTAATTTGTTTTTTTAGCCGTGAATTCGAATGAAATTGCGGACGTTACACGAAGTTATGGGCGGACAGACAAACAGACGGACGGACGGACGGACAGACGGAAGGACAACGAAATTACTATGTTTTATCAGTTAATTTTTAATTTGTGTTTTAACTGAGACTGTTTTTAATAAATAATATTTTTGCGTGGCATTTTTTCAACCATTTTTGAATAATTACAAAAAACATCAAAAACTTATTTCGACTTCCTAATTTGATGATGAACATGTTTTTTTTAATATCAAAGATTTGGCAGATACTTCGTGGTGCAACATTATAATTTAAAATATGTTTTATTTTAACTTTGTAATAGGTGTAGATTACAATGATGATGAGAGGGACTGCTCCTCTCGAAACTATACCTAGTAGTATTTTTTAAATAAAAAATAGAGCTGCACATTATACAAACAACCAGAAATTAATATATTCCCTTTCAAAAATCCAAAATCAAAATCACTTCAACCAATCAAGCCCCAAGAATGTGTCATGTGACAAAACGATGTATTCTACACTGATGTATAATTCTATTTCTATACTTTACACACATATATTGTATTAATATTATGTATAAATGCATAGTAGATAAAAGGCTATTTATCCGTGTATATAAAATAAAATAAAAATAAATAAGATGTAGATTTCACAGATGTCGAAGAAACTTCCTCGAGGAGTGGCGGATTTTTTGTATTTATCTCGGAAACTTTTCTCCCGACAGGACGAGCTCCTCCATTTTTTGAGAAATAGAACATTCTTTACTCAAAAATTTTTTTCTCACATGCATGACATTCAATGATAATAACTTTATCGATATTGACCTCTTCAATATTGGTCTTACCGCATTGAAAAGAATCCAATAGATTGTGTGTACTTCATTCTAGTAACACTCAACTATTTGATCTAAGCACTACTCAACTAACGGAATCAAATCATCTTCACTAGATCGACTTTGGCTAATCACTCTCTGTACCTTGTTTCCTCTTTCTCCAACTCCACCCCGACTCCAACCTCCTCACCCATTCCCCCATCCCTTTTCCCATATTACTATCAGGATTCATTACTTTCTTCTTCTTCTTTTTAGTAGATCTGTTGATCTGTGTTACTACTGAAAACTACGCCTCCTGGGATAACGAGGTCCAGCTATCCCTCCATCTTTTCGGTGGTCTTCCCGGTGGGCGTCGTCCAGAAGGGATTTCATTCGCTGTTGTATGCACGAGTCTGTCACTTCCATTTTGGCTTCTGGATCTACTACATCGTGCTATTCGTTCTTTATTTTTCAAGTTTTCCTTATGTCTTCATTTCGGGCACGGTTACATAAAGTTTTTCCAGTAATGGACCTCAGCACCTTCATTCCAGTTTTTCTCAAGAGTTCTTTGGTGCGGACAGTGTCAGCTCGCGTTTCTACGGCGGGATGTACCTTTTACTGTATTTTATTTTAATATTGTTTATTGCTGATTGTCAGTTAACTTAAAAATATTATCTTATCCAACATAGTGAGTACTTAATTTACTACGCCTTAAACATCTGTGAATCTTTGCAATTTTTTTATGAAATATTCACTATGTTCTAACATTATTGTTCGGAATTTGTAAATTTCTATCTGGCATTTACGTCAACTCTCTTCTGCCCCCTCCTTTTCTTACCACAATAGTTATCTACCTGCTACGAGTGTCAAAAAAACTATCGTCGAGCGCAGTGTCCTGTCAATTATCTATCGAATTGATCATTTCGATGTAACCTTTCTAAGAAAGTGTTGTGCCCTCACAACAATTGTGTATAAAGTGCTTTAAATTCAAGATCTATAAAGTGAATCGTCAATTTATTCAACACCGCGGTGAAATCGAATGAGAAAGAATTTTAACATTTTTAACTGTAATTACCTAGTTGCGGATGTTTTATACGAACCGTATGTTTTTTTCCGAGAAACAATTCTCGACGTTTCGTTGAATGCTTATTCAACGTCATCAGGAGGACGACCTTTACCCGCGGAGGTAGAAGGCGGACTGATTACCGCCTTCGAGGGCGTAAATTATATGCACTTTGTTGTGGAGTGTTCACTTCTACAACAGATGTCGCCAGTGTGCAATATGTACTAGTTACGTCGGCGGACTTTTGTTTCGTATCACCCCCTCTTCCACATCACTATCTTATCACTACTCTCTATTGGCATAAATTTCCTCATGTTTCCCGGCGATTCGCGTCGGGAATAATTATAACGATTGAAACTGTTAAGATTCCTTAATAAATAAATAAACACTAGTTTAATATTTCATGTATGGTCCGAATAAAGGATACCACAAGTAACCAGAAATCGATATATTAGGTGTACCCGTAAGTAATCAATTATTTTTGGTGTGGAATGTTTGCTTCAGTCAAGCCCAGTAAAGCGAACGTGTAAAGACGTGTTTTATAAGCAATATTATAATCCGTGGTCTTGTGACTTGGGACAATTAAATTAAAATTTTTTTATTACTCCGTTGTAAGATGGCGGACAATCAACTAACTTATAAAATTACATCATTGCATGCTGTTTCATTTTCGATCGGGTGTTAATGCAACAGTTGCAACAAAGAAAATTTGTGATGTGTATGGAGACGTATTGAAAATAAATAAGTGCCAACGTTAAAAATGTCCTTAGGTTTTCACGGCCGCTCAGAATCTTCTGTGTATAGTTTTCTGGGATATTCTGCCATGTGTGTGTGACCTCTCTGGCCAACGTTTCGGATCCCATTGCAGGGTCCATCATCAGCCTGATGATGGACCCTGCAATGGGATCCGAAACGTTGGCCAGAGAGGTCACACACACATGGCAGAATATCCCAGAAAACTATACACAGAAGTGCCAACGTTGGTTTAGAAAATTTTCCGATGGTGATTTTGACTTGTCTGATAGCGATCGAAGTGGGCGCCCGGTTTGATACTAGCATATTTTTACTCCCTTTATATTAACTCGTGGCGTCTGCTTGCTTGCTTGCCGGCTTACCGTCAAAAAAACTTTGGATCGATTTTTGACCCTTTTCCCGTGATCCAATCGAGCTGAAACTTGGCAAGTAGATTCGTGGCGATGATCAAGAAGATCTGTCGAATTTTCGTTAAAAAAACTAATAATTATAGTATAATTTCGGATTTTTAGAAATTTTATTGTTTTTTTTTCAAATAGGAATCAATAGAAAAGTTTGATTAGCAACGGCGGCCCGATAACGGCGCGGAATATTTTCTAAATTTGAATTACTCCGTCGGTATACATAATAGGTACTTCACTACGAATGTCGAAAATATAAATTGACTGACAAATGTTTTTAGAATCTAATCTTCAAAGCATGAAGTGTCGTACCTCAAAACATCTGACATTTTATAAATATATTAAATTACTGTAAGTTTAGTGTTATGTTATATGTTTTAATTCGTCTTTAATTGTTGTTATATCTTACAAAGAAAGGGAGTATAATAAAAACTTGTTTTTTATGGGTTACTTTTTCTTAAAAGTCTACCAACAAGATGGCAAAAGGTCCTAGATAACGATGGATATTAAATCGATTAAAAATAAAATTAAATGTAGTTAAATTCTTATTTGTTGCCGCTTAAATAATTGATTACTTATGGGTACACGTGTTGTATGGTACAGTCTCACCTCCAGCATGCGCTGCTTCAGGTCCGACCTCCGGATCCCCGAGTAGACGAAGGTCTGGTTCCAGCGCGGCTCGTTGGTGTTGGCCAGGGTCTTGGTCCTGCGCTTGGACTTCTCGCTGCGGTCCGGCAGCAGGAACACCTTGGCGTACGGGCAGCGCGCCTGCCCGGCGGGCCTGCAGACCAGCCCGGCGCCGCAGACGATGGTCACCACCAGCTGCAGGGCCGCCGGGTCGAAGCCCAGCTTCACCTGGAACACGAGCGGACTCGTTACCTGCCCCCGAAGCCTTCAACTCGGAAGCTAACTTGTGTCGTAACTAGGAGGTATGAAGGCCAAAATATCTTTACGGCACGGGTATTTAACTTTACCAACGCGTTTTTTTTAATTCAAGATTTATTTTGACAGTTTGATCGGGGTGCTTTAGTGGGTACTTTGAACAGCGTGAGTTGGAAGGAATTTTAAAATAAGCTATACGTAATTGTTATTTCTCTGAAATAAAATGTGTACATAGTTTTTTCAAATAATATCGTCGTTAGAAAGGTCTCCTTCAGCGGAGATGTTTAGGGCACATTCGTGCCCAAGTGTAATTCTCTTTGCAGATGTCAATCACGTGAATATGAACATCTCCATTATGAATAAATTTCGGTAATTTAATGCCTTCTATTGGGGAAATAAATGAATTAAATAAGTTATATGTATTAGTATAATAAATTGAGAAACGTATCCAAAAAGGAGTGTAGCCTCAGTAAACAAGTTCCTAAAAAAACTCCTGTTCAGAAACACTAAATTGCGTGCCTACAATACTAACTATCTAATCATCACGCTGTTTCACCGCAGGGGTAAGCAGACAGGATAGATCACCGCATTATTTTGTCTTGGAACACCACTTTTGCTTCGGCTACACTCATATATCTTCTCATGCATGCTTTACGGTTGTTGTAGCGTTTATCAGGGCCATCCTCAAATATTTGCAATACCTGATCGTGCCAGGTCTTTCGCGGACGCCCTCTATTCTCGCTGCATTCAATACTCGCTCCAAATATTTTCTTAAGTATCCTTTCCTCGCTCTAACATACATTCCACATGACCAAACCATCTCAGCGATACATTTTTATTTTATCAACCACGCTATAGTCAGCATTAAATTCAGTCCTAATTTTTTCATCACTCTATCAGCCAAAGATTTTTCGCACAAGCGTCTTAGGCCCTAATACAGAGTCAATACATGATTCAAAGGTTAAAGTACGCTTTAAAAGCGTAATTTTCAGTACAAATTACATAAAAAAAAATTAACTTAAGATAAATTCTCAGAGAATTCTTTGAATTCTCACAGAGAGAAAGAAATTAAAAGTCTCACAGAGACGAAGCTATTGATATGAGTAACATGTATGGAAGTCTTTTGTACGATGGCTCAGGGCTTTCCTGCATGAGCTGGCTTATGCGATCACTCTACACAGTGAAACGTTCACCAATTCTATCGTACCACCACACATCGAGTTTTTGAAAGTTATATATATATGTTCCAAATAGGAATCTTCCGAATATTTCAAGGGGCTATGCTAGTGGCATCTATTAGTGTATATTATAGATATCTCACAGAGACGAAACTGTATTAATTATGGGAAAGTAGGTATAGAAGTCATTTGGGTGTACACAGGACTTATGACCTGTCTTTTTATGGTTGGCTTAAGTGATCACTTTACACAATTGTAACATTCGCCATTTCCACCCATGATAGAATATACCATGCTTATTCATTTTTTGGAAGTTGTATATATGTTCAAATTGCGTGGAAAGCTTTCATATATGAGTTGTAAGCGCCTTTTCCATGCGGCCTGTACAAAGCCATTTTCATTCCCCTAAATCCCCACAGATGTCGCTAATGAGAAAATCTACATTGATTTTTTACGGAATTTTGAGAGCAATATACTTTATTGTGTGTAATGAAATTCATCCGAATACTTGCATTACACTAGGATACGCCAGGAAATATTATTTCCAATTTTTGTTAAATTCCTTTTCACCAGTATTTACAATTCAGAATATTTTGAGTTTGTTCAAATCTTTCAGAACAGTGCTGGATTTACATAAATCCAGCACTGTTCTGAAAGATTTGAACAAACTCAAAATATTCTGACTAGTGACATCTGTTGTCTCTTCTCGTGAAACTGTATACATAGATTTCGCAGCTGGTAATGTACTTTTATATTTCTGGATAAATCCAGTAATTTAAATTTAAATCATTTAAGTATTGACTTTGCATTCGGGCCCAAGTGACCGCATTTCTACCACATTCAATCTACTCCAGTGCCAATTCTAGGCTTCACTTCCGCACATCAGAGTTGACACTAGAACGCCATTATGTAACGCCAGTTTTCCTTCTTTTGAAAGCAAATATGAGCAGATGTGGGATAGTCTCTGCCTTTCAAAAAATTAAATTAAAATTTTATTACTAAAAACACTTAGTTTTAATATCTTTTTATTGAAAAATCAAAAAGTTTTTTTGATTTTTGTTTGTGTCTAAACTTTCAATTTTAATTTTTAATATACATAATATTGCCCCCAAAACATGTTGATTTATCAAAAGATATTTTTCGATAGACCATTAAAGTGGATAGAAAATATAAACTACTAGCTATAGCCCGTCAAAAATGACGTACCTTTAATATACATTTCGGCCGCCAGTTAAGACTATGAGAACAACACTCGAATAGAGTAGCGTCTTGATCACGTTAGTGATGGACATCATTAAATGGAGAATTATGCTCTTTTTTTTAATTTATACCTCATTATTATTATGTTATCATTTGAGCCATCTGGTAGCGTTAGTGGCGGACATTGTTATGTAGAAAATTCTACTTTTTTTGTAATCATTAATGAAAAATCAATTATCATAAATAACGAATTGATATTATGTGTTCTAGTGGTTCAGATTATTGTCAACAAAATGGATTCTGTATAGGAGTGACTCTTTAAATGATAATGGAGTATCTGCAAGATCAAAATAATCAGTATACTAGACTTAAAAGATTCAATATATACCTACATATATTGAAAAGGTAAAAATGATCCATATACTAAGGATTAAATTGTTAAAAACAAACGTCACCTCGTATCAGAATAGCGACACACATTCACGCTAAACAAGAGCGAAAAATAATATAAGAAGTAATATGCCGAGAATAAAAAGAGAACGGCATGCATTTTGTACACAGCTGTTGAATTCTGTAATGGTATTTCGAGTGACACGAACGAAATGAATAATAAACTACTGAAAAGACCTGTGTTGCGGAGGAGATAGATCATAAATCATGTTCGTAAATCGACGAGATTAGCTAGAATTTTTTTTTTTATTTATTTAAAAAATCCTTGTTTACAAATAAAGATACTTAATACTAATTTAACAATAAAACATAAGATAAAACATAAGATAAATTACACATTTTTTTGTTTTGTTTAATTTGTGGATTATGCCACTCTACTAGGCTACGCCTGTCCCAGAGTAGCGTTATAGAACACAATTATAATATTTCTTCGAGTTCGTCAGTAGTATTTATTTTCATAAGGTAGTAATTATGTATCTACAGAGTATCAAGTGGAATGTTAGTGAAAGTTGAGTTAGTCATAAGTCCAAGTGTAAATATGTGTAGAATAATTGTTTAATGTAAAAAGGGTTAAAGTTTTGTTTAAGATTATTTTTTATTTTCCTTAATTAATTTATTTATTTATATAGGTATATATTTTTATTTGAAGACATTATTATGCAATTACAAGTTGTCTGTTTCAAATTTCAATTTATATAAAGGTAATTTATATAGTCACTACAATTATATAAGACACAAATAAGGTTTCACTTGGTTATCATATTATGTCTTCGTTTTATTGTCACTTATTTCATTATTTTATAACTCATTACTATTTCATTACTTCTATATATTATAACTTGCCTTGTATTCTTTCAGCCGTATTCTGAATGTTGCAATATTCCTATTTCTGTATCTTAACATTTATTGTTTAACATTGAAGTGCCGTTATTTTTGACAATCAGAAACGTAAACAAACGTCAAGTTATACATAAATTGTGAATAAATTAACGTTTGTTTACGTTTTAGAGCTTTCATTAATTTTAAACCTGTCAAACTTAAAATGTCTAAATTAACGGCATTACAAAGTTACACAACAACTTTCAAGATCAGAAATAGCAAAATTGCTATTTAGAATACGGTCGTTTATTTGTTCTTCTTATTGTGTATATATTTCAAATTTGTTTCTATGTGAAATATGTTAGGACTGCCAACATATTTCACAACATATTTAATTAACTAACTTACCATCACGCCGTTTCTCCGGAGGGATAGGCAGAGAGGATACAACGCCACATCCTTCCATCTTGACACATCGCTTTTACTTCGGCTACGTTCATACTTCATCTATCTCCTTCTATATATCTTGTCACGCAAGCTCTACGGTTGTTGAGGCTTTTAACAGGGCCATCCTCCGATATTTGCAGTATTTGATAATACCAGGTCCTTTGCGGACGCCCTCTATTCATGTTGCCTTCAACACTCGCCCCATATATTTTCTTAGCTATCCTCTCCTCGCTCATACGTTCTACATGACCAAACCATTTCTGCACTCCTCTCTTTATTCTGTCTGATTCTGGTAACGCACGGTCTTATATTTATTATTACATATCATTAAGGCCCAGTTGTTTCAAGTTCGATCAAAGTAAGCGGCCGATCAAACCATAGATTTTTACGAAAACGGATCGTCTGATTGGTGGAGAACGTAAAAATCTATGCTTTTAAAGAACGCTTACTTTAATCCAACTTGAAACAACCGGCCCTAACTCGTGTCTGTTTTATTTCCGAAATAAATTGTTAAAATTATTGTGTCCACTTGAATTTGGAGCCTTCTACACAGTCTGATATAAGCCTGCTCTATATGTTTTTTTACTACATACATGTTGAATAATATAATTGCTATTAACAGAATGTTGGTTAATTTAGTAAAAACCACTACCAGATTTAGGGTCTACTTGTTTCGAGACGTACCCCTCTCTTCGTCAGGACCAACACTACACTACTATATTCACAACACTATACATCCCAACCATAGTATCGTCAAATTTCACCAATATTGATCACATGCGTGTTACTCTTGTCAGAGACAAACATACACTGATTAGCCTGCTGAACATTCAGGAATCTACCGGGAGAGAGTGAATTGTGATAGAATGAATAAGAATATTTATGAATAACAGCAGGGTGTACAATGTTATAGTAATATTTATTATAACTTATAAAATATCGTCAAATGAACATATAATACAAAGTTAAAAGCTAATTTACAACTTATGATCCGTGGGGCCTACACTAGTATATTTGGTTTCGTCAGTTTGCCCGTGATATAAGTATACAATAAGTAAAAGATGTATAAAAATCCCATTTTTTTTATAGTTACATTCAAGTGAAACTAATTTAAAAGCATGTTTACAATATCTCATTCAAATATTCAAAAGTCTAAGATCAATGGTCCATCGATTTTGCTAAATGCGTATTAGCCTAGTATAGTTTCCGAACAATTTATATTAATCAATTAGAAAAGATATACGGAAAAAATCAAATTAACGAAAAAATATTTTAAATGCCGCAGGGACACGAACCACGGACCTCCAATTCTATCCGGGAATGGCGCGTTATCCAACATCGCCACGGCACTTCGGTAAGTTAACGAAAATTTTTCAACCTTATACGTAGTCTCTTTTTGATTGATTAACATTTTTATTCCATTTTTAAAGCGATCCACTTTTTATAATGCAATAGTCACGAATACCTTCGCGTATCTACCGCTAGAGGACGACAGAAAATAATCAATTTCATTTTAATTTTTGGAAACATTTAATACAACACATATATATTAAAGAAAACACATTCTTATTGCGAAGTTGGAATTTAACTTCACAATAAGAATGTGTTTCCTTTAATATATAGTTTCCGAAGCTTTATACTATATATAGGTTGAAACTATACTCGAGTATCGCGCATAAATCGAGTATACTTTCACGACATATTTTTTGTTTTCGCTCTTGAAAGTATACTGCGCTAGTACCGTACGGGTGCGCGCTGGCGTAGTATACTTTGAATGAACGCTGCGAGAAGGGATAAAGGGATAAAGGGATGAAGGGATGAAGGGATGATTACCTGCAGGCGGCCTCCCACGTTGGGGTTGTTGGCGGCGGAGAGGCGGGGCTGCCGGTGGCGGGGGCCCGCGTGCAGGTCCGGGGAGCCCGGGGAGGTGACCAGCACGGACGGCTTCTCGTGGTGCTCGCACCCCGCGCCCTCCGTGTACACGTCTGTGGACATCGTTACATCGTTACATCGTACACCAGATAAGAATGCCAACACCAACACGCAAACAAACAATTTGCGTAACCGTTGCGGGTGTGCAAATGTGTTAGTATAAATCGCATCGCTGATTGGTTAGTCATTTCGTGACGGACTAGCGATGAAACTTTTAGTACGTATTCAACTCTCGAGGCGAGCGCGCGCTTGTTTGTTTAAGAAAAATACGGTGACCGTGTCCGAGGCTACGTTTGGTCAGTCGTAAAGGGGATAGAAATGTCGACATAGCGTTGAGTTTCGTCGAAGAATTAGTCGACGAATAGGTGTCGTCAATCATTGACGTTGAGTCGGGTAACATCTGCAGTCATGTATGCAAATGGAATACCAATATTGGGAACGGGAAATTGCAATTGACGATTTCACTGATAAAATTAATTTAATATTTAATGTGTCTGATGAGAAAAGTGATGGCGCATCTGATTGTGATGCGTAGTTACGTTTTTTTAGATTCGTTTTGCCATTTTTCATATTTAATGTGTTTCCATTTACGATACAATTAATTTAAACAGGGTTATTTGGAAAATATTAACAACCTCGCAGGGCTATATTCCTGCCTTGATTATGAGTCGAAAATGTTCGAGCAGCCAATGTCGCGTATATCAATAGTTATGGATATATGCGACATTAAAGTTAGAATTTTTATTTCGGTATTTCTGACTTATTTTTTGAAAAATTTTGACTATCATTACAGTAACTTATAACTTATATGAAAAATTCTTTTCCTTTAGTATAATTCAAATTAAGTGATAAAAATCATCCAATTCCAATTGGAAAACTTTTTTTTTTTTTTAAATAGAGATGCGAACACGGAATACATGTCACATCAATATTCTTACTATTTTCAAACTAAGCTAAATGCTTGTGCTATGAAAATAGGATTAACTCGCTAGTCTGGAGTGAGGATCGAACCCGAGACCTTTGGATCACGAGGCGAGAGTTCTAACCACAAGACCAACAAGCTTTTTTTTAGGATTTTTATTATTTTATTTAACTTTTATTGAAACGAATAAACTTTTCGTAATCAATATAAATATGTTACTGTAATGACAAAATCTACGTTTTGTAAAAAATAAGTCGGAAATATTTTAGAAAAATGCAAATTTAACTGTAAATGTTTACGGATGTTTTATACGAACCGTACGTTTTTTTATGAACACGAAATACGTGTCGCATCAATATTCTTACTATTTTCAAACTAAGCTAAACGCTTGTGCTGCAAAAATAAGACCACCTTGCTGGTCTGGAGTGACGTTCGAACCCGCGACCTTTGGATCACAAGGCGAGAGTCCTAACCACAAGACCAACAAGCTACTCTTTAAAATTGTAATAGATCTGAGGGACGTAAGTCGCGGTGCACGAAAGAGACAGAGTGTGAAAGAGAGATAGAATCTTTATAAGGTCGCGCGCCAGTCAGAAGAGCGCTTTTTGACATCTGGAGACGACCGCTATAGACTTTGTATAAGATTGTCGTATCATTGTTAAGCGAACTTTATTTTGACTCATATCTTATTACAGTATTATATTATAATACTTATTAGCTTATACCATTGATATATTTTAGAAGTTGGTGCCTTGAGAGTGTAGTTTTAGAATGCAATGAAATGCACGCGCAATAGGGTAATTTCACTTTTTTTTTTGAATAGAAAACTCTTAACTTTGATTTAGAAAATACGTTTATGAAAAAAAAATTAATGTGTATTAACATTAAAAAACGATTTTGATAATCACGATTTTTAACTCCCGCCAAAAGGCTTATTTTCGCAAGTGTCGTTATTTGGCAGTTTTCATGTCAATCTGACTTTTACCACGTGACAGCACATTCGCGTATTTAGACATTCATTCGTTTTTTTACAAAACCAGCCTGCTTTTTTGTATTTCATCCATAATGTTTGAGAAAAAGTATTGTAAATATTGTATGGTACCCAAATGTAGAAATTCTTCCCTGATAACTCCTGATAAACTACCTATTTATAACTGTGCCTAGGAGTGCTCCCTTAAGACAGGAGTGGTGTCGTGCGATGAGACGAGACGAGAAGAAAGATGAAGTACTTTCTTCATATTCCACTCTGTTTTGTTGTGAAGATCATTTTAATGTAAGTATTATCACAGTATACCCAGAACAGTAGTTTATCTCCGGCTTATAGGCGAGTTATTAGCCTACTCTTGCATTGACGCTAGGGTTGTCACTTTACTCGTAGCGTCTGAGATTCCGACGCACAAGGTAGAAACGAAACCCGAAAATTTCTGTAATTAGTGTACCTAGTTTCTGCACTTAAATTGCAAGAACGCTGATTAAATCACAGTCTTTGTGATAATCAACACACCTTTTTAGTAAAGCACCACAAACATAAAAAAAGACATTTTTTTCAGGAAGCGCATTTTTTTCTAAAGCGGCGGCTGCGAGCGCGAATGGCACCGAAGGCACGGCCCTTACTGCCGCCGCCTTGTGCCCCCATATTCTATGTCAATGTGTGCGTCACAGTGCGTGCGTACACGGCGCCGAGCACGCACGCACACATTCTAATGGGTAGCGGCCAGTTTGTATGAAGACGTATTACTGTTCTTAGTATACTGTGGTATTATTTAGAATGTTTATTTATTTTAACCTGTATTTCCTTTGACAGTTTAAATTGTATTATATGACACCTAAAACGAACGTTTACCATAGAAACTAAACAAATTACAGTGACAAACACCATAGATCACGTATGTTTGTCTTTAATTCTTGCCAAACACATCACATCGCGTTTTGATGGAAGCGATTTTTTCAAGATTTTTATTATAAATAAATATTACGAATAAAAACATTATCCCACAATAATATTTTCACACCATGAAGTCACGACTACCAATCAAAAATACCTATGCTCCCGGCGCTTTATTGTTATTAATTAAGATAAATTATAGAAGTCTTAAGACACGAACACGTGCATGGAAGCCTTTTATAGGGTGGCCCGGGGCTTACAACGCGTATGAGCTGGCATAAATGATCACTTTGCACAATGCAACTTTGCACAATGCAATGTTGTCACATCTAGATGGCGGCAAACATTACGTACATTTGAACGAGCATTGGGAGATAAAATTTTACCGTTTTGTTTAGTTAACATAATTAGAAATCGATCGTAATAGTCGAGCGAATTCTCACGCAAGCATAATAAATAAATAAATTCGACTAATACGTACGAGAACTGGATGGAATCTTCTAGCGAATATTATAAAAAGTGTTCCCAGCGATAATAAAGTTTTCATATATGAGTGATATGAACAGTTTAATTGGTGTTTTGTGACTGTAACAATAATAAATAGCTAATAAATTTCCAGTATTTTGTCTCTTAAAGCCACGTCCGTTGACAATACGTTAATTATCATATTTTATATTATAATCGTAACATGTCTGTGTTCAAATAATTATAATTATTTATTATAAATTTTATTTATTACATTTATTAGAAAACGATCACGGTTTTAATAAAAATTTAGGAACACATAAATAATTTTGTTCTGAAATTGAATAATTTAGAATCAATAGAAATTAGTAAAGCATGTAATAGTAAACAAAATATTATTAATAATTAACTAAATTTAACTACTGGCTCAAGTAGCTTGTTGGTCTTGTGGTTAGGACTCTCGCCTCGTGATCCAAAGGTCGCGGGTTCGAACCTCACCCCAGATTAGCAAGTTAGTCCTATTTTCATAGCACAAGCATTTAGCTTAGTTTGAAAATAGTAAGAATATTGATGTGACACGTATTCCGTGTTCGCATCCCTATTTAAAAAAAAAAAAAAATCTAAAAAATTTTCCAATAATCTCGAGTAATAAATAATTTATCAAGTAATTTATTATTTATTATTTATTTATTATTATTTATAAACATTTCATTCTGATATTTTGACAGTTATACAACACCCTGATGACGGAATGGTAATTTCTGAAACATGTTGGTGAAATTACTCATATAAAAGTAGATATATACAAATAAAATAATCTTTTTTTTTTAATTATAAATGGCACTAATGAGTTTCGCGCATACAGCAAGTGCACCATTTTTAACACAATTTAATATATTTTTAATTTGGAATGCAGCTAATCATATATGCCACATTTTATTGAATTATTGCATACTGCAAAATCATAATAAAGTCTTGACTCCGTGCCAATTTCAAAATTCACAGGCAACTTGGGTATTCAAAAATCGGCTAAATCCAAGATAATGGTCCCATTGCATATACAACGAAAATGATTATTTCACTATATCATTGAATGTGCTATTAACAAAATGAAAGATAATTTACGTTTAAAAAGTAAGTATTAAATAAGATATTTCACTAAAGTTTCGAAAAATGCACTACATATTTTGACATTTCATAGGCAATATATGAGGTTAGGTTAGGTTATTAGGTTTGGTTTGTTTAATTTAGATTACGATTATTTTAGTTAAATTAAATTAACAGGACATTAAATTATATAGTGAAATACTTATTTTCATTGTATGAACAACGGGACCATATTCTTGGATTATTCCCAAAAATCTTCTATACGGTAGGATTATATGCCTTGTGGAACTAATGTTCTTTTTCTACAAACTGGGATAACATTTTGCTCAAATCATGAAAGATACATCGTATACTAACGTAAAGGTTAAATATTTACAATACAAACATGTGTGAAAAATAGACTTATCAATTAAAAAACGGCTTTTACAGTCGTTTCTCGATCAATGTTTAGAGAGCCACACTCAGTAGATTGGAGAACGGCTGCTATTATGCCTCTGCACAAAGGCAAAGGATCACGTATGGAGTGTGGATTAATAGCTATTAATTAATATCTTATATTATTTATTGATTTAGCGTTAACTTTATGGAATGATAAGATTGATTTATATAAATAATTGAAACACTTGTTTAAGACCACTTTTGAGTTTTATTTAACTCTACTAATTTCGAGAACTACAGATGTTTTCATCATCAAAGCTGATGTCACATCAGTCCTGATGATGAAAACCTAAGAAAATTCTTACAGATGTTCTCATCTATAGAAAATATACGTACTAACATGTTTATTTAGTCCAATGCTTGTTAGTTTATATTCTCTCCTGTAGATGAGAACATCTGTAGTTCTTGAAACTAGTAGTGTTAAAAAAAACTCAAAAGTGGTCTTAAACAAATATTTCATTTATTTATATAAATAAATAAATATAAATAAATGAATAGCTTTATTTTAATACCGAGTTAATATTGTTATTTTAGGGTAGGTAATTATTTCAATTCCAATAAACATACACGGTTGACGACTTTTAATATACCTACTAGGTTATTTGAAAAATATTATTAATAACCTCGCGGGACTACATTCCTGCCTTGATTAAGAGTCAAAAATGTTCAAGCAGTCAATAGGTACGGAGCAATATCAAAATTTGCATTTTTTTTTCAATGATTCTGACTGATTTTTTACAAAACGTTGAACTTTCATTGCAATTACTTATATCGATTACGAAAACTTCATAAATAAAATGATAAATGATCCTGCAGAAATTCCAATCGGAATGTTTTCCAATTGGAATTGGGAGGTTTTTATTATTTTATTTGACTTGTATTAAAGGGAATGAATTTTTCATTTTCGAAATAAGTTACTGTGAAGATAGTCCAACGTTTTATTAAAAAACAAGTCATAAATATTGACAAAAAAAATGCAAACTTAGATGTCACATATTTACCTAACTATTGATATTTGGTCATTTATTTTATATTTTCAACTCATAATTAATAAAACTCATAAATAAATATAGTATGCGAAGTTATTAATATTTTACAAATACCCTACTTAATAGCATTGATATTTATTTATTTATTGATTATTTAAATATTAACTTAATATTACAAGTATTTAGTTGTACGCAAGCTAATCAGGATAAAAACGCGACATTAAACTAATTTTTATAGATGTTTCGACCACAACGTGTACACATCTGCAATGGAAAATCTTATAAGCCTTGTGTAAGTCCTGCGTTAGAAAAAATGTTACTGCGTATTCGTAAATACTATTCATACACTAAAAGTCTCACCGTACTGCGGAATGATAATACACATTTGACATCGAGCCAGTTTTAATATTATCTAACCACAGGCAACGTGATTATCCACACATTTGTTATGGGGTAGGCTTACGATCCCTGCGGGACTCCCGAATTAACGGGAAAGCTATCGCAACTTGCATCTTAACCTAACATATTTTACAAAAATGTACAAATTCGAGGAAAACCTCTCTAGCAGAAATTGACTACACAGTGATACACAAGATCCACTAAAAAACTACACTAAAACATTAACAGGGTGACGTGTAAAAACACAACATGTGAGTTATTTTTTAAACCTGTCATAATTTTGTTAGACGATGTTGCTCCCTTCGTACGAAAGAGTGCATATACAAATTTGGCTGTAATTTCATTCTGGGTTTGATATGTTACGCATGTGATTAACCTTTTATCAATGTACACAATATACAACGGTTTTCAGAGCGTTTATTTTTTCATTTACAGACCAAATACTGAGCAGAATATCTGTATCTTTCTAAAGATACCGATTTCTGGCACTCGAGAAATTTCTTACTATGCACACCAAACTCAAGAATAAAACATGTTATATTATAAAGCCACATTTTCGCCCTTCTCAACGCTCAAAAACACTTTTATTTGTGTGGTGGTTTGAGCTTTGAGACGAGACGCGAAGACTATATAGTGTAATACAAGCCGTGGTGATTGTGACAAGAATTGTGATGTGCAGGCATGGACAAGACACAAACTGTTGATAGGTAAACATAATGAAGAAAGGTGAAGAATTGTGCATTTTAAATCTATAAACTAAACCAGCCTTGCTTTAATTCGGAATCTGAAACAAATTGATAAAATATTAAACCAAAAATGCACACTTATAATGTGGAAAAAAAAGGCTTCTTGACATATCATCGTTTATTTTCTATAATATACTTTGTAATGATATTATGGAATGATAGTTTAGGCGAGAAACTAGGAAAATATATATCTCTGATATTAATAATAATGTGACACTTTATTCCGTTTTTCACCCATTCAGATCCCTTGTGCGCATGTATGCCAACTTAATAAAAAATGGGAATTGAATGTGTTTTATTTATTTTGTTATATGCAGAACAGTTCTGCCGTGTATATGTGATCTCTCTGGCCGACGTTCCGGATCCCATTGCAGGGTCCATCATCAGGGCCGATGTGATAAGTGTAGGTTAAGTATTGCCATGCAATACCGTACCAAAGTCCAATTTAGGTACCGGAGTCCAACTTACTTCGGTACGGTATTGCAAGGCAATACTTAACCTACATTTCAACACACACTCTTAACATCTGTCCCGATGATGGACCCTGCAATAGGATCCGAAACGACGGCCAGAGTAGTCACATATACACGGCAGAATATTCCAGAAAACTTTTAATATTTTACTTTGTGGTCAAGACATTTTAACAAAATGTTATTTATGTTATTATTTATGCAACCTGTACAAATTATATTTAACTGTAAATTGTTACGGATATCTTATACGAACCGCATCCATTTACATAAAATATCCGTAACCATTTAGAGTTGAAAATGTCCAACGACCGTAATAACAACCTTGACTCTTTAATACAAATTGTTTGTCTACCGGTTTCGAGACGTAACCCTTCTCTTCTTCGGGACAACCACTACGCTAGCATGTAAATATCACTACACACCACAACCATAGTGTTATTTACACGCCAACACCTTCGCAAAATACCCTACACGCATGTGTAACCCCATTTCCCATTCCCCTTCGCTTTCCCTTTTCTTTTCCCTTTTCCCATTTCCCATTCCCCTTCCCTTTTCTTTTCCCTTTTCCCATTTCCCATTCCCCTTCCCTTTTCTTTTCCTTTTTCCCATTTCCACCCTGGTTTGCGACGATTTAACCTCCGACCGTGTAACCCTCGACGCCGCTCAAGTAATTTGTTAAATCTTGTTGGATTCAACCAAAGAAAAGTGGCCTGAAAGTGCAGCGGAATTCTTCGCGGAAGCTCTACAAGTGCAGTCACATTATTGTGAAGGTGAACCATGCAACGGAGAGAAAAATGCACTCTGCGGAATGTGCTATCACAAGACTTGCAAAGGAAAATATTGCATTTTGTGGCGAGAAACTGTGTCAAGGCAAATAAAGTCGATTACATACGATTCAATAACAAAATTTTAATCGCCTGTGCACCAATGAATCATTTCTCTAGCATCTTGTAAATTTGGTTGTATATTGTATCTAGTTATTTGTTTATTTATTTTTGGGAAAATTAACAGCATATTTACATATTAATAAATATAAAACAATGAATTTTAAAATTATGCCGAATACAAATTTTCCACTGAATATTTTGTAGTAATTTGTTAGAAAATAGTTTTATAAGTGTGACATAGTAAAATATTTTTATAAATTATTTTAACAGCGAGTGGAGAGGGCGGAGGGGAATGTGGGACGGGAGTAGAAGGGAAGATAAATTGTACAAATTAGTTTGGGTGCGGTTGTGTAGATATTGCTTGTTTTATGTTTCTTATCGTTGAGTTGAAAATGTCAATTTGGTGATAGTTTTTGCTAAATGACGTATATATTTATGTCGGTAAGTTATCAGTTGGCCTTTCTGCTCCGCATACAACATGTATAATATTTTCACGAAAGTCTAAAAACATTGGTAACTACGCACTGTCGAACAGTTCACATGAATCTTGAATGAAGTACACTATTTTCCAAGAAACCATAAATCACTAGAAATATGACAAAATAGGTCGAACATTCGCGAAACTAACATTAACGTATAAAAGCGAGGACAAGCGCGCGAGAATTTGTTTGATTTGACTTTAAGCGGAAGTCACAGATAAAGAGACAATTACATCAAATCAACAATTATCGACTAGCGATAAAATACGAGAGTACCTACCTACCGGCAAGAACGGCCGTGAAAGCTTGATAGATTTTTAAATAATCAACTACAATAACTTGACTTTGTCTATTGAATCACAGAAACTTTGATAAGTAAAAGTGATAGGTTTATTATTTTTTTTGATAATTTTGTAATTTTTTTTAATGTAAAATGTAAATTATCCAGGTGGGTAATACAATAAATCTATATATTTTACTCAAACTTGGCCGTTTTTGTGATGTGACGACAGTTGGACCATTTTGGACAATTTTCAGTAATTTGGGCCTCTTGCCCTGTTGAAACGTTTAGAAAAGAAAATAAAAATGTAAAATTTAATATTTTCTTAATTTTATTTAATGAGACCCTAACAGAATAATGGGTACACGATACACAAAAAACATATATTTTTATTTAAAACTCAGCCCATTACCCCAATTACAAGTGTCTTCGACCTGCTCTAGTATGGACACGCATATGACGAGGTTTGTTAAAAAACGTACGTACATTCGATTATCAAAGTTTTTTTAATGTATATTATAGATATCTCACAGAGACGAAACTGTATTAATTATGGGAAAGTAGGTATAGAAGTCATTTGGGTGTAATAGGACTTATGACCTATCTTTTTATGGTTGGCTTAAGTGATCACTTTACACAATTGTAACATTCGCCATTTCCACCCATGATAGAATATACCATGCTTATTCTTTTTTTGGAAGTTGTATATATGTTCAAATTGCGTGGAAAGCTTTCATATATGAGTAATAAGCACCTTTTCCATGCGGCCTGTACAAAGCCATTTTCATTCCCCTAAATCCCCACAGATGTCGCTAATGAGAAAATCTACATTGATTTTTTTACGGAATTTTATTTAATTTTACACACAATAAAGTATATTGCTCTCAAAATTCCGTAAAAAAAAAAAAAATCAATGTAGATTTTCTCATTAGCGACATCTGTGGGGATTTAGGGGAATGAAAATGGCTTTGTACAGGCCGCATGGAAAAGGTGCTTATTACTCATATATGAAAGCTTTCCACGCAATTTGAACATATATACAACTTCCAAAAAAAGAATAAGCATGGTATATTCTATCATGGGTGGAAATGGCGAATGTTACAATTGTGTAAAGTGATCACTTAAGCCAACCATAAAAAGATAGGTCATAAGTCCTACTACACCCAAATGACTTCTATACCTACTTTCCCATAATTAATACAGTTTCGTCTCTGTGAGATATCTATAATATACATTAATTGATTAATAATGTCTCTGTGACATAAATCCAGCACTGTTCTGAAAGATTTGAACAAACTCAAAATATTCCCAAAGTTTTTTTGTTGTTATGTTGGTAAACATGTCCTCAACATAAAATTTAGACGTGTTTTGGTGTGCTTGGCGATTTTTTTCTGTTGAAAGAAAATGGATCGAAGAATCTGTATTAAATTTTATGTGAAAAATTAAATGAGGTGCTCCAAGACACTTAAAATGTTGCATTTGGCGAATCTACTTTGAGCAAAAAAATATTTCTAAGTGATACAAGCTCTTCACGGAAGGCCGAGGAGATGTTAATGAAAACCTGGAAACCCCAGCACGTCAACAACCGATGAAAACGTTGAAGCAGTGAAGAAAATTGTCATGGAGAATCGTCGAATCACTATTAGAGATGTCGGCATATCGGTTGGCTCACGCCATGTAATTTTTTCGCATGTTTTGGGAATGAAACGTGCGGCAGCGAAATTTGTTCCGAAATTGCTAAATTTTGACGTCCAGATTTGCTCAAAAGGGTCATGTCCGCCCCCTGCAACTTTTTCCCGTTCCCAAAACTGAAAAGATCCTTGAAAAGATAGAGTTTTTCCACGATTGAGCAGATAAAGACCGCGTCACTGGAAGAGCTCAAGGCCATACCAAAAAGCGCTTGTCAGAAGTGCTTCGAGGATTGGAAAAAGCGCTGACGCAAGTGTATTGTATGTGAAGGGAACGAAATAGATATTGATGAATAAATAAAAACATTTCGAGAAAAATAAAAAGTCACACTTTTTTTTAACAAACCTCGTATATTTAGTGTATCAATAAATGTGATCATGTAAAAACATGTAAATAAATTATTGATTTAATGTGTGCTATGTTTCAGGTATTATCAAGAAAATGGATGTTGTTTAGGAGTGACTTTTTGAATAATGAAAATATCAGCTTCAATATTAAGGTCAGCACAATATGTATTGTAAGTACGACATATTCTTGTGATGGGAGAAAATAAGAGTGATGGCTTATTTTGAAGAACTCCGAGCTTCTTATGCGGGGTTTAAAATGCTAATTTAAGTCAGATAAATTAGGAGAATCAATAGCTCCACTGAGAAACTTGTGTAGCACAACGAGATCGGATATTTTCCGTCGGGACTCAAGTCTGCGCGTTTTAAAAAATACAACACGATCCTCGTAGCTGATTGCATTTTTATTTGGATCGCATTCTTGTGCACTTTTTCTTAATAGTGTTTAAACTGTAAGGATGTCAACACCATCGAATGGTAAGGACGTCCTTGCCATCCGATGGTGGCGCACAACTTGCACAAACAAATAAACAAATATATAGGGTGTAACAGAGCTAGTCCACAATACTTTATAGGTAGATTCCTGCTTTGATCATGAGTCAAAAATGTAACCATGACCTACATACCTTTAATACAGTTGCCGGCAAACTTCTTGAAAATTTTTGGCGCAGTGGGGGAATGCGCAGAAGGCAAAATTTGGGTCTCGTTGGTGGAATGGTACATGCGCAAACCCCACTACGCCGAAAAATTTCGAAATGTTTGTCGGCTATTGTACAAGTTAAATAAAATTAAAATTAAACACAAATCACTTTGTTTTCACCGCTTTGTTAGATTGTAAACAAAGGTAAAAACAAAGTGATTTGTGTTTTATTTTAATAATAATGTCACCACAAAGTTCAAGCCTTCTTTCAGAAGAAAAAATTTCTTTGAACAATTCAAATAAAATGATAAAAACTTGGGAATTTTTCAGGATTTTTATTATTTTGGACATTATTTAGGAGTTTAAAATTACAATGTAAAATTTTTTACTTATTAAATAATTAACGCTACCGGTTTTGACACGTCCGTGTCATTAACGTGCGTTATTTAAACTAATCTAAAATGCGAAAGTACTGTATTAGGTGTCTTTATGGGGCGGGGGTGATTTAAAAACACATAAAGACACCTAATACAGTACTTTCGCATTTTAGATTAGTTTAAATAACGCTCGTTAATGACACGGACGTGTCGAAACCGGTAGCGTAAATTCTTTAATAAGTAACAAATTGTACATTGTAAATTTAAACTCTTAAATAATGTCTGAAAGAAATTGTTACATTGTAAGTGCCCAAGAAATACATTTTTTTTTTATTATTTTATTTAATTTTTACTGAAACGAACGAATTTTTCGTAATCGATATAAGTTACTGTAATGAAAAAGAAGTCAGAAATATTGAAATACAAACTCTAATGCCGCGTATCTCCATAACTATTGAAGATCACGGTTGCTTGAATATGTTCGACTCATAATTAAAGCAGGAATATAGTCCTGCGAGGTTGTTAATGTTTTCTAAATAACCCTGTATGCATTTTTTATTATCAACTGAAAAATGACAAATGGTGTTTGGAGCATTTCAAGGTTCCCGCCTACAATAGTCGTGGTGCCGGTACCTTTGTGCGTCCTCCAGGCCGAGTGCGGGACCCTCCGCGCGGCTGGAGAGGCGACCGCCCTGGACACCACAAGCTCCACCTGCACGTCCTGCTTGCTCTCGGCGATGATGTCGTACACGTCCTCCGCGGACTTTCCCTGCAGCGAGCGCCCGTTCCACTCCAGCACTTCATCACCTGAAACAGCGCGGCACTTCATTACCTTCCGTCCGATACCACACGCTCGGGAGGGTAAATTTCGCGTTTTTTAAAATACGTCTTTGAAAAAACGCTTTACTCTTCAAATAAAAGGTGGGCGCTTACGATATCGATATAGACGGAGGGAAAGCGCCCATGCTTTTATTCGGAGAGTGAAGTAAAAGTGTCAAAAAATTTAGTTTTTACTTTTAAGTACATTTAAATATAATCGTGTTTTTTTTACAAAATGGTGTAATATTATATTCCACTTTTCAACTTTAATATTAATCAGCATACAAAATACTCATTAAATAATATCCAACTCATTTTTCTGAATGCACTTAAGTACGTAATTTCATACAAAACCACTACGGTAGGAATCTAGCGCCATCTTTTTTTGACAAACTCATTAACAAATTTAACAATATCAATCTTTGATTAATTAATTGTGGTGGATTTATTAATTTATTAGCGAGTCTGATCGTGTATTGTCATTTGTGCAAAATTTCAGCTCGATTGGACGTTGCGCAGCGGGTTAAATATTGATTAAAAGTTTCCGTTCAGATAAACAGTCAAACTAGTGAAGCTAATATAAGCGTGGTAAAATGAAAAAATATTTCCCGAGAAGTTGCTAAATTGAATTAAAAAATCACATAATTACAAATTTTTACATATTTATTGCCATTATCCAGCAGGACAGTTGTATCTGATTTGATTTTACTTTACAACATTATTAACTCACATTTTGACACCCCTGATATTTTGTATTTGCTTATGTTTCATGCGCCTGTTAGAGCTACTCGGGTACCTACGTTAATTTATTGTGACAATACTAGAACTAACTCTCTTGTACCTAGAATGCATAGGCTAGGTAACACTTATGCACATGTCTCGGATATTTTCAACTCTAGTTTAGAACATTATAAATATGCGTTAATAAAACCTCAAAAAATTAATTACTATACCTTTTTTTCAATTTTATGTATGTACTTCACACCTCTTTTTTTCTAATTTATATCACTGTTCAAACCTTTTAACAACAGTCTATACTGTCAATTTCTACTATATTGTTAAGTTATACAATGTTACTACTCGTTTGTTATCTTATTTACACTTTTATGTAAAAGGTACTTTTTTACCGTATATTGAAATAAATAAATAAATATTTGTCAGACAAACGGCCGTCGAATTGTTAACCCAACCCTTAAAAATACTGAGAATATTACTGCGACTGGTTTGTTCATGTACACTCTCGCTACACAGATTTCGACAAGATAGGCTGGAAGCTCCGCTCGACTACGTGTAGATTTATTTACTCCGTCATACTTTTATACTCGCGTTCATTGTTCATTAGTTGTAAAACTGTTCATTCAGAAATAAACGCTGTAAAACATCTCGAGAGTTTTATCCACACTTCACGACTTACGAGAATCCCGTCCAGAACGGGTGGTGACCACTATAGCATCCTCATCGCAAAATCCCCCAAACATCTATTTAAAAGAGTTAAATCTCCAAAAAGTGTTCCTCACCTATTCGCAGCTGGCCTTCGATGTCGGCTATGGAGCCCTTTTTGACCTTCTCTATGAAGGCGCCGCGCAGGCCGCTGTCCAGCACCTTGCCGCCCACCACCTTCAGGCCCAGGATGGCGGCGCTGGAGGACGCGCTGGACCCCTCCACCATGCACTTCCTCAGGATCATGTGGCCGATCATGCGGGAGCCGTCTGGCGAGGCTTGCCATGACATCGGGTTCTGTTCAGTCAACGGGGAGATGTAAACACTGGTGGCGGAGCGGGCTTCCATCATTCAAGGCAGCACCCCTCATGACCAACGTTCCCTCTAATTCTTCCCCCGTGTGTGTGGACTACGAACTCATCCGAACAGCAAATGGCTTCGCGAAATAAATAAAGGTAAAATAAAGCCAGATATATTATAGATGTCTCACAGAGACGAAAATATATTTTTTACGTGGGAAAAGAGGTATAGAAGACTTTGGGTGTTCATAGGGCTTACGACCTATCGTACAGCTGGCTTGTAACGTTCACCATTTCCACCCATGATAAAATACCACGCCTGTCAAATTTATGAAAGTTGTATATATTTAAAAATCTTTGCAGCAAACCGGAGTTTTGCAAACCGGAACTTTGGTCTCATTAGACAATTGACGCCTACTGTCCAGAAAAACCAAAGCCACGCTCTACAAGACATTGATTAGACCAGCCTTAACATATGCCCCGGAGACCTGGACATTAACTAAGCACGACGAAGAAAGACTAGACACATGGACCTATTAACGACGGTCAAACATGGCGTAAAAGATACCACCGAGCTCTACGACCTTTACCAGGACGTCAGCGTAGTCAAGTTTATTAAGATTGCGCTGGCTGAGACATCTACACCGTATGGATGATCTGGAGCCCCCAAAAAGGATCTTGTTTAATGACCCAATGGGTAGAAGAAGTGTCGGAAGACCAAAACTGCGGTGGTCAGACGGTGTGGAAAACTGGAAAAGGGCAGCCAGCGACAGAGCAGCATGGAGGACTTTCTTGGAGACAGCTAGGACCCACCAAGGGTTGTAACGCTGAAGATGGATGGCTGTATATATTTAAATTTTACAGCCTGTTTCGTATATGTATTGTAATAATCCTTAGCGCGACCGGCATCGAAGGCTTTTTTATTCCCCTTAAATGACCACAGATGTCACTAATGAGATATCTAGTTTTATGATTGGAATTTTCTAGCAATATCCTTTATATGTGTAATGAGATTCTTCCGAATTATTAGCACTACACTTGAATACGCCTGAAATATTTTTTTTTCGGTTGGAACAAACTCTGTTGTGTATTGACAAACACAACAAGCTTACCCGGATGAATATACCTCCAGTAAATTCAATTTTAGATTTAATTTAAGAAATATGTCTACCGAGGCAAGACTAGCGGTACACAATGGAATTCTAGTACCAACACTGATGTATGGATGCCCAGCCTAGGTCTGGCAGAAGAGGAATGAAAGTAGACAAATTTTGTGAAGATGGGATCCCTCAGACATATGTGTGACAAATCTATTTATGATACAGTAATGAATGAAAATATTAGGAATGAAAGTAAAGCTGATCTTACCATAATTAATAGAATTAAAAGAGGGTCGCTCAGGTGGTTTGGGCATGTTGAGCGAATGAATGAGGAAAGAATGGTAAGAAAGACATACAACGCAAGTATTGAATCCAATCCAATTACAATCCAGACTTGACAATCCTGACTTGGAAAGACCACGGTATATCCAAAACAACTAAAGTCCGGCTTGTAAGGTGTGAATTCACTCAATATTCCTTTGCAGTGTGAAATCGTGAACTCTAAAGGTAAAAGAGAGAGGGCGGATCGCTGCTATTGAGATGTGGTGTTGCTTATAATGTCTCCGCACTACAAGATCTCAAAATCAAGCAGAGACCTCCGCCACTGGTCTAATCCTTCATTTTTCGGACATCTTGCCAGGAGAGAAGACAGCTTGGAAGAGCTGTTGTGGTAGGCCACATTGAGGGTTGAAGACGAAAAGAAAGAACCCCACTAGCTGGACTGATCAAGTGGAAAAGGTGACAGCGCTAAGATCTGCAGGATGCCGGGAAATCTGGGGGAGAATAATCGAAAGGGTGGAAGATCACGAGGATCATGAGGGAACGACTTGGATAATGAGCACCAAATCTTGTGCAAATTTTTTGCACTCATAAATTATTGTGCCGCGTAAGAAAGCGCAGATCTAAGTATGAAGTAATTATCTTCAAGTTAATTTCACAATGTACTTATCCGATGTTGGTGCTTCATCACATTAGAGTCCAATATGCCAATCATTAATAAAATTATGGTCAATGTTCGGTCTATTAAAGCAAATTTAAAATCTAGATTCGCATGTTTATTTGTGCGATTTATATGTAAGTGTACGGCCGCACAGCTTAGAGGGAACGTTGCTTGTGATTATTAAAAGTGGCTTAAAATAAAAAGGGAATTTCAAGGGGGTATATCATTTTTTAAATTGTAATTTTAAATATTTTTTTATATATTTCATACCATTTTAACACAAGACTGATAATTTATTATGTTTTAATAGCTTATAAATATTATAATACGATATTTGTTACGTAAACTTGCCAGAGAGAAAGATTTTTTCAATTAAAAGATAAATATTTGTATATGCATTACATGAGCTGAATAAATGCATTTAATTCAGCTGGGCTTTTAAACTGACAAAAAGGATTACGTCAGTGTCAATGTTAAGCAACATCAAAATGATTCAATCAAAAAATTAATCCAGATAATTAAAATTCATTATATTTTAATTCAAAAATAATTCTAATATTATTAATGAAGACTACTCTATAACGCCAACAGAACGTGGAAGAAATTGTCTACAAAAATATCATTAACAATAAATTAGCCATCTTAAAAATTGAGGAATACCTATAGCGGTCAGATAAACCATTTTGAAAACCATTGAAAAGTATTTTCTTTGAAATGTCACATTGAGTTCCGCAAATGTCAAATTTGATCCGCTGAACTTTTCACGAATTTAAAGAAGGAACATTTTTTCACACTAATGTAGTGAAATTTCACATCGGGGTTTGTTGTTTCGAGATTTTTTTAAATAATTATATTTTTTGCGGAGGATAATATAAAAAAAAACTAAGTAATACGATGCAGATCGTTATGATTTTTTGAGTACAGGTACAATATAGTTGTACTCATCATTAGAATTCAAAATATCCTAATTTCATACAAAATTCATTGAGTTATGCGCTAAACAAAGAAATCGCTAAAAAATTCGTAAAAAATTCAAAAATTAAAAAAAGTTAAATATTATTGTTTTATCGTTTACAACATACTAATATGTATCATCAGTATCATTTTCAACCAAGTATCTCAAACACTTACCGAGATAATTGTCATAATATTTTTAAAATTTCAAAGTTCAAAAAAAGAAGAAGAAGAACTACTAAAATATGATTCTAATTTTACTTTTTTTTTTTAGGTTAAGTACATAATATTGTTGGGCCTTTTTACAAATGGTGTACGGCTTTTAAATCTCATACACCTAGATGGACAGAAGACCCGAAACATACTACCTAATTTCCTTGTTGAAAATTTAAAAAAAATTCGAACCAATAGATTTTTGTTTAATTTCTGATACTACGAGTATCATTAAATATCACGACCATCTGTGTGGGTCACTTACACATCTGTTCATTCAAACAATTTGTATTACACAGCATTAATTTTGTCATTAAAATGAACATATTCGTTCGTTACCGTGTCTACTATACCCTCACTGGTACAGCGAACAGTTTTTCCGCGTTGAAAATATGCAGATAGTATATGAAATAAGTTTTTTTTCCTCCTTTAGCTTCTTGACATTAAACATAACATTTGGTGCAATATATTTTTAAAGATTTATAACTTAGTATCTTAATGAGCCATCTATGAAAGAGCCCAAATAACACGTAACACTATTTAAACCATTTGAAATTTGAACATTATTTATTTAATTCAAATCATTTCCAAAATCTTAAAAAATTTCATAGTGGTGACAAATATTTTGACACATTTAATTTTATTGTAGATCAACTGCGTCATTGTTAATTTTTCCCACCAATTAATGAATTTTTATTATTATTATATTGATTGCTAATTTCATTTTTTTTTCAACTGAACATCTCGTTGAAACTATATTATTTTGTCATGAAATACCTTGAATAAACAAGTTCTTTATTTACGATATTACATTTCTCATTTGACTGACGAGAAACACGCCATTAAATAAATATACATCTTTAAGGCCGTATCGTACAAGTCGTAACTAGCCCGTCCACTGTACTTGTTAATAAACACGACTCCTATAGAAGAAACACGTACTGTTGATGCGTTATAGAGTAGACAGCGAATTTCTCTGTCCATGATAACATTGACCCTCATACCCATGGATCAGCAGATTGAGTATAATGAAAATAATTCCTAATCGAACCTGACACCTCAAAAAAAAAACGTAAAAAAATATTAAAATAAAACACAAATTACTTTGTTTTCACCACTATATTAGATTAAAAAATCTACATGTTTCGAGAACAATGTTCTCTTCATCAGGATTATTGTGTACTAATCTTGAAAATTGAAACAAGCAAATATGTTACGGTGAAGGAGCGGTTGAGGGGGTTGGTTCTTATTGGCAAAACAAAAAGAAATTTTGAAACTAGGGTTAAAGAACATATCAAAGCATTAACTAGCAATATTGATTCTGATTTCGCAAAACATCTAATAGAATTTGACCATACATTTGATATTAACACAGGCTTAAAATTTTTACATTTCAACTATAAGATACCTCAAATAAATAATTTAGAAATACTCGAAATTAGGAAAAATGTTAATATTAAGTCTAATATAATAAATACACAGACGAAATTTTTGCATAATCCTATTTTGAATATTTTTCCACTTAACATTCCAAATGACCCATAATAATCAACACCTCGAACCCCCCCCTCCCCTCACCAACCCCCTCAACCGCTCCTTCACCGTAACATATTTGCTTGTTTCAACTTTTAAGATTAGTTACACAATAATCCTGATGAAGAGAACATTGTTCTCGAAACATGTAGATTTTTTAATCTAATATAGTGGTGAAAACAAAGTAATTTGTGTTTTATTTTAATAATAATGTCACCACAAAGTTCAAGCCTTCATACAGAAGAAGAAAAAATATTCTTCGAACAGTAAAAAAATATACTGATTTTTTTATACTAAGTAACGCCGTTTTACATAACTGAATAAGAATTTGGACTAGTCTTTTGAAAATCATCGCATCATATGTATTCGTGACTTTAAAAAGTCATATATTACAGGTGAGTATATAAAAAAAAAGATAATAAATCTGTAGCCTTTATAAAAGACATCGTTTTGGATCCTACTAAGTAATCCATTAAAAATGTTATTGTTGGTAATGTGTCGAATTGATTTTGCGCAGCGTTAGTAGTACCGTAGGTATACTTCTTTCCATTTAAGAAAGACAATTGAATTAATGTGTGCGTACGACGCACATACTAATTCGCACATATACATACTAATTAATGGGTGGATAGTCAAATTTCTGACAGCCATCTGCCCGATAACTATCTGAAAATCAACCACCTGACAGACAACTTACAGACTTTTTTTTTCATTTTTCAGATTTGTATTTGCACATGTTTCGCATAAATATGTATTACTTCTTAAATGTTCTTTCTAGTGTTTGACCCAAAGTTATATCATTTCTTACCGTTCGTAGAAATAATGCGTTATTTATAAGTTGTTTTTTGAGTTTATCATGCCGCGTATGTCTGATTTCGTTGATTAATGTTACACTATAAGCCACACGTCGTGATGGAAGTAAATACAAATATAATCGAGTAGCTTTTTGGTGTAGTGGTTATGACTCTCGCCTATTGTTCCAGTGGTCGGTGGTTCGAGTGGTTCGAGAGAACCAGCAATAAATCCTATTTTAATTTACCATACGTTTACTTTTGAAAATAGTAATAATATTGATGCGACACGTATTCCGTGTTCGCATCTCGATTTATTAAAAATAAAAAATAAATTTACAATCTACCATATTCTCAATTTTCTGTCTAAATAACGAGCTAAAACTTTTTTGGCAACAATATCCCAGTATCTATAGTTACGGAGCTACGCGACTTTAAAGTTTGCATTTATTTTCGATATTTTTAACTTATCTTTTTTAAACGTAACTTATATCAAATATTAAAAATAAAGATAACCTTATTTCTTATTAAGTATTAAGTTAAATAAAGATAACCTAGTAGCATGGGTTACGAAGGTCATGTTATCGTGGACACAGTGTAACAAAAAAAAACTTACACATTTCATGTATTGTATATTAAAATATCCAGTATACGTACCTTTTTGTATATCTTCCTTGTAAGTAAGCCATGCATCATATTCTTCAAGCCAAAGAAAAATCATGCAATGAATCATTATTCGATTACAGACAAATTGACAATTAATACAGTAATATCTCCAATACAAGAGGTAGTGTACAGTCAAAAAATTACAAATTACATTCTCAGGGAAACCAGACAACCATTCTCCTCAAAGTAATTTAGGTGTTTTTTTTTTCCAAAATCCAATCGGGTGGTCTGTGCCAGTAATGGAGTCAAGTAGACTTGAGTGTTGAGCAAGATCATATTTTCAAAAAAATAATTAAAAAATCGATATCTAAGTCTAGATTAATATATTACGGAGGAGATCTACAATAATTGTAAAATATTTCATTATTTTTTCCAACCTCGGCTTCGTCTAAATAAATACAATTAAATATATAGATACACATTTAACATAGCCTAATTTTCTTTCATTTCATGCATACACTTCATGAGACATCACTGATTTATAACCTTAATAATGCTATTATAAGGCGAAACGTATCTCAATTCAATGAGAGTATTAGTATAGTACAGTAGAATAAAAAAACTAGTAGTTTATGTCTCACATGTGAAGATTGTAAACTAAACAAGTGATTGAAACTAGATGACCCACATGTATAAACCAATTTAAATCGCTCGCAGACAAAGATAATTACTCTACAATTTCAATATAAACATTTTAAAGTTCACACAAACCAATTGACACTAACCGTTAACACTTTCCTCCATTTTAAGCCATCACAGAAATCACACTTTTCATTTCTTTCACAATCACAAAATTTATTCTTCTTTTTATACACACAAAATAATATCCCACACAAATCTCCGTTCCGTATAATAAACTTTCTTATATTTTCTATCTAAATTCGAAGGATACTCTATATATAATGACAATATCAATATATTTTACTCTCACAAATAACAAGTAAAATCCTAAATATGCAAATATTTCAAATATACAAAACTATAGCTCATAAAATGACTTGCGAAAGCTACTCAAAGTATATTGTTACGTTAAAAATAGTATATCTAATAAAAATATATTTTCGTTTACTAAAAGGGAATTTCTTTTCAAGGGTAGTTGAACTTACTTCTATCGTTATTGACTAGATATTGGCAGCTAAGGGGTAGTTTACTACTTCATATAGCTATCTATCTATTTGCAATGTATTAAATCTTCAACGATGGCGACTGATTTTAAACAGAACAATATTGCCGAATTTTATATTAGCAAATTTTTTTTTTTTAATTCGGACTGAAATGAAATGCCTTGAGTTACCCCTTGAAATAATTAAACATATACAGGTTGCCTCATAACTAGTAGAAAAGCTTTGGGGTGTATTCTTCTTTAATTTTTATTGAAAATATTCTTTCCACTTTGTTAAGAAAATAGGGGACATCAACGTTAATGTTTCAATATTTCTGATTCATCTTTTTGAAAACGTTGAAATTAATTTAAAATAAAATATTTAAAAATATTCCTTTCGATACAAGTTAAATAAAATGATTATCAAAAATTTCAAAAAGTCTTCAAATTTCCTCATAGATCTAATCATTTTATTTGAAGTATCAAAGCGAATGAATATTTTATAATCGATTAGAGTTACTTTCGTGATACTCAAATGTTTTACTATTGAAAAAAAAGTTACTTTGATATCGCTTATCTCTTTAACTATTGTACACCTAAAGTGTAAAGAAAGAAGTGTAAAACGCTTATTAGGCCAGTGCTCACGTACGCAGCTGAGACGTGGGTACTAACTAAGAGGAATGAGCGAGCACTGGACGTTTTTGAAAGGAAAATTTTGAGGCGTATCTTCGGACCGGTTCTAGAAAATGGACTTTGGCGCAGACGTTACAACAATGAGCTCTATACTCTATTTAAGGAGCCAAACGTCACAAAATTTATAAAACTGGGAAGACTTCGGTGGCTGGGTCATGTGGAGAGAATGTCGAGCATCAAGCACCAAAGTCCCTGCTGAACTCAAGGCCAATAGGGCGAAGGAGCTTAGGAAGGCCAAAATTAAGATGGAGTGACAACGTCCTCAAAGATATCTCTGCCTTAGAGCTTCGAAACTGGAGAGAGCTGGCACTAGACCGAGACGAGTGGAGGAAAATTATTAAGGAGACCAAGACCCACCAAGGGTTGTAGTGCCAAGAATGATGATGATGATGAAAGTGTAAAGAATATTTTCTATTCAAAATTAAATAAACAAGACTCTATTTTATAAACATATATATGTTCTGAGAACACAATAACTGTACTTTGTCCTCAGAGATAAAATTAGTAGTTAAGATAAATTATAGAAGAGAGAGGAAGCTATTAATACGGGAAACGTGTACTTAAGTATTTATAGCTCGTACAGATCAGAAGTCCCGGGCCGCCCTGTCAACACTTCCATATTTACGTTTCCCATATAAATACCTTCAACTCTGTGAGACTTCTATAATTTATCTTAATGAACGAGAATCTCCCTAATTTTGTTTTACTAGCTACGAGACACCTTGTATACTATATTTTGATATTAAATTCAAGTTAAACAAAGGTTCAATGAATTATTTTTGGATTTAATCAATCAAATAAAGAAAGTTCCAAAAATAAGCGTAATTTCTTAGTAATATGAATGATGTTCCATCTTTTAGATTTCGGCGATGAAAGTACAATGAAAGGAGGTACAAGTCGTCAGTATTGCTCTGCAAAAGTCTGGCCGCATCCTTGCTAGATGGCGTGGCTCTACCCACGATGATCGCACAAGTCTAACTACCTGGAAACGGTGTTTTCTTGCAATGTTTATACCTTTGGCGGGTCTCCTCGGTTGGAGTCTTCGCTAGAGGTAAAGGTGCTGGACGTGTCTATGCCGGAGTCTTTGGTCGTGGAGTCCTGGGAGCCCTGCCTGTCGCACTCCCAGCGGACCGTGGCCCAATCGTGGGCCATCTGCGATTCCCTGGCCCTCTGGGTGACCGCGGCCCTCGGAAAAGTCTGACTCCCGTCCTGCCCGTCGAACCGGACGGTCTTCTTTCTCCGCTCGGTGAACCTCCGGCTGTCGGTCGAGTCCTCCCACCCGTACGAGCTCTTGTGGATGGGCTTGTCTCTGTACATCGCGAAATCATCCTGGAAGTCGCTCGCTATGCTGTTTTCGTAGGAGTAGCCGAAACGGTCCATGCGGTGTTCCTCAAGGTTCCGGATCGGGTCTATCTTTAGTTCCGGCGGTGGCCGGTAGAGTTTGTCGTTGTTGTTGATTGCGTTGTGGCGATTGGACATATTGTAATAGTTTTTCGATGTGACGGAGTCGTTGACGGTGGAGGGATGCAGTCGCGAACAGTTCTCTAGTTTCCCTATTTGGCCAAAAGAAAACAAAAAGGAAATAAAAACGGCGATGCTGAGAGACAAATTTACATTCGAGAAAGGTGTTCTCTTCCGAATTACCAGATGTAAGATGGTATTCACGGTCAATGCAACATATCAAAGAATTATAGTGCTGGGAACAGTCAAAGAGTTATCGAGAAAGACACACGAACAGATATTAAAAAATAGACCATTTAAATCTAAACAACACACAATTATTACAATTTTCAGAGAAAAAATATTAAAAATTAAAAGCCAATTAGCGTACACAATCGCCGAGTAAGTAATCTTTGTATTGTTGGGAACTAAATGGTCAAAAGTAAATAAAATATACCACACACGCAAAAGCAAAAAAGAAGGTTTACCATTCAACAATGTCATATTAATCAAATTAAAAAAATACATTTGTGCATCGTTCAAGTAACAACATCTAGTAACACAAGAACTTCTTCTCGCTTTTGCATGCAGACATCGATACTTCTTATTCGAGACTAAAATATTGTCCTTCATTAAATACACTTAACTGTACACCTGTGCCAGAGAACCGGCCCAAGACTATTTCACTGAACAGGTAGCTGCGCGTAAAACTCTGGTATGACAGAATTTACTTTACAAATTTTGAAGCTGTGAATAAAATTCGGGACAGTGTTTAAATCTCGACGAAGCGGGAGTTGATAAATGAAAGAACAGAGATCAGAAAAGATTGGAGAGTACATCAAATATTGAGCATAAGACAAACTGTTTTATGTGTTCATTCAGAGGAAGAGAGAGCATTCCAAGAGCGAGACACACATTCATACAACCCAGCTGAAATTTTGGTATCAAAAATATAAATATACAGACATTAAAATAGAAACGGCAAATTTATCAAAAAGGAGGCGTTCCACCGGAACAAACACAGAACAACATCTCTCACCGCTAGGAACTTTTTTATCTTTTCGTCTAATATCGCCTGCCGTTGGAGCCTCGCATTATCCAGCTTGATCTTATCCCTTATTTCTGGAAAAGATAACATTGTCAATGTTGTGTTTCCCGACGGAGCGACAGAGACGGGAGAACTATAAGGGTGCAATAGTCACATCAGGTCATTTTTTTTACATTCTGACCTTGGAAGAATTCTTATCTTACATTCTGACCTTGGAAGAATTACTCTTTTATCATTTCACAATGACCTTCGTATTATTGTAAGGTGTAAATCTTGAATCTTGGACGTCATTATATTAGGTTGGCTGGCAAGTAATTGCGTTTTTAATAAGGTCATGTTGTATATACAGAAATCCTGTAATTTCGAAAAGGTACTTTTGTTATTTCCAGTTTATGATTCGCATGTGCTCCGTAGAACACACGAGAGGTTAATTGCTTCTGAAGAAAAAAAAAAACTATTTCACCTTACATAATTGAAAAAATACAATATTTCCTTGGAAATAATAAAAATATCCAAACTAATACAATATGATTTCTACACATTTTCCATCATGAGCTGGTTCAATAAAACCTAATTACTTTCCCGCCAATCTAATAAATGTTATTTTTTAATAAATTAAGGTTTTTTATATATAAAAATATAAAATTAGTTATATTTAGTGTTTAAGACAGATTTACACGATATCAGAATACAGAAAAAAGAACAATAGTACAAGATATATAAATAAATAGAATAAAATTTTCATGAAATGGAAAATAAAGATAATTAAAATATATTTTAAAATTTATGGACACACATTATATAAATAAATATATCGATTATTAACGATAAAAGGGTACAATTGAAGAAACATTTATGCAGGAAGGGTACTCACCGTACGCCGACACAACCTTGCTATAATTATTGGGAAGGAACAAAAATACACGACACAAGATACACAAGAAATAAATACAAGTCTGTAAAAAAAGGGTTATAATACAATATAAACAAACTGTATGTCACAAATTAAGTAAGTCAAAAAGAATTTCGAAAGCATTTTCGCTACATCTAATTCTAAATTCGGGATTTTAAGGATTATTTTGCCAAGACTTACGCGAATAAATATAACTAAAGTGAATACACAATACGAGATTTGTATTGTCATGGAAGCAGTCTCATCCGTGTAAATCTTGCAAAGTATGCTCTAAAGGCGCCAGCGTATTAACACCACACCAACATGTCTGATCATCTATTAAACTATGTATAAAAAATATATATATTAATTAAATCAAGCCTAAATGTGCAGCTAATTTATACCGGGAGCAACAATCGTAGAAAACAAAATATCAACCCATATAATTATATCATGTTCTGGCAACATTTTCAACAATAATTAAAACAAAAACGAAATGAAAATAACTCAAAACACAAACAAATATGCCCGCCTGTCACGATAACCGGGGATAAAGCAGTTATATACAAAAAGCTTCAATATTATTTACTCACAGAATTTTAATGTTATTTTAATTTATGTTTTTATTTATAAATATTTGATTAACTGCATGTCAATGGAGATACTCTTCCCCTATCATAGTTATTGTGTTTATGTCATTATTTTTAGTTGTTTGTTGAAATTATTTGTACATTATTATTATCCTAGCCTATTTTTTTCATCTGACCAACATTATAAAAGTCAAAATTAAAACGGCCACACGTTTAAAAAAGAAAACGGTATCGAGATTCTCCAGGTAAATAAATATAAGAAGATTGGATAACTTAGAAATATTAGAAATCAAGAAATGCCTGAACACTAAAGCTAATATGATAATAATAATAACCAGTTAAATTTTATGAACAGCCCATTATTTGATATATTCCCCATTTCGGTGTCTACTTGTCAATTACCCCCACCATAACTGTGGCAAAGCCCCAGTTCATAAATTAATTTGTTTACTAAAATAAACCTATACTAATAAGGTATAGTTTGTAAGTTTGGATGTACGACGTAATCTCCGAAACTTCTCATTCGATTTCAAAAATTCTTTCACAAATATTTAGAATAGACTTTCAGGGTGGACATAGGCTATATATTATCTTTAAATAAAATAACTCTTTGTTGAGTTATTGAGTTAAACCACTTTATTGAGTTAAAACCAACTAGTTTCGACTCACAACTGAGTCTTCATCAGGGTTCAGATATTTACTAAATGAAAACAGAATTACGAACAATTAAGAAAGCATTAAGGGAAGAAAGAGACTGTGGTGGGGTTGGGTGAAAGAGAGTGGGTATGGGTGGGTGTAGTTAATTGGAAGGGGAATATATCTAGAATTGGATTCCGCAATAAATCTAGTTGCTTATTAAGTAAATATTTTTTATTTGTTTTTAAAGATTTTTTTATTTCTAAAGCTTCTAAATTATTGAGACGAATACCTATGTCATTTCTATGAAGTACTTCATATATTTATGCAGTTCCTGTTTTCTGTTACACATGTTTATGCTACATTTTTTTGCTATTTTTTTTCTTCTTGTCTCTTCCTTTTTTCACAAATTAGATCTGTCATTTCCTCCCCATTCTCCCTTTGTTTATCTTTAATTTTTTGACTCTCTTGGTTTGTTAATGCCTTATTAAACCTTTAATCTTTTTTGTATATTATTAAGTTATTGTTGTTACATTTTAATAAATAACTTGTTAATTTTGTGGAAACATGAAAGATCGTCTCTGTACTATTTAATATTCAAGTGTAACCAGATTTTTCTTTGTACTCTTAATTTCCCATAAATTAATAAATAGCACCTTTAACAATAATTCTCTCTACCTTCCGGTCACTAGTAAACATATTTTCCTAATACACAAACTCATTCACACTGGTTACGCATTTTTCGTAACTCTGTATGGAAATAATGGAATATTGTCTAGATGTGAGTGAGACAAACATTCACAGGCCAGGAATGAGCGGCGCGCCTCTGTGCCGCTCCGGGCATCTTATATCCAACATTCCGTCATCAACCCTTCAAGCGTATAGAAGCATTAAATCTTCTAAGTATAATTTCACTGTAACCTTAATTAATCCTCCATAAACAGTTGGTGCACGCCTTAGTTGTTTGTACCTTGTGCTTATCTTACATGCTTTACCATACATCACGCGACACTTGCATACATCGCAGACATAAAGGATAGAACGCAAAAATCTACTGCCCTGACACACTTCTCTTGCCTCGTCTACTTTGGTACATGTTGTCGTCGCGCTTTTCGATTATTGGAGTTTTAAATTAATAATCCTCGGTGACTGCATTCAAAATATTTATTTATTTTTTTGAATATTGCTGCCTTTGCTTTTATATCCCACATATTATGTAAACACTGTCCAGGTGTATTATTAATTGATATGGCGGTAACTTTGTGGTGCGATATGACTATTTTAATTTAAACTTAATTTAACTTTGTAATTCAGTTAATTTAACACGACTACGGTTTCGGATGGAGCAGTCCCTCTCATCATCAGGTATAATTTATAACTGACATAAATGCACAGATTACGAAAATATTTGAGTAGATTAACGGGTCGCGGTGTAGTGGGGGTAATTTTTTAGTGTAGTCTTTAAGGGGAAGATGCTTTCGTAAGAATGTGATGTTGTTTATGAATTTTTTCTCAGAAGCCCAGTTCAAATGCGATTTACTCAGAATGTGGCAGTCTTTTTAGGGGTTAGGGCGCAATATTGTATTATATAGATTTTATTATATTGTATTTTAAAATTTTAATCAATTAAAAAGACACGCAGAAAAATCAAATCAACGAAAAATATTTTGGCTACCGCCGAAATTCGAACCCAGATCACCTAGCATTCCGGGCAGGTATGCTACCAATTACATCACGCCAGTCCGGTACTTTTCCGTCTTTATATCGACTTTATTTGGAAATTTCGTTTATTAATTGATTAAAATATATTATCCATTTTTAGCGTGAAGAATTTTAGAGTAGAGAATGAAGATAATAGGACTTAATGTAAATCTGATCTTAGCATAATTAATAGAATTAAAAGAGAGTCGCTCAGATAGTTTGGGGACGTTGAGCGAATGAATGAGGAAAAAATGGCAAGAAAGTAATGCAAGTATTGATGGTGCCAGAAAGAGAGGGCGACCGCGGAAGACGCGGCATGACCAGATTAACCAGATACTGGAATATCGTCCCATTAATAATGTTCTTAGGTTTCCACGACCGTTTAGAATCTTCTGTGTATAGTTTTCTGAGATATGTGTGTGACCTCTCTGGCCAGAGAGGTCACACATACACGGCAGAATATCCCAGAAAACTATACACAGAAGAATGGTCCCGTTAGAAGCCTCAACAACCGTCGAGCTTGCATGCGAAGATGTATGAATGTGGGTGAGTCGAGATTTGTATGTCAGGACAGAAGATTGTGGCGCTCTATCATCTCTGCCTACCCCCACGGGGAAACGGCGTGATGGCAAGTAGGTAAGTAAGTATCCATTTTTATAGAAATCCACTTTTTCTGGTGCGATAGGCACAAATTACTTGTAACTGCCACTGGAGGACGCAAGAATTAACCGTTTAATTCATTTTTAATTTTTTGGACACATTTGATACAACACACGTATACTACATTCAAGAAAATTTTATTATATATATTTTATTTGTATGCGTTAGTGTCAAAATAATTTTTTACACCCAAAAAACGAAAATAAATGCGTATAAGTACATTGTAACACATTGCATCTATTTTGAGATCTGTAAAATTTGTCCTATCCGTCATTCGCCGATACCGCCCGTGGGCTTACGACATTTTAACTACCCGCCGGTTTAATTTACCGCCCAGTTTATTGCAGCGGATTACGAATGATTCATCGGGTGTGACGTTCATTTGAAACCGTCACGAGGAATGCGATAATTGTTGGTGCGCCGGCGAGCGGGCAATTGTGATAACAAGAGCGATGCGAGATTGCCGACCTGTTAGGCGTCAAGCGGAGCGATAATTATTATCACAGGCGACATCAATGTGGCTATCAATCACTACCCCGTACTGTACCCGTTTTGACAATATTTTAACCCTTGTCGCCACTCGCGGGGGAGTAAGGTCCCCCAGAACGCAGACTTTCGGAAATATTTTTATTATTTTTGGCACGAGGCGGTCGCGGTCTCGTGTGTTCCCAATGCCCGAGAGCGCGCGGAGAGAAGACATACGCCAAGCTAGCGTTTATAGTTTACGAGGTACGTATCGCTCCGAAACCTAGGTCCCCCACGAGTGTAATTACTAAGTATTTTTTCTAGATATTTTTATCTAATTTTTTGTTTTTTAGGTTTATGGCTCATATATGGATAAGAACTTGAATCCTCAACTAATTGAAAGTCTGGTGAGTGACTTAGAATCAGACGAAGGCAAAAACAAGGACCATGAGCCAAAGATGGCAATTCTCCTAGGAAGTGCTCTAAATTCATGAAAAACGTATGTCGTATGCATTCTTTTAATGTAAAAACATAATGATCGTCAGCAATAAGTAGTAATAACAATATAAGAATAATTCGTTCCTATAATATGATAAATTCTTCATGCGCCCGCTAGAGCTACTCGGGTACCTACATTATTGTATTGTGACAACAGTAGAACTAACTCGTATTTTAACTGTCTTGTGACAACACTAGAACTAACTCGTATTTTAACTGTCTTGTACCTAGGTTGCACTTATGCACGTATCTCGGATATTTTCAACTCTAGTTTAGCACATTATAAATATGCGTTAATAAAAGCTCAAAAATTAATTATACCTATTTTTTTAATTTATATATGTAAGGTGTAAAAGCAAAGGCAGAAATATCCAAAAAAATTAATGCCTTCATCGAGGATTTCTGATTTGTAATGTACTGAATTCGAGATTTTATATAAATCATAGCCTATAAATTTACAGGGAGTATGATTTCGGAATGGATAAATACATATAATCTAGAATTCAGCACATTTTAAATTAGTAATCCTCGGTGACTGCATTCAAAACATTTTTTAAAATTTTTTGATATTGCTGCCTTTGCTCTAATATCCCACATATGTATTTCACACCTCTTTTTTTTAATCTACATCACTGTTCAAACCTTCTAACAACCGTCTATACAGTCAATTTATACTACAATTTTAAATTATACGATACTAATCTTTTGTTATCTTGTTTACACTATTATGTTAAAGGTACTTTTTTGTACCGTATATTGATATAAATCAAATAAAAAACTCAAGATTTCAATTACTGGTTTGCGTGATGCCATAAATATTGCTTCGAAATCAAATAAACGAGTCTTTTTTAAGAATACCCAGAAATGAGAATTCCACAATGAGTAGCTTGTTGGTGCAATGCTCATGATGCTCGCTCAGTAATCTGGTGGTTCGAGTCCCATTTCAGGAAACCAGAAGGTTAGTTCCTTTTCATAGCACAAACCTTTAGCTTATTTGGAAAGTAGTAATAATATTGATGCGACGGGCATTTCTTGTTCGCATCTTTATTTTTTTTTTAAATCTCTTATTCTTTACAAGAAGCCTCGGTCATTATTTTCTACCCCCTCAGCTAAATTATTATTGAAGAGGGTGGCAGAGGGTCTTCTAATCACATCCCCGATCGCCTCCCTGCAGCCCTCAGCAACCCTCGTAATTAGCGCTGTTGAGGGTGCTACCCGTCTAAAGCCACACTTCCTCATAACTATTTGGACCCAACACAATTTTGCAAATAAGACACCCTTGAAAACAGGCGTATATTGTCAGATCCTTCGCTTTCCTTTTCGACGCCTGGAGCTGGCAGAAGAGGAACGAACGCAGATTGAATACAGTGGAGATGATATCCCTCAGATGTATGCGTGGCATATCAATTTATGATAGAATAAAGAATGCAGATATTAGGAGTGAATGTAAATCTGATCTTAGCATAATTAATATAATTAAAAAAGGATCGCTCAGATGGTTTGGACATGTTGAGCGAACGATTGAGGAAAGAATGGTAAAAAAGATATATAATGCAAGTGTTGATAGCGCCAGAAAGAAAGGGCGACCGCGGAAGACGTGGCATGACCAGATTAACCAGATACTGGAATGTGGTCCCGTTAGAAGCCTCAAAAACCGGCGAGCTTGCATGCGAAGATATATGAATGTGGATGAGGCGAGAGTTGTATGTCAGGACAGAAGAGTGTGGCGCTCTATCCTATCTGCCTGCCTCCACGGGGAAACAACGTGATGGTAAGTAAGTAAGTAAGTAAGTTCATAACTTTATTGATTCTCCTAAAATCACCAGCTTGCTTCCTTCCACGACCCGTTCAGATCTACCTGTCAAAGCACCACTTTTCTCTTTCAATCTGTCACATCAATAATAATAAAGTCCTCTCCTATCCAACGTATATGTACAATACTGTACGATTAACAGATTACTAACACTAGGGAACGAATACGCACACATATCGGATATCTTCAGTGATACAATAGAGTGCTACCGTACTCATCTCAATAAATACTTCTTAGAGAAATAAGGCAGTCCATTTTAGTTTCTAACATAGTTGCTTCATAATTTCATATATTGTAATTAATTCACCGTTTGTTAAGTTTTCATACTTTTGAATTTATATTGTTTCTTTTTCATACTATTGAATGTATACTGTTTCTGTTTTATACATTGGTTATTTTATATTTACTATGTAATTTATATATTTTACCCTTCTTATCTTATACATACTTTTATTTACTTTCTCATTTTATGTTATAAATATTTTTTTCATTTTATATTATAAAAAGTATTTGGTGTAACATCAAATTACTGTAATAGGTTTTGTAACCGTTGAAATAAATAAATAAGCTTAGACTATAATAATCTTTTAAGTCCAATATATATTTCTAATACCAAATATGAAGAAAATCGTCGTTTGGTTAGGCAGATACTGTAAACTCGTCACCAGGTGCATTATATGTACGTATTACTTATTATCACTACTCACTTTTACTTTTCCTCCATATTATCAATTATCACTGAAATCTATATCTGTTATATTAATTCCATTATCACTGTCTTATCTGTATTTTCCTTTAATTGTGGGAGACGTACAACTACTTTTTGTATTGTTTTCCTGCCATGTATTTCTCCTTCAGTCCTTCTCCTTAAGTCCTTCTCTTGGATGACCAAATAAATACCATTCCATTATTTTATTCTTGTGTATTCTACTACTTTCTTGAATATTTTCAACCTACCATTATTAATTACGACATACAAAACAAAAGCTAACTAAACTTACTAACTAACTAACCATCACACCGTTTTTCCACAGGGGTTGTCAAAAATGATAGAACGCCACACTTTTCTATCCTAGCACACCGTATTTATATGGATATTATCTCCTTTTTGAGAACATTTGAATACGCGGTAACGCCGAACGTGGTCATGACAAGTTTAGCCATGATATTTCATCTGGACGCTGTGGATGAAGAAATTAAAATGATTGTAAGAAACAATCTTTCTTATATCATCTTTTAATACAGTGTATTTGAGCCGTAGAATTACAAAATCCGCTCTGGACATTTTTAATTTTTATTATCGTCTATTAAGTGTTGGGATAAAGATCTTAAAGATCCAGACATTGTTATTTTCAGAATACGGATTAGTCTGCCAAAACATAAAAGAATAATGATACTTGAAATATTAAAAGGATCTGGCATCGCATCACCAACTGAATATTGCAGCAGGAGCGATCCATTTCAACCGATCCCGCACTGCACGGTCACAGAAAAAATGGTATTTAATAAATGAAATGTTTGTAGATATATTTTACTTATTTTTTGGGAGTTTAAAACATTTTATATCATATTCGATTTACGCCATTTGTAAATCGAATATGATAAAAAAATGATAAATGGCGCCTTTTTTTGTTTCCGGCCGTTTTAGCATTTTTATCCCGATTTCACAATATTTTTATGCCTATTTGGGTTGAATCTAAAAGTTAAAAATGAATAGTAAAGTTAAATGTATATTCTTTTTATGTGTAATTTCATGTGTGAATTTTTCAGATGTTTATTTGGTCCATCAACACAGACAATAATATTGCAGTTGAAAAATTGAAAATTCAATTTTTTAGAAGCTATAATTATACCCTTATTTATAGAAGCACATAAGAAATCGAGGCTGACAAACCGTTCCTGCTTTGTGAAATTACCCTTAATAAATTCATTCGCGTTCAACAACTTTGGCTACAGAGAGTACACGAAACAAAAACATATAAGGGCTTTGATTAATAGGCCAGAGTGTACTGAACACAATAAAAATTATTTGAAAAGTCCAGGACAACCCAGCGCTGAATAATTGAGAAAATCGTTGAAAATCGTCTAAAACAAAAATGGTTGCCATTTTGGAAACGGATGCAATAAAATTTAAAAAATATATTTTTGAACTTCAAAAACACAGGGAAATGCACCTACAAAATATTGTCACCAAAAACACTTTAAAATTTTATTTATTACGCAAAAAGTCACTGGACACGAGTTAAATCAAAGTACCGTTCTTTAATTTACAGTCACAAAATGTTTCCCGAATATTTCAGACACTTGTTATTAGATTATTTTTTAATTAGCACTAATTTACTCTAATTAAACTACTATTTCGCATGTAGAAAAACTTCTCGCCCGCCGGTAGGAACCTCCCTTATTATTACATCTGTGTCCGATGCGCTCTGTTGTTAATACGCGTTGGTTAAACGTCAATAATGACCAACTACGCGTTGCGTGACGCCCCTGTATTTATAGGTAAATTCCTTCGACATTTCGAGAGACTTGCGGAACGTTCCAGAGATTACGAGAGATCTTAGATGATTTCAGGGTATTTCACTGTGTTCTTTTCAGTTTAACCGAGTGATAAGTTTGGAAAGGTTTTCGCAGTGCCCAATTTCTTTTAGTTTCTAACATCTCGTGACGATGCGATCTTTTCCGAGATGGTCAAGCGACCAATTATTTTTGTCTGGATCGCTCGAAATGGATTTAGCCAGTACTGGACACTGAAAATACTTTTCTGCACAAACTAACCCACCAGTTGATGTGCTTTTTGTGCTACTGGACGACCCTACTGCCCCTGACAGAGTAAAGTCGTTCTTGTACTTGTAATGTTCTTTGTTGGTAGCCCTGCGTGTCTAAGCCCCGCACAATCTAGCGCTGCCATCGTCAACTTTAACCACTCGAGCGGCTGAGATAACGTCAATTACATTTGCGTTTTTTTTTAATAAAAGCGTGCGCAAGCAGCGGCCAGACGTAAAAGAAACGTTCCAGCTTTATCTGCCTAATCGTGCGGAGCCGTCACGCAACAGTTGTTGTTGACGGGGCGGGAGGTCAGCGCTACATCAGAGGTCAGTCTCAACATTTGTACGTACAGCAATAAACACCGACAGGTACTTATTTACCAAGAACCTTAATACGCAGTAGCATAAATGTAGACATATACAACACTACAACAACGCAGAAAACATGCATAGGTATTGCCTGCCCAACATAACTTGGCGTGCGGCGAGTTTGGAACTAAAACCCGCCCCGCCCGCACCCGGCGGTAACCCCTCGCCCTGTCATTCAGTTCATTCTCGTCTTTGAGCGCGAGCTGTGTCATTTTGATTACCAATATACACTGAATTATCATGTCCAAAACATCCAAAACAGTCGGGGATGGTGCAAGAACAATTGCCAATGGAGTATTAAAGTTTTGCAAAGCTGGAAAAGCAAATAACGGACCGATATTACCGTTTGACAGTTTGACAGATGGAGCGACCGCCGCGGAGCGCGCTGTTACCCGACCGAATTTCTATTGAGGGCTCTGACACTGGTCACCGGACATTCAGTGCACTATGTTTTGTTTAACAAATTTACTCCCTGGCAACTTCTGTTACGCGACAGTGACGCCCTCCTTCGCACGCCAAGTTATAGTGGTACGTCTATAATCATAGAATTGAGAGAAAGTGAGTCTATTAACAAAATCGATCATACGATTAGGCTCGGTTGCGCCAGCGATGGTAAAAATTATTTTACTCGCCGAAGTACATACATGAGTAACTTTATTTTACTCTCCAAGATAGGTGGGTAAAAGTAAAAATGTTGGTAAAAAAAATGGCCGTCCTCTCACAGCTGATTTGAAAATGTGACATTTGTCCATATAGGTACTTGTCATTTGAATTTTGTCGCTGTCATTTTCGTATTGAAATTTGTAAACATTAAAATGAATCTTTTAATTTCGCGTTATTTTAGCGATGGTTTGACGTTTGTTTCGTTTGTTTCATAGAATAAAGTGGTTTGTTTGAACTGGTTTTGAACCGCAAAAGTACGTATTGCCAGTGGTGAAAAACTGAAATAAATCAAATTCCATAGACAAATGCGGTATTTGAGGTTTATTCCGCTTGGCACCCTATTAGCCTTATGATTGGTTTGACAGCGGTAAAAAAGACGTTTGTGCAACCCGAAATCGAGTTTACTCTGATCTGAGAGTAAAAAAAGTTACTCGGGTCAATGTTACTCGAACCAAATTTACTTCTGCTGGCGCAACCGAGCCTTAGAATTAAAACTCGGTCGTCGTCTCTTTCTAGTGCCGTCAAACACTTGCCACATATTTTTTCTTACCATTCTTTCCTCATTCGTTCGCTCACCATGCCCAAACCTTTTGAGCGACCCTTTATTGATAACTAACTAACTAACTAACCATCACGCCGTTTCCCTGCAGGGGTAGGCAGAGAGGATTGAACGCCACACTCTTCTATCCTGGCACACCACTTTTGCTTCGGCCACATTCATACATCTTCTCATACACGTTCTACGGCTGTTGCGGCTTTTAACAGGGCCATCCTCAAATACTTGTAGTACCTGATCGTGCCAGGTCTTTCGCGGACGCCCTCTATTCCTGTTGCCTTCAACATTCGCCTCATATATTTTCTTAACCATCCTTTCCTCGTTCATACGTTCCACAAACCATCTCAGCACTCCTTTCTTTATTCTATCTACCACACTGCAGCCAGCATTGCATTCACTTCTAATTTGTTCATTCCTCACTCTATCGACCAAAGATTTTCCACACAAGCGTCTTAGTGACCGCATTCAGTCTACTTTCATTCCTCTTTTGCCAATTCCAGGCTTCACTTCCATACATAAGGTTTGGCACTAGAACGCCATTATGTATCGCTAGTCTTGCTTCTTTTGACAGCCTTTTTTGATTCTATTAACTATTCTAAGATGACCTTTAAATTATTTCCTAACATCTTCATTCTTTAATAAATAAAATATACATTTGACTGGCATTCTACTTTCATTCTTCTTTTCCCAGCTACAAGCTTCACTTCCAAGGAGGCGATTAATTATTATTATTGTTGTTGTGTTATCAATGTAATATTCTTATCTGGTTACAGTGGATAATCTACAATGAAACTCGGTGTAGAGTTACAGCTTTATTCAGATGACTATACAGGGTTATTTGTAAAACATTAATAACCTCGCAGGACTATATTCCTGTTTTGATTATGAGTCGAAAATGTTCAACCTATTATGACCCAATATCAATACTTTAGGAGATATGCGACATCAAATTTTGCATTTTTTTTTTTAATATTTCTGACTTATTTTTTGTAAAACGTTGGACCATCATTACAGTAACTTATATCGAATATGAAAAATTCATTCTCTTTAATACAAGTCAAATAAAAAAATAAAAACCTTAGAATTCCAATTGGAAAACATTCCAATTAGAATTTTTTCAGGGTTTTTATCATTTTATTTAACTTGTATTGAAACGAATGAATTTTTCGTAATTGATAATTCGTAACTGTAATGATAGTCCAACGTTTTACAAAAAATAAGTCAGAAATATTGAAAAAAAAATGCAAAATTTGATGTCGCATATCTCCTTAACTATTGATATTAGGTCATAACAGCTTGAACATTTTCGACTCATAATGAAGGCAGGAATATAGTCCTGCGAGGTTATTAATGTTTTACAGATAACCCTGTATACAACATATAATCTATCTCAGTCTGGCGCATACTGCGAAACCGCTAGCCTTCCGTGCACTTTCTCGCTTCCTCTTTCGCTTGCTCTCTTTCGCGCGTTCCACACACACTACAATTATTATTTTAATTACACTTATTAAAGTATATAAAGATATCAAAATTTCTTTTTTTTCTCATGTTTCAGACTTCTTTTCTGTAAAATGTTGAATTGCGCTTGCCGTAACTTACGTGTCATAGTAAATACTCAATCTCTCCGATCATCACTCTTGTTCCTACAACCCCTGGTTTGTCTTGGCCTCCTCGAGATCCTTCCTTTCTTCCTTCCTTCCTTTCAATCTCTTCGATACAAGTCAAATAAAAGGATTAAAACCTTTCAGAAATTTGAAAAATTTATGCCTACTTCGTGAACACACATAATAATGACTTAATACATCCACAAATTATAGCGTTTGAGGTAATTTTATTTACAATTTACTAAAAATGAAATTGCGACTATGAAAATCACACTTACATTAATTTAAAATACAAATATATTCAAAAAAAAAATTATAATGAATTAATATTTTCTTTTTTTGTTTGTTTTTTTTTTTCAGACCCACAAAACATCACATTGATATTTGTCTGTAGGTGCATCAATACATATATATAAATAAATTGTATTTACCAGAAATACACTCATATTAATTAATTACAATAGATCTCATAAACTCAAATACAAATCAACAATACTTTACAACAATACAAGAAAAAATACAAATATTGCCAAAATCAAAATAAGTCTCCTTTATTTAATAACATATTCATTAATTCTGTAATTTGCCCTTTTTTATTAATATCCATTTTGACACGACATGGGATTTTATTTAATATTTTTGGTATGACATATTTTAATGTTCTTTGTCCATATTTTAAAATAAATATTTGTCACAAACGACTGAACCGTGAGTTTTTCTTGGCACCAAATACACAATTACATTTTTTCCTGTAACATCTCGTATCTCAGATATTGTAGGCTAGTTATCGGAACAAATTATTTATTTTAGAAGACATCGTGAATCCAATTTGTATTTTACAAAATTATAACCATCCACGCCCCTACGACCGCTTCGCTTTTCTCAGAAGCCAAATAAAATGCGCCTGTCTGACCGCAGATTTCCCGATGAAGCCTAGTTGACGTTCAACTTAGCGAGGGCGTGAAAATTAGCGGAACCTCCTCAGACCTTAGACAAGACCTCGCGATACTCACGTGCAATGTTGCACCTTCCAATCAGCGCTGACATTTCCCGAGTTGATAAATCTCCAATCAATACAACTTCCAAAAATTAGTAGACATGCTATTATTCTATCAGAATTCCTATCTATAAATCCCTCATCAGAAGTCTACAGGAGTTCTCATCAACAATTTGGTCACCCAACTACGAAATTCACAACTACAGAGTCGAAAAAATCCCGAAAAAATTCCTTAAATCACTGACATACAGACAAGGCCTACATGAATTGCTCGATACATACGACAAAAGACTCGAAAATTTCCATATAATCTCATTAGAAAAAAGACGAAAAATCACAGACTTTATGACACTCCACAAAATAGTAAACAACAAACTAGACTCGCCCTCAATACTCTCGCAAATAGATATTAATATACCTGCCCGGTCTCTGAGATCCCAAATACTATTCCACACAAAGGTCTACAACACCAACATAGATTATTTCTCTCCTCTACCTAGAATGCTAAATCAGTACAACGAGGTAACGTCATGTAACCCCAACATTGACATATTTCACATGACACAACCTCAGTTTAAGAGAGAAATTATATCGCTCCTGACCGAAAATAGTTTGAGCGTGTAAGACGGACTCTTCGGAAATCAACCTAAACAAAAATTTTATAGCCACAAAGCGCGGGTACACATTTTCAGACTTAGTTGACCTGGGAGCCTACATGCCTATTATGTCGTGCGGAGAATGTGAACTTCGTTCATTTTATAATCACTCACTGTAGTATACTTATATTGTATAATGTATTAATGTTTTATTTCAATGTATCATCGTAAACTGTAACTGTACTAATCACCTTCTTCTAAATGACTATCCATTAGGGTCATTCTGACCTGTCGATAGTCTTTAAATTAAAAAATAAAAAATAAAATAAAAATCATGGGTGGAAATGGCGAACGTTACATTGTGTAAAGAGATCACTTAAGCTAGCCGTACGATAGGTCGTAAGCCCTATGTACACTCAAAGACTTCTATATCTACTTTTCCATAAAAATACAGTTTCGTCTCTGTGAGACATCTACAATACATATTGATTGATTAATGGTGTCCCTGTGATAAAATCCAGTACTGTTCTGATAAATTTGTACATACTCAAAATATTCTGCCTTACATAGTTCAGTGCTATCTATCATCAGGTTCATTCTAACCAAAATTCTTCGCATCACATATACACAAATTACTGTTTACCTTTTTTCAACCGTAATTCCAGTCACTTCACCTTTATTTTTCTCATTTCCAGTCCCATTGCTTGTATTTTGGTAAATTTTTCATTTTTTGTTTTGTTCTTTTCATTTTTCATTTTTATTTTTTCTGCTATATAATTATGTTAGGGGAGATTAGGTCACACTCTAAGTTTATATTTAAGATACATTTATCCTGCAGTTATTTATGTTTACGTAATTAAATCCCCTAGTAAAAAAAAACTACTTTTTACAACAGACGGTGTATTTTAAAAAAAAAAAAATATTATTTCCAAACCGAGTCTCCTCAAGTAAAAACTTGTTTAATAATAACAAAGCGCGACTTATTTACTAAGACAATATACTTCTTAAGAGTATTTATTTTGATCCTTTCATATTTCAATATTTAAAAACACGTAGTATTTTTTCAAAGTATTGGAATCAGACGTGAAACAAAACCATGTACCAAGAAGTTAACCTTGATTTATGTCTGTTTATGAATACTTTATTATTAACATTATAATTTAAAACTCCTGTGTGTCGGTGATGTAACGTAGGTCTACCTGTCATACAAAATATGAAATATCTACCTTATTTACGAAAACTAAAACGTCACATTTTTTGTAATCATCGAATAGACATTTTCACACCAAAATTAAGTTAAACTGTTAGGAATGTACGGATTTTTTAATTAAAAAATATTTGTTCATTACTCTCGTATTTTCGGCCAGTGTGTAAGAGAGAGCAGTATATTGTGCATCGCAGTTAAATCGAGCAAGAAAGAGCACGACAATACCATACATTTCATGTAGGACAGAGATGGCGGTTGCTTGGGTTTCGGCGAAAGAAAAAACAATATAGAAAGAGTACGATAGAGTCGGGTAACACGTGCTAGACAAAGACGGAGTGCATGCGACTGAAGCGAGCAGGCGACCGCTTCGTTGTATTCAGTTGCTATTGAAACGTCGGCGGAAGCGTGCGCAAATTCGATTTGCCATGATTTTATAATAATTTGCTAAAATAATGCAAATATGTATATTTACCTTACATAATTATATAAAGGGATCTTTAAAAAGTCTTATCTGTATATGTGTATTTTATCACATATTAAAAACTATGCCGATTTTTAATCAGGTAACGCTGTGTTACTCCACCGTCCCCAAAGTCTTTTTTTTAGCACAGTTTTTTAAGAGTCAAAGGAAATTAATAAAACACTAGCCAGAATTTTCATTTGAAGATGCAAGGTAAAAAGTAAATAGTCTTTTTCTTTATGTGCTATTTTACTTTCATATTTTTTCATTCATATTTTCATCACAAGGGTTAGTCACGCAAGTTAGCCATTTTAATACTAGAAGCTACAAAATCGTCGTTTAGTGCGGTATGAAAAAATGACATGTGCGATATGCATTCCCATATAATTAGAAAACTAACACAGATATGACTTCAGTGCAGTGTTTAATGGTTGGCGAAAGTATAGTATGGCATAGTACTAATCTATTTTATTTTATTTTTATTTTATTTTCATTTATTGGTTTTCTTACAGCCATATAATTAATCAATCTTGAAAAAAAACAATAATTGATGTACAGAGTTTTGGGCCAATTACAAGAAAACACATATATACAATCGATAAAAAAATAAGAAAAAACATGTCCAATAGTGAGTTTGTGTGAGTGTGTGTATTTGTGTGTTTATTTATTTATTTATTTTGTTTTGGGAAAAATTAACAGCAAAACAATCTTAAAAATTTAAAAATTTACTATAACTTACATTAATAGCGAGTGGAGAGGGTGGAGGGGAATGTGGGACGGGAGTAGAAGGGAAGATATAATGTACAAATTAGTTTGGGTGCGGTAGTGTAGATATTGTTTGTTTTATGTTTCTTATTGTTGCGTTGAAAATGTCAATGTGGTGATAGTTTGTGTTAAATGAATTTGTGGATCTGTACATAAAGGAGTTTTGTTTTGAGTTGGTCTTACAAAAGGGGAGATGAAAAGTAGGTGAATGTCTGTTATTGCGAGTTGGGATGTGGTAAGATATTCGTTGAAGAAGTTCCGGACTATCAACTAGATTGTGTGTTATTTTGAATAGCATCACCGCGTCAGCTATGTTTCTTCGACTCTATAGATCTATAGAGTTCGTCAAGTGACCAATGTCGGCGTTTTTAATGGCATAAAATATTATCAATTTTATCGTCAAGGCAGCCATTTCAATTTTAACGTTACTAAGCATGAGCGCGTGTCAACTTACTAATGTCCCTACTACTGATACCCATGTGGAGGTCTTACAACGATCGACGAAGTCTCATTTGAAAGATAAAATAATAGGGATCAATATTACGTTGAGTATTTTACCAAAACTTTTAAAATGGCGACCATAAATAATTGTTAAAAAAATACGCAAAAAAACATGTTTCTTTAGTTGATAAGCTATAAAAAAAAGGTCCTCGACGTACTTTTTACTCCCTTTCTTTTAACTCATAGCGTTTTCTTGTTTGTCTGTCGAAAAAACTTTGGATCGATTTTTTACCCTTTTCCCGCAATCCAATCGAGCTGAAACTGCGCGCAGACTCGTGACGACGAATGATTTAAAAAATTTTAGTTTTAAAAAAATTAATAATTATAGTATAATATTGGATTTTTCGAATTTTTTTATTACTCCCTTTCGTAGCATCGCCCGACTCAAGCCCAACGCGTGGGGTAAGCGCCAAACACGTTTCGACTAGTAAATGAGAAAGGAGTATAATAAAAATTTGGTTTTTATGGGTAAATTTTTTTTACTCCTTTAGCTAGTACAAGATATTTGCTAAAAGCAAACATTAAAATCATAGCTCTGTGAAATTGACATATAGGGTGTGTTTTGCGTATGACATTGATTATATTTTATGCTATTAAAGGCTCCGACACCGGACACGTACAAGTATACGGTATACTTATCTTAAAAAACATATTTAACCTTAGGTGCTATATTAATTTCCAGTATTTATTTGCTGGTGGTCTGTAACTACCCGAAATAGAAACATAGATATCTCTATACTTATTATTATTGAGATATTATTCATTTTGAAATTGCGACACCTTTTCACATTAATTTAATTAATAATAATATTTTTTTAATTAGAGACACTAACAGGATAATAGGTACATGATACTCTGATAATAAACATTATAGTGAAGACTATGCCCATTATCCCAATTACAAGTGTCTTCGGCACGCTCTGGTAACATGTATATTTTACATGTACCTATATTTATGCATATTGTATATTTAGTGTTTGAATGTAGTGCGATTAGTATTTAATGAATAATTGATTTAATGGATCTATAGGTTTAGGTCATCGTTTAGAAAATGGATGTTGTGTATGAGTGAGTTTTTGAACGAAGGTAAGGTATCTGCAAGAATATCAGCATCAATGTTAGGGTCAGCACAATACAAATTATATGTGCGACACAACCTTTTTATTTTATTTATTATTTATATATTATATGTTACTAGCTGTGCCCGCGCGGCTTCGCACGCGAACCTTCTAGAACATTCTCCTTCCAGAACTTTCAAGAAATTTATCGAATGTACAGGAACCTTCTAGACACACCGACACATTCCGCCACTCAGTTTAGAACCTTATAGAACTTTCGGGAAATTTCTAGAACCTTCTCCTTCCAGAACTTTCTAGAGCAGGTTTTTCCAGAGCCTTCTAGACTCACCGACACAGTCGGCGCGCCTATTTTGAAACAATCTGAAGCACTTGCGGCCTTTCCATAACAAAACAATGTGCTAGAAAGCACATTTCCGTCACCCACTCCCACCCACGCACAGCCACCCCCACCAAACTCGCATATTTTCGATGTGACACCAAGGGCTATCCACCACCATAACCAGCAGTGGGTGGTTGTGGCTGGTTGTGGAGAAAACTTGGCGGGTAGGGAAACACGGGTTTCTTTATATATATATATATATATATATATATATATATATATATACCTCTTGTTTCGCGCACAGCGTGTTACCAATTTCACTATCCCAGCGACTTAACAAGTCGTTAATATTTGATAGTTATGTGTTTCTCTCTGAATTATTAATTCACTTATTTATATTATTCCATTTTTATTCGGGAAGTAATCGACTGTTTACGAGAATATCAAACGAAGCTTTGACGTCTTCTCGCTAGTCGATTTCCAAACAATGGAAGTATTCTTTGCTAAACTGCAAACAGAGTATAAAGAGTAGTTTTTTTTCAGTTTTATTATTTGATATTTGTGTGTTTCTCTTTATTTCATTTATTTATTTAGTATTAAATATTACGGGACTCGTTCCTTAAAATAAATGAAAAATATGTTTAATAATATATATATATATATATATATATATGTTAGTTCTAACTACTTTGGGGGTAACCCGCGTCAAATTCTGGTCGTCAGGACCAGTCGTCTGCCGACGTTTCGAACAGATCTCACTGTTCATCTTCAGGGCGCCTTGTCGATGAGCTGCTTCTCCAAAAAGCGTACAACCGTTTGGGTCCGGAGCTCACCGTCAAGTGAAAGTTTGAAAAATTCTGCGTCAGGTGTTTGTGGAGGAGTGGGTTTCTCCAGCGACGTCGTTAATGAGTTTTGCTCGGCTTCTAGTAATCCGTATATTTACTTTATTATCGTCATTATACAATGAAATGGTAGATTTTTCTATCACACCCCCAATCTGCTTAACTCAACCTCGGAGCGTACATCCCTTTCTCGGTCGGGCCGTCTACGCTGCACTGCTCTCGCGAGTCGGTTTCGGAGCGGAGAGAAAATGCATTATTTATCGCGGGGTGCTTTGTCGGAGGCCGTGTTCGAGTGCAGATGCAGCGCAGCCTCCATTGTTCGGGCCGTCCCACCTTGACCGAGCCGTTTGTGCACTCGCGCCTGTGTGCAGAATGCCAGTGGCGTCCGAATCGTGTCCGTGCACAAAAAATATTTTTATTTTTGAACGAAAACGGCTGAACGAGTTTGTGTATTTGGGAAGTATGTTTAGTAGAGACGGCAAGGCTGAGAATGATATCGAAAGGAGAGTAACTGCGGAAAACAAAGTTAATGGTGCACTAAATGCAATTATGGCCAATAAGAATCTGTCAAAAGAAGCAAGACTAGCGGTACATAATGGCGTTCTAGTGCCAACCCTTATGTATGGAAGTGAAGCCTGGAATTGGCAAAAGAGGAATGAAAGTAGACTGAATGCGGTTGAAATGCGGTCACTAAGACGCTTGTGTGGAAAATCTTTGGTCGATAGAGTGAGGAATGAACAAATTAGAAGTGAATGCAATGCTGGCTGTAGTGTGGTAGATAGAATAAAGAAAGGAGTGCTGAGATGGTTTGGTCATGTGGAACGTATGAACGAGGAAAGGATGGTTAAGAAAATATATGAGGCGAATGTTGAAGGCAACAGGAATAGAGGGCGTCCGCGAAAGACCTGGCACGATCAGGTACTACAAGTATTTGAGGATGGCCCTGTTAAAAGCCGCAACAACCGTAGAACGTGTATGAGAAGATGTATGAATGTGGCCGAAGCAAAAGTGGTGTGCCAGGATAGAAGAGTGTGGCGTTCAATCCTCTCTGCCTACCCCTGCAGGGAAACGGCGTGATGGTTAGTTAGTTTGTTAGTTAGTTAGTTAAAACGGCTTTTACTTTACAATGTGTGTCGAAAATATATATTTCGATACCGCCGAGACAAATCCAATCCGAATTTCGCCCTTGCAATTGTTAATAGGCATGATGACAGATTTTTAAATAACCTTCCGATACTATTTCATTACTGCTTTTTATATTAGGTCCTTACATATGAAATTGGCGTTTTGCCGTACTGGCAAATTTGATCTCAAATATCTTCTCTTTGGTTAGGAATTCCAAATCCAAATTTATACGATTTTATTGATTCCCGTCCGAATGGTTTTTTTAATAAAGGGATCGATGAACTATCTATGAGATGGCAAAAGTGCATAGATAGCAATGGTACATACTTTGATTATATAAATATATTATAATAAAAAAAAATCGGCTTTATGTTCCTCCCATACTAAACGCCAATTTCATATGCAAGGACCTAATATATACATGTAATGATGTGTAATAAATATTTTTTAATACACATTACTGCTCTGTATTTTATATTTTTAATTTTTATATTCATATTTTAATGCTTATACCTGATACTTTCACTGCTTATATCATTTATTGCTTATACATGTACCTACCTACTTTATATTAATATTTATAGTGCTTATTTCTGATATTGCTTAATGTATATACTTTGAATTTAATGTAATATTTTTTATGTAAATGTAATGGGCGTGTTTTAGTAAATAAATAAATAATCTAGGTATACGTCTACTATTAGCGAAAACACCTTTATTTCAGTAATAAAAGTTTTTACGCAAATAATCGCATTTTCATCTACCTATCTGTAAACAAATTTTTATTAATCAATTAGTAAAGTCATACAGAAAAATCAAATAACCGGGATTCGAACCAACGGACCTCCATTCTATCCGGGGATGGCGCGTCATCCAATTTCGCCACGATAGTCTGGTAAGTTAACGAAAAATTTTCGACCTTATAATACGTTGTCTCTTTTTAATTAACATTTTTATTCCTACTTTTAATTTCGCGTAATTAGTTAGCCCGCAGGTGTCATGGCGTCTGCGTGACGTCAAGCCTAAGTAAACAATGCATTGTGTCTATGACAACAGTTCAAAAGACACGGTGACGGTTACTTAGGCGTGACGTCATTCGCTCTGGTCGGTGTTTCAGTTAAAATGGCCGATCGCAGAATTTTATTTTATTGAAAATCTTATTAATCTCGACGTGAATATTAAAACAGGATCATTTTTTAGAATCCTTTCAATTCAATTTTCTTCCCTAAATCACTTATTCTTTTATCATTTCATACTGTCATCACGCATATTCTATCTGTTACTATCTTGGGCTACTATCTAGTCCTGAACCCAAAATAAAACGGAACAGATGTGCTAATAAGTATCAGAAAAGATCTCACTAGTGAAAGAAAGTGAAAGAAACATACGTGACGCAAATATTGACGGTACCAGAAACAGAATATTTGGCACGAATGGTTAAACGAGATACCAGAAGACGGTCCTGTGAGAATCTACTAAAATCGAGGAGCCTGCATGAAAGACGTGTGAACATGGATGAGGCGTGAGTCGTTTCAAGTCAGAAGAGCTTGGCGCTCCATCCTCCGCGTCTACCTCCGTGGCTAAATATTATATTGATAAGATAAGTAGAGATATAATAAATATTTTTGTTATTTGCTCCAATACTATGACAGCCGCCTTCGTTTCCTCCAAATTCATATTCTTTTAAAAGCATACGCTATTTTTATCCTTTACGCGAACTTAACCGCCGGTTTTGCTTGATTTCTTAAAAGGATTTAGTGGAAAATATTGTAAGTGAAAATTAACACACTTTCCGTCATCCAATCGAGCTGAAATTTTGCACATCAACCTGATGACAATGCATTCTTAAGTACATTTAGGGTCACACATGCATACACACGCTAAAAAAAAATGCAAATTTAACTCAGATATTTGGACAAGTACATACTTGTACTGTTACTTAAAATTATTCAAATCATGGATATTTTAGAATTTATCTCTGTACTTAAAATTGCTACAAAACAAAAAAAAAGCTAGTTGTTATTCGGTTATAAATATAAAAAACTGAAAAATATACTTTTTTTTATATTATAATACAAGTATTATCCCGTACTTAGAAAAGCAGACTTAGCCAGCGAGCAAAGTTGGGAGTATTCAAATCAGTTTTCAGGCTAACCCTAGAGTACGGCCGCGAGCACTGGATCTTGACCGAAAGAACCCGCTCAAGGCTACAGGCCGCCGAGATGAGAGTTCCACGAGGAACAGTAGGAGTTACCAGAAGGGACAGAATCAGAAACACGCAAATTAGAGAGGGTTTCAAAGTGGAATCCTTATTTACATTTATCGAGAAATCACAGCTACGGTGGCTGGATCATTTCTTTCGGATGGCGGCAAATCGACTACCGAAGCGGATATTCCGGGCAAGACCAGAAGACAGAAGACCAAGGGGCCGTCCTAGGAGGAACTGGCGGAAACAGTTGGAGGACTGCTGCGAAGCGAGGTTGCAATTAAATAGGAAGAGTTGGAACCTCCTATGCGGTGCAGGGACCCCGATCCGATAAGATAAGGGGTGGAAGAAGAAGAAGAAAAAAATATAAAAGCGTGACATAAGAATGGATATCGACTAAATATTACCTATCAGTTAAACCTAAAAGGACATTGATAGAACAAAGTATTGGAGTGGAATAAAAAACTTGACGAGTTTTGAGGTGACGAAAACGAGACTTCTCATATAAAAGATTTATAATGAAAACTACGTTTTTATGTGTTAATTTTTTATCAAACTGCACATGGGTAGACTACTTTTTTCCACATATATATTTCTCATTGATAAAATAAACATAGCAAATGACCGTAACAAATTTCGTAAACATTATAGCCAACTGGAATAGGCTGGATATTCAAATGAGAGACAGTGATATGGGCCTATCAGCTTAAGCTGCCTGCCCATTATCAATAATAATAATAATAATAATAACTAGCGAATTTACTTTAATGTATAATTTGCTGACAATTTAACACTGAATCTGCGATGAAACATATTCTGAATAAAAACCCTACTGGGATTTTAAAATTTATTTAATACCAATTTTCAGTCCAATTTCCATTCTAAAGACCTACCAATTATTTCAAACCTATTTTTAACATTCTATTTAAACGTATATATTTTGTTATATAATTTCGCTGTTCCCGACGAGTTAGGTTTTGATAAAGTTATAATTAACATCCCCTTTTGTTTATTCTATTTCTGCCCCTCTGCCAACAGTACCAGGAAACTGTAGCGCAACAGAAATGTTTTCTTAATGTAATAATATAACGAACATTCATTCCTATCTCTTCTATACACAGGAATCTTTTGAGGCGGATTCCTAAAAATTTTAAACCGAGAGAATTGTAAAAGTCAGACGCATGCGGCGAGTATATTGAATCATGACTATTACAAAAAAAAATATTTTATGGGAATAAAATATTTATTTAACAAAACACTGCTGTAATGGTATCTACGCACATCTCACGAAATTAACAAATTACAATCTGTATTAATTTAATGCCACCGCAAGACTCATTATCAGCGTTTCAAAATCTGCGAATATCTCTCACACCAACTTCAAAACCTTCACTGGCTTTAATTACCAGGGACGATTGAATATAAGTTACGCCTCGAAACATTCAAGGTCATTCACAACATGGCCCCTCAATACATTACCGACTTTTATATTCCATTTTCCGTAAATGACAGACAACTAACTTCGCTCAGCATCAACATCTAATACAAATAGGTTTGAAGTAAATCGTGTCTACAAAACCAATTTTGGTGACCGTGCCGTCGCGGTGGCTGGACCAAAGTTACGGAATGTACTACCTAATAAACTGAGACAAGCAGACAGTTGACCTCACTTCAAAAACAACTTAAGACGCACTTGTTTAGACAGTCATATAAAAACCTATGGAATCAGATCGTTACAACACAACCTAATGTTTCCCACTCCAAGTATACTCCTCGAAAACACACCAGGATTCTTCCTGGCACTCCCAACTAACGTAGTTAGAAAAGTTAATTCCATTTTTACTCCGTAGCGTCTGCGGCTTGTAGTCTGCCAGGAAAAATCGATTGGATCGATTTTTAACCCTTTTCCCGTGGTCCAATCGAGCTGAAACTTTGCAGGCAGCCTCGTGGCGACGATAAAAATGATCTAAATAAAATATAACAATTGTAGTATAATTTATGATTTTTCGAAATTTTAATGGTTTTTTCAAATTGGAATCAATACAAATGAGTAATGACCCCGATGCGTGCAGTAGGCACGAGACCTGATTCAGAAAGGGAGTATAATAAAAAGTTGATTTTTTTATGGGTTAGTTTTTTTGCGTGCCATCAAGTGAATAAATAATAGTAAATTAGCCAAATTATGCCATCAAGTGAATAAATAATAGTAAATTAGCCAATAAGTTGTTTTGTAATATATTTTTTATTGTGTGTGAATCTCGCTTTAGGTGAGTAGGTACTCACGAAAACAGCGCTATATAAATGATCCAATTTTTTATTAAAATATTATGATTTATAAAATTCTAAATAATATGATAACAATTGTGATAGAAATATAACGAAATAGGTTTATATTTTACTTTGATTTTTTTTTCAAACATATGTTTTAAGTAAATATCATGCTTCAATGTTTCCACTGCACGCCCCTGCCAAAAGTCATTGAGGGTTAGTTTTAATTGCAGAATTATGGAGAAAATATCTGAAGTCACCATACGATTCTTTTTAGTTATACGTTATTTTTATTTCAGTTTTATATTTTAGATGATTTCTAAAAAAATTAAATTTAACTCTGTACGCTTTTATTTGGAATATAATTTTATTTCACTGTCACCTACTTAATTCGTGTTGATCGTTTCAGGGTTGATTATTAAAGTAAGACATTTATTGTTTGACCATCTTGTGAGATTAAATAATCGAACAGCAATCATCAAGTTATTAAGACAAGACCAGCAGGGAAGACAAAAACTAATACGATCTTAATAAAGTCTTCAACGACATATATTAGAATATGTGTTAGAAATTTAAATCTAAAAATGGTTCGTAACAAAAATAAATCTTAAGAACCAATCAAGATGATACCAATTGGCTAAATCCAACATTATGGTCAGCATCATAAAACAAATCCTTTTGAAATTAGATATCTTAGGTATAGTTGAGTGTCCTGATTTTAAAATAAAACAGAATTTACGCTCAAACAAGTATTGAAGAAAATATTAAATATTTAAATACACTTAAAAGTTTCGAAAATTGCACCATACACTTTGACATTTGAAAGACGATATCTGTGGATGAAGTGTAAAAACATAGACAAGATTTATACGAAGACAATTTTATATATAGACAATACCAAATGCTTACGTGAAACATAAACAGTAGAAATATGATAAATACTGAACATAGGAACTTCTGTTATTATTATTGCATAATATTTTTTATTGTTTATAGCTCACGTGTTTTGTTTTTAGTATATATTTTGTATATATGGTGCAATTTTCGAAACTTTGAAACGTAATATTTCCTTTAATACTTATTTGGGTGTCAATTCTGTTTCATTTTTAAATCAGGACACCCGACTCTATACCAAAGATACTTTCAGAAGGGTCTGTTATGGTGACCATATTCTTGGATTTTGTCAAAGCCTTTCAAAATGATAAATTTGATTCCGTAAGTTTATAGCAAATTGGAATTTTCACGAACCTCCTATGGACAGTATCGCTCAACTACAATGTTTTCGATGTCATTATTATTAAATCCGTATAGTTAATTTTTAATATTGAAACGTAACAAAAATAATATAAGATTAAACTAAAATAAAAAAAATAATATAAAAACTAAGAAAAATACTTTACAAGGATAGCAATATATAGGTGTAAATAGATTTGAGGAAATTTAATAAAACATGTGCACAGAATAGACAGCTACCACTGACCTGGTCAAAGAAGTACTTTCAGATATCCAAAAAATGTATCGAAATATTCATAATTTCTAAACTATTTCACAATAATTAGTCACCCAATAGTGATTCACTGTTCACAAAGGGGCCACAGCCGTTGTAATTTATTTTTATGTCGCGCATTTCCGCACAAACAAAATATGAAAGGTGTAATAATGATTTACATCAAAGAAATAAGTTTATTTTTAGGCGCTTTTATGGGCAATGAAAAAGATTTATTTTTTAATGTTGTGTCGCGCGCGTTTACGAACGAATTTAGTCTGAAAAACGCTGAAAATTTCAGACGGTTCGATGTATCGAGTACACATCAGGTATTTTCCGCTTTCTAGTCACATTATATTAGACCGATATTCGATGTAAGGTATATATTCGTGTGTATATGTTGTGGTTAACCTTCGCAGACTGTCTGTACACTGTTTATACGCGGTATTTCACTTTAGTAACGCGTTAGACATGTATATGGCCGATTTTCCATCGAAAACACTAACATTTCACGGTCACATTACAATTTGTCAATGATCAAATCTCGGTCCCCACTTTTGACACGAATGTCGGCGCAAAACGTCGAACGGAGACGTCATTTAGGCCGAAATCGGCGTCCACCGCGCGGTTTCACATCGCGAAAAGCCGATCTACGCGTCGCAGACGTGATTCTCACACAGTCTCAAAATGCCGGGAGCCATTTCGTCGCGATTCGCAGAGAACTTTCTAGAAATCATAACAAGAACGCGTCCAACACGCCGAGGAAACGAATCTCTCACTGAGGTCTCGGACGAGTTTCTCGGTACGGCGCGCCGGCGAGCGCGCGGCCGGCGGGTAATTTACGGACGCCGAGCAGACGAGGTCGCGGCGTTCGCGCGCGCGTGGCTCCGGCCCCCCGCGCCTTTCGCGAGGTGCCCGGCGGGCTGGGAGGGAAAGCGAGCGCGTCGCGGGTTGTTCGTATTTCCGAATGGATCAAACCCGTCCGCCAATCGGGGAGCGGGAGGGGGTGGAGGGCTATGACGTCACTCGGCGGCGATTGGTCGATCCGGGCCGTGGCGTCGCTTTCCACTTCGCTCTGGTTTTCTCGGTAGGGCCGCCGATGAATGGAGGCCTTCGAAGGCGCGCGCGGTGGTGGGAAGTGATTCTCCTCGTCTTGTGGCCCCGAGGATGCCGCGGGATCATCTGGCCGAGCCAGAGTACAATATGACACGTAGAGAGGCTCGTTTTCGGGACTCTGAGGTACCAGAAACGTTCGTTAAAATTCCGTCGATCGGGTCTAACGAAACTTGTGGCAAAAAAAATATGAGAAATTTTTCATGAATCAAAATCAAAATCTTCTGTTTCCGAATATGATTCTTGATCATCTAACACTTCTAACATAATTTCTATTCACTGTCTCTCATTGCTAGAGGCCTAAATTAGTTTTATAACCGTGAAATAAAGAATGCATTGTTAGACTGAGAGAATAATATAATCAAAGACAGATTATCGTACTGTTGTTTTTGTATCACTGGCAATGTAGGTAGAATTACAAAAGCCACATGAACATGATCCTATAAACAAATCAGAACTAATTACCTCAATTCTAATGAATGATAACCAGACAAAACGTTTTGTGCGTTAAAAATTAACTTGTTATTATTACTTGTGGGTCAAACTTGACCCGAAGGCCGTCAGAGTAAAAAAGTTCATACGCACAATAACATAAGTTTTAAAAAAAAGATTAATTTGAAAATAAGCATAAGACAGCGATTAAATAAAAGTCATAAAATATCAATATTTAAAAACCGTTAATTTTCGAGAAAATTGCTTATTCATCCCAAAAATGGGTCAAAATTGACCCGAAGACCTTACGAAGGTTAAAAATGTTAAATACGCGGCATTGCAATTGGCAATATCGACTCGTGCCGAAGTATATACAATAAAAAAATTATTACTCTTCTCATTCACTTCTTCATTCACTTCTTCTTCTCTACATTATATTTATCCTTTAGTAATTACATATATTTATATGCTAACCTGCTCAATTGTCACACCATGTCTGGTTGACACTCATTGACAACGGATAGTCCTGTCTCCTTACGGCATTGCAACTGGCAATATCGACTCCTGCCGAGGTAGATACAATATAAATAATTATTACTCTTCTCATTCACTTCTTCATTTACTTCTTCGGAATTATCCAAGATGATGGTCCCGTTGTTCATACAATGAAAATAAGTATTTCACTATATAATTTAACGTCTTGTTAATTTAATCTAACTAAAATAATCGTAATCTAAATTAAACAAACCAAACCTAATAACCTAACCTAACCTCATATATTGCCTATGAAATGTCAAAATATGCAGTGCATTTTCCGGAACTTTAAAGTGTAATATCTTATTTAATACTTACTATTAAAACGTAAATTATCTTTCATTTTGTTATTAGCACATTCAATAATATAGTAAAATACTCATTTTCATTGTATATGCAATGGGACCATTATCTTGGATTTAGCCCATGTCTGGTTGATACTCATTGACAACGGATTATCCTGTCTCCTTTGCCGCAGGCCTCGGTCTAGCTAAGGAGACAGGGAACACTAAATAAATAAATACACCCCTTCTTAATACCCCCTGCCAAAATGGTATAAATAAATAAATAAATAAATAAAAATTAAAATAGCAATTTTCTGATTATTGGTGTCTTAACCTGGATAAATAGAATGCACGCTTTCTGTACCACGTTCTACAATATTGCTTCTACATCCGCTTCTGCTAGCAAGATCACCTAGAATGATGAAATCATTCTACACGTTTAAACGAAATTTGTCTTCTTGACAGAAAGATTTGAGAATATTTTAAACATTTATAAAAATCGTCTTAATTTCCGAATCGACAAATGAATAAAAAATACTTTTTACTCCCTTTATATTAACTCGTGGCGTCTACTTGCTTGACGAAAAACTTAACCCTTTTCCCGTGATCCAATCGAGCAGAAACTCTGCAAGCAGACTCGTGGCGGCGATCAAGAAGATCTATCAACTTTTCGTTAAAAAAAAATAAAAAATTAATGGTTTTTTCATATAACTTACTAAGTTGTATGAAAATATTTCAACGCGTCTGGTAGACGCGGAACCTGATTATAGTATAATTTTGGATTTTTGGAAATTTTTTATTACTCCCTTTCTTAGCGTCGCTCGACCGAAGCCCAACGCGTAGGTTAAGCGCCAAACCAGTTCCACTAGTAAATGAGAAAGGGAGTTCAATAAAAACTTGTTTTTTATTGGTTACTTTTTTGATGCTTTCGTTTCGAATCAGTCGCCATAACAGATGATAACCATAAATTCGCAATTCATAAATTTTTAATAAATATTGTGATAATTATATATATATATATATAATTAAATTAATTATACTATATAACAAGCAGGTAATGATATTATTGATTTTAATTGATAGTTAAATATTTTTATGTTTATTCAATTTATTACATTTTATCAAGACAAATGATTGAAAAGGATAATTTGATACTTTTCACAATTATTTTGAAGTTCTTTTGACGCATTTAGGGTAATTTTTTTATTGCAACGGGTGTTGCATGCGCAGCATAGGGTGAAACATGCGATACCATAACTAACGACGCCATTGTCAGCTGTCAGATTCTGTTAACACGCGAGTTCACGAATGTTTCGAGCTTTTTTAAAGAAAGTTTTTGTTTGTAAAAGTATAACTTCTACCGCACGTACATGAGTACACGCACGATTTTTTTTATTCGTATTTCAAAAACACCGAAAATTATACATTTCATTTTCTTAGATTACTTCACGTCATTTTTAGTGTGGCATTTCAATACAGCGTTTGCCAAAACTTTTCCGACAACAGACTGACTTAACATTTAAGATCACGGAACCATGGAAACGACGATTTTTTTCAGAATTTGTCTAATTTAAAAAATATTTGAATGATGCTTTCAAAATATCATAGTGTCAATTTTTTTAAAGATTACCTAGGTATTGTGGACTGTTTTAATATTGTCAATATTTTTTTTATTGTTTAAGAACATATTATCTTCCAAAATTATTGAGATGGATAGAATCTTACATTTCTCATCGAACTCAAGTGGTGACTGTAAATGGATATGATTTATCTCCGGTTTCTATCACCTCAGGAGTTCCTCAAGGTTCTCACCTTGGTCCCTTGTTCTTTCTTATCTTCATAAATGACTTGCCAAATATATTAAGAAATAAGTGTCTTTTATATGCCGATGATTTAAAAATTTATTCCACCATTCGTAGCCTGGAAGATAGTCATCTCCTACAAAGAGTTCTGGACGAACTATCAAATTGATGTAAAGCAAATAATATGTCACTTAATGCTAAGAAATGTTAATGTATTAGTTTCACTAAAAATATTTAAAAAATAGAATTTGTTTATAAACTGGGTGACGTTCCACTCGCTAAAGTCGATTCAATAAGGGATCTGGGCGTCATGCTAGATTCTAAACTCACTTTTAGAAACCACTTTGATAATATCACAAACAAGGCATATACTATGTTGGGATTTATCACCAGAATTACTCAAGACTTTAAAAATCCTCAAAGTCTAAAAATTCTCTATACATCACTAGTACGAAGTATATTGGAATATTCGTCAGTTATTTGGTCACCTTATTACACAACACATATTACGAGAATCGAGAGAGTGCAGAAAAAGTTTCTACGTATTTTGTCATACAAAGCTGGTCAACACAATAACCTTCACAGCTACGAAGATCGACTTGCCTTTTTCAAGATGCACAAACTTGAGTCCCGACGAAAAATATCCGATCTCATTGTGCTACACAAGATTCTCAGCGGAGCTATTGATTCTCTCTGTCTATCTGATATAAATTTGCATGTTAAACCCCGTATAAGAAACCCGGAGTTCTTCAGAATAAGTCAGCACACTAATAATGTCGGTTACTTTTCTCCCATTACAAGGTTGTGTCGCACATATAATTTGTATTGTGCTGACCCTAACATTGATGCTGATATTCTTGCAGACACGTTATCTTCGTTCAAAAACTCACTCATATACAACATCCATTTTCTAAACGACGACATGAACCTATAGATCCATTAAATACTAATCGCACTACACTCAAACACAAATATATAATATACATAAATGTACATGTGAAATATAATTAATTGCAAAAATACATGTTACTAGAGCGTGCCGAAGACACTTGTAATTGGGATAATGGGCATAGTCTTCACTATAATGTTTATTATCTGAGTGTCATGTACGCATGATCCTGTTAGTGTCTCTAATAAATAAATAAAAAATGAAAAAAAACAATATAATTTATGGTCACGCGAAATCACGGATTGCCTTGTGGTATAATATAATACTTATTATTTATCAATTAATGTATTAATTAGCACTGTTCTGAAAGATTTGAACAAACCCAAAATATTCTTTTTATTTAAATAAGACTTTTTAAGAATATGTAATAGTGAATATTTTGTTTTTCATTTATTTAACGTTACTAAAAAGGTACTTAATATAAACAAAATTATTATAATCATTCATTACCTCCCACGCATGTGGAGACATCCATTTCTTATTTAATACTACTGTAAGTGCGCCAATGTACTACAGATTGCCTGCCGATTAGGCGTTAGACTGAATAAACTATAGTAACAACACATTCAACCATCGTATAAACAGAAATAACCGTATTATTTACATCCATGTTGGCATAAGAAAGACAAAAAGGGGAGAATACACCACAAATACAATTAATACATTTGCGATATTTAAATAAGTAACTATCTAAGTCATGAGCTTTCAAAATTATTAGATTCATGCCTCCACCATTTTTATCGCGAAGTTCGTTTTACTCCCTTTCTTTCAACTCGTAGCGTCTGCTTGTCCGCTTCTCTGTTGTCTGCCGAAAAACTTTGGATCGCGATTTTTAACTTTTTCCGTAATCCAATCGAGCTGAAACTTTGCAGGCAGACTCGTGGCGCTGATAAAAATGATCTAACAAAGATTCGTTTAAAAAATTTAATAATTATAGCATAATTTTGGATTTTTCGAAATTTTAACGATTTACATATTGCTTAATTTTCAAGCCCCACGCGTGGAGAAGGCGCAAAACCTGTTTCAATGAGAAAGGGAGTATAATAAATACTTGGTTTTTATGGGTTAGTTTTTTTTCATTTGACTTTTAATTGACATTTTTCATAATATAATTCTTAAGAAGAGTCGTTAATTTAAATCATGATCATCGATGGCTTGGCCTCCTCCAACATTCCTCTCCATCTTCCTTCACCCTGACATGTACTCCTCCAATCCCTGATGCTTATAGTTTACACGTCTTGCTGCTCTCCATCCAGCCATCGGAGTTTGGGTCTACCAACGCTGCGTCCACCTTGGGCTTTGTGTGGAAAATCTTTTTTGGAATTCTCTATTTACTCTTTCGATCAGCGTGCCCTGCCCATCGCACCTCGTTTTATCGTGTTCTTCAAACTATTTTTCTTTCAAATACAAGGAGAGACATTTAATCCTTTTTAATCAATACCCAGCATCCAGAGCCGTACGCTAATACAGGAGGAAATATTGTCTTGTAGATGGTAACCTATGTTTTCCTTCCTTTATTGAAATGCGCATCTAATACAATACATATACGCCACATAACACTGTACAACTTCGTAAAATGGTGTACAACTGAGTCGTTTCGCGATTTCGGCGAAGGAACGATTAACTAAAGGGCGCTCCGAAAGTGGTTTGTTCGCTTTAAAGCTAGTAGTATCAGCCCAAATACAAGTCATGAATGTGTCGATCTTTGGATTTAGATTATCAGCCCTTCTGACTACCGTGGAAGAGGACGAAAGTTGCCCCACTGGGACACTCTTCGCCTGCGCAATGGACCATCCTCCATACAAATAGGAAGCAGTCATTGACGCTGATGATGACTGTGCCTCCCAAAGACAATTGTTCATTCTATGCTTGGAGTTTATTTTTGTTTTTGATTTTTTTTAAAATAATTATTGAAAACGGAGGTAAATTATGCTTCAGATTAGTAGCTTAATGGATAGAATAAGCAAGGAAGACATTTTTAATTAAGGGAATGAATAAAAACAACGACGTTACCAAATAGTTGTTATATAAAATGCAACATCTAGGATAAATTGCGAGACTTATACCAGAAGTATAGTCGAAGAAGCCCGATAAAATGTCAGAACCCACATAGTCAAATAATTCATGGAAAGATTGATAGACAACGTGATTGTGAAAATCGTGAAGCTGGAGACTGAAGAATCAGCGATGGTGGCCAAAACGGAAAAGAATGCAATTCATTGTTGAAAAATTCACAATTCACAGGTATACTTGAATTGAAGCCTAATATTTATAAAGTGTTTGAAACGTTTTTACTCCCTTTCTTTTAACTCGTAGCGTCTGCTTGCTTGTCTGCCGAAAAAACTTTGGATCGATTTTTAACCCTTTTCCCGTGATTCAATCGAGCTGAAACTTTGCAGGCAGACTCGTGGCGATGATAAAAATGATCTTACAAATTTTCGTTTAAAAAAATTATTATTATAGTATAATTTTGGATTTTTCCAAATTTTTTATTACTCCCTTTGGTAGCGTCACCCGACTCGAGCCCAACGCATGGGGTAAGCGCCAAATTTGTTTCAACTAGTAAATGAGGAAGGGAGTATGACAAAAACTTTTATGGGTTTGTTTTTATTAGCTATTATTTAACTATTAATCGAGGCAGTTTGCAACAATGACAAGTTTATTGGATTTGTTTCACGAGTACTATATACTAGACTCAAAGATAAAATTATCTTTGAGTCTAGTATATAGTAGTCTACTACACTCTCTAAATAGAGGACTTTTTGTTTCTAAAATAACTAACAAGTATCAATCTAATTTCAAGGATCGCTTAACCTCCAGGTGACTGAAATCGAAGATTAAAATTTCACAAAGCCCCGAAAGAAGGGCAAAGATTTCACGATATCACAAGCTCGTTCAGGAATATGATTTCACGATATCACAAGCTCGTTCAGGAATATGATTTCACGATATCACAAGCTCGTTCAGGAATATGATTTCACGATATCACAAGCTCGTTCAGGAATATGATTTCACGATATCACAATCTCGTTCAGGAATATGATTTCACGATATCACAATCTCGTTCAGGAATATGATTTCACGATATCACAAGCTCGTTCAGGAATATGATTTCACGATATCACAAGCTCGTTCAGGAATATGATTTCACGATATCACAAGCTCGTTCAGGAATATGATTTCACGATATCACAAGCTCGTTCAGGAATATGATTTCACGATATCACAATCTCGTTCAGGAATATGATTTCACGATATCACAATCTCGTTCAGGAATATGATTTCACGATATCACGAGCTCGTTCAGGAATATGATTTCACGATATCACAAGCTCGTTCAGGAATATGATTTCACGATATCACAAGCTCGTTCAGGAATATGATTTCACGATATCACAATCTCGTTCAGGAATATGATTTCACGATATCACAAGCTCGTTCAGGAATATGATTTCACGATATCACAAGCTCGTTCAGGAATATGATTTCACGATATCACAAGCTCGTTCAGGAATATGATTTCACGATATCACAATCTCGTTCAGGAATATGATTTCACGATATCACAAGCTCGTTCAGGAATATGATTTCACGATATCACAATCTCGTTCAGGAATATGATTTCACGATATCACAAGCTCGTTCAGGAATATGATTTCACGATATCACAATCTCGTTCAGGAATATGATTTCACGATATCACAATCTCGTTCAGGAATATGATTTCACGATATCACAATCTCGTTCAGGAATATGATTTCACGATATCACAAGCTCGTTCAGGAATATGATTTCACGATATCACAAGCTCGTTCAGGAATATGATTTCACGATATCACAAGCTCGTTCAGGGATATGATTTCACGATATCACAAGCTCGTTCAGGAATATGATTTCACGATATCACAAGCTCGTTCAGGAATATGATTTCACGATATCACAAGCTCGTTCAGGAATATGATTTCACGATATCACAAGCTCGTTCAGGAATATGATTTTACGATATCACAAACTCGTTAAGGAATATGATTTCACGATATCACAATCTCGTTAAGGAATATATGTGGATATGTTAGAAGATAATAAATTCTTTGATAAGCTCTATTCAATGTGGTAGTTCTTAAGAAGTTCTTAAGAAATAATTTATTTTTCTTGATAAAACTTTATTAAATATAAGATTTTTTATTATTATTATTTATGTTGATCCGTGATTCCGTGTTTCCTCTGAGAAAATTAATAATTATATTTTTATAACATTGCATTAAATAATTTACTTATATCCACTCTTTTACGTCTTACAAACAAAACAAAAGTCGAAAGCTGTCCGCACCGCATGGAAGCAAAAATCGAATTATTTTATTTTTTATACAAATTAATTTTTTGTACAATCATTTTTTTATTGTTATTATCTTTGTAAAGTGATAGATCAAAATTATCTGACCAATGCGTTCTTATAATCTTTACACAGCGAAATATACTTAGTATTCGAGTTATGAATCGGTTTTTTGGTCACGGCACTTAAAGAATGTATACTCATAAATGAGTGAAATATCGCTATCTATGTGAAAAAGAGACAAAGTTATAAAACCACTTCACGCTAAGCAGTAATGCAACAACGCACTTAATTTGCACAAAAATTTGTTCATATTGTTTCCATGGTTAATTTTTTACCGAATATCTTTCAATTTGATTCGTCTAATTTGTTAAAAAAAAAAGATTTCCAGATGATTAAATAATCTTACAGAATCTTCTGGAATCTTCATCCAGCATATGACAACGGCTGGTGAAAATGATGAAGATTTTTAAAAAAATAGCATTCATGTATTTTATGTATGCATTTTTTTTAAATGAATATGAAAAACACGTTTAAAAATTAATGTGTTTTCATTCAAAAATATGTCCACAATACCTTACAGCAGGTGGGTGCAGTAAAAACGAGAAGCATGACTTTTATTTAAACACATATTTGGAAAAAAATATCAAAATTAAATATTTATCTGGCAGAATATTATGAAATATTAAATTCTGAATAACATGTTAATTATTGTGATAAATACATCTCTTATTTGAGTTACTTTACAAAAAACATGCTTAGGAAAAATTCATGCTTAATGTTCTCACTGTTTACATGTAAAACTTCCAGCCTAAAATGCCCATATCTCATAATCCAAAGTAATGGATATAAGTGACATATCTCTATAAGTTTGCATTTTTTTCTCGACATTTCAGTTTTATTTTCTGTTAAATGTTAGACTATCGTAAAAGTAACTTATATCGAGTATGAAAAATTCATTCGCTTCAGTAAAAGTCAAATAAAATGATGAAAATCTTGAAAAAAATTATATTTTGATAGGTTTTCATCATTTTACTTGGCTTTTATGCAAATTTCGAAGTCGCCTTTCTCCATTACTATTGACATATCACATAATCATAGACGATAACGAAGTTCAAAATCATCCTAAGACAATTTTACTTTTCCCAACACCTAGTATAACCCTTCCATAACCCTATCCATCTCTTACTCGTCTCAAAACAGGGTATAAAAGCAGACAGCACGTATAAAAAAATTTACACAGTAAGTTCATAGGAAACATGATTTTGGATGGGATAAAATAAATAAAACCTAGTATTCAGTACATTTTAAATTATTAACCCTCAGTGACTGCATTGAAAACATGTTTTAAATTTTTTGAATATCGCTGCCTATGCTTTTATACCCCACAGTTGTAAAACTAGATTGTATGGTTGGTTGGAATATATTGCCAACTAACAATGAATTTACATTAATATGTATATAAAAACAGATAAAATAAAAAATACAATGATATATGGTTATACAACAATACACAATTTAGACAGAAATCTACCTGTAAAGTATTGTGGACTAGCTGTTACACCCTGTATACAGGGTTATTAGGGTAACATTAATAACCTCGCAGAACTATATTCCTGCTTAATAATGAGTCGAAAATGTTGAATCAACCATGACCTAATATTTATCAATAGTTATGGTGGTATGCGACATCAAAGTTTACATTTTTATTTCAATATTTATGACTTATTTTTTTGTTAAATGTTGGACTATCATTACAGTAACTTGTATCGATTATGAAAAATCCTTTCCCTTTAATGCAAGTCAAATAAAATAATAAAAACCTTCCAATGCCAATTGGAATTTCTGCTGGGTTTTTATCATTTTATTTAACTTGTATTGAAACAAATTAATTTTTCGTAGATGATATAAGTTGCTGTAATGATATAAGTTACTATAATGATACAAAAACCTTCCAATTCCAATTGAAAAACATTTCAATTGGAATTTCAGCAGGGTTTTTATCACCAAATTAATTAATCAATTAGAAATAAATACAGAAAAATCTAATTCAAGAAAAAATATTAGGCTACTACTGGGATTCGAACCCAGGTCACCTCTTTTCCGGGGCCGGTGCTCTGTCCACTGAGATATGGCAACCCTCTATGTTTCCGCGAATATATCGACCCTATACGTAGTTCTCATTTTTATTTTTGTCCACAGAGCAATCCATTTTATTTAACTTGTATTGAAACAAATGAATTTTCCGTAAATTATATAAATTGCTGTAATGAAAATTCAACGTTTTTTAAAAACTAAGTCAGAATTATTGAAAAAAATACCAACACAACTCCGTAACTATTAACATTAGGTCACGGCTGCTTGAATATAGTCCCGCGAGGTAACTAATATTCTCCTAATAACCCTATACATGTTGCATAAAAGACATAAAAGACGTCACCCAGCGTGCATACTCAAATTTATCATAGCGCGATTTTTAGCGAGGTTGAGCGAATGAATGAGGAAAGAATGGTAAGAAAGATATATGATGCAAGTGTTGACGGCGCCAGAAAGAGAGGGCGACCACGGAAGACGTGGCGTGACCAGATTAACCAGATACTGGAAGATGGTCCTGTTAGAAGTCTGAACAACCGTCGAGCTTGCATGCGAAGATGTATGAATGTAGACGAAGCGAAAGTTGTATGTCAGGACAGAAGAGTATGGCGCTCTATCCTCTCTGCCTACCCCCTCGGGGAAGCGGCGTGATGGTAAGTAAGTAAGTAAGCGTTTTTACGTACGCACCCAAGCTTGTGCAAAAAATGTCCCGAAAAACCCAACGCCATGTCGCTAGTACAATGAAGTTTTCCGCCGATCAGAATGGCTCGCCGAGCCGCCCGGGGCTGGGCACCCTCGGGGAAGGGGGGGCCGTGACGCGCGCGGCCGGCGGCGGCTCCTGGCGGCGGGCGGCGGAAGCACAACTCGAACCCTCCCTGCAGCGCATCGGATTACAGGACCGGTCCGATTTTCCGTTCCGCGGCTGAAAGAGTCGGCCAAGCAATCCAAGTGAAACAACTTAAGAGGCCCCAGTACACGATTTTCGTATTTGCTAAATTTAACGTAAACTTATTAAATCACTTATATGCCCCATCGAGGTCATCAAGACACAGTGCATTATGCTATTATAGTGGAAATGTCAGAACTAATGCATTAGCAAACTCTGTAATTCCCAGATTACACTCATTAGGGAATGAACGCGCAGAGGCGGCCGACATTTTTGCTGATAGTATAACTGTGTATAGGACAAAGCTGATACAATTCTTTACATTTCAACGAAATGGAAATGGACAATTAATTTTTCTGTATTATTATTTTACCTGTCTTATGTTATGTTTTAAAAATTTTATTCTATATATTTGTAAAAGCCCATAAGGGCGTTAAATAAATAAATAAATAAATTTTGCAAAACTCATAGCTAAACAGGTGTTTAATATTTTTTTATGACAGATCTATTTACTCTTGAAGCATTTCCTTAAAAAAAATATGGACAAATATATTGTTATAACATCAAAAAAATTATAACCCCGAAACACTATTTTAGTTTTCACGCAATCTTTGGTACACTTAATCTCTATATTTTCAAATAAAGACCATTTTATTTACAAATTTATTTAGTATAAAGTTTGAAAAAGAAGTGGTGCTTCGATTGGACATGTCCAACTGGAGTTTGATTGAAAGAAAAATGATATTTTAACAGACCATACTTCGAATTCTTGAGTATGAGGTATAATTTTTTGAATATTTTTATATTAATGACAGTGAAATTTTCTTATCACGCATGTAAAATGTAATTAAAATAATCGATGTTTTAATTTTATGGATACTGCATTATAGGAAACAGAACTTTTAATTTTTGTCTTTTTAAAGCGATATATTTAACAACTAGTCGAAAAATATTAATGTCTGAATAGTGCCACTTAGGGCCTCTTAAGGGTCTTTCAATAGGGACGCTCGAAATTTTTAGGTCATAGCACAGACAATGTGGTTAAAATGACATTCATATTTTCGATATTCGATAATAATGACATTCATATATCCGTATGGGTATATTGGTTGGTTACGGAATGTGTCACATGATACATATTAATTTACTAAAGATACATTTTGGTTTTTCGCTGTACCTTTCTAAAAAAGAGGAGATTGAAAGATTACTGTGTTGTGTAGTTATTATTTTATCTTTCAATTTGTATTTTCATTTTAAAAATTTATTTTTAAAGTACAGACATTAACAAAAACACCTTCCTTGTTTTATAGCATACATTGTAGAGAGATCCTTTTTTCTGTCAGCGCGATTTTTCAACTATTTTGATTATTTTATTGCGTTAATTAAATTCCAATTTAAATTTTTAAAATACCTCGCATCTTGATGAACATTTTGATTATCTAATAAATAATAGTTCAAAAAAAATATTTTTTAATTAAGATTTGTTTTATTTTAATTATAAATATACCTTTATTTAGTTAATAAAACAAATTTATCATTCACAAATATTAACTGTACCTTTATTCACTTTTATACAATAATTCTATTACATTATGTGATATTATATCTGCATTTCTTCTTGTACATGTTGATACTTCTATATTTTCTGTTTATTGTATTCTTTTTGTTTTTAGTAATATAAACAATTTTGTTTATTTCTTTTTTTTTATTTGTAATTCTCATTTCTTTTGTCTTTCTTGTATAATGTCAATAAATATCAATGTTATGTGTAATTTTATTTTTGAAGTCATTTGACATTCTATTATTTAAAATTTTGTGTATGTAAATCATTGTTTAAATTTATTCCTTGTTTAACGGTGAGCCAATTTAAATAAAAAAATATTTATTTATTTATTCAGTAGACACAAAATAATACTATTTATAATAAATTAAATCTTTGTTATAACATTTTAAAGACATTGTACTCCCCATAATACGAGCCAACAGCTCGAGCTTATTATGGGAGGAGTATTTACAAGCCAAATTAAAGTACAAAAGCAGAAACCATTTAGAAGTAGTAATTTTTATTATACCATTTGTGACGTGTGGGTAATGTTACAATGCATCGTTTTCCAAACTCAAGGATTTGACTTCTTTCTTAAACTGTTCGTATTTTTTAATGTTTCTTTCTTGAAATTTGTTTCGCGACAACAATGTGTTGTAGCATTTAACTCCCAAGTATGTATAGCGATGTTGTGCTATGGTGGTACTTAAATTTGGTATCTTTATTTGCCCCTTTGATCTATGTCTATAAAATTTCATTTATCCGTACTTTAATCTCTTTTTTAAACTCGTCAATCATTTCAATATTTTTCAGGTTTGGAGGAAGGATGTTGTGGAGTATAGTTGCGAAATAAATGTGACTTATATTCAAGAACACATTCATATTTATGAAGTTGTAATTTTTCAGAACAAAGTTCTGTGAAATTTTTAAATCAAATTAATTAATCAATTAGAAAGATATACAGAAAAATCTAATTCACGAAAAAATATTAGATTACTACTGGGATTCGAACCCAGGTCACTTCCTTTCCGGGGCCGGTGCTCTGACCACTAAGCTATAGCAACCCTCTATGTTTCCTAGAGGGTTGCTATAGCTTAGTGGTCAGAGGACCGGCCCCGGAAAGGAGGTGACCTGGTTTCGAATCCCAGTAGTAACCTAATATTTTTTCGAGAATTACATTTTTCTGTATATCTTTCTGATTGATTAATTAATTTAATTTAAATGTGACTTATTTGACCAAACGTTGGTACATTTTTAATTTCCATTTAAGTGCCTCTCGTGTTATATTACGGAGTTATATTATTTGGTTTTGTGTTTTTAAATTGCTGTTAAAGAATGTTCTTAGCATACATTTGTTTTATATTCGGAATAGGTATATCTCCATGATACCGTTAAACCATGATCCATTATAGTACTTCATATAGCGACGCGATAGCATGTTTATGTTTACTATTCACTCTATAACAGTTCCTTTCATAACCTTTCTATTATTATTTCTTAAACCTGCGTAAAAGACTTACATTAAATTCACTTGATCTGCTCTACTTCGCTTCTAATTTCTATCATAAACGATTTAAGCAATCTAATTTCCATTTCAAGCTCTTTAATTAAAATAAATATAAATAGCAAATTCATTATATATTACCTAAAAAAACATGTTTCAACTCAACCAGAATTTGGGCAATGTATATTTTTCTAAAACATCGAAATTGCTCTGCACTTAATTGAATTCAATAATTTAACCTTTCCCCTGAATGGTAGGCGTAACGTAACCTTTCCGTTTTTACATTTTTTATTATTGTAACATTAAGAACAACCATTAAACATTCGAAGCAATCAATTTTCAGAAGTTCTGCGCATTAAACGTGTCAAGCGCAAAACGTTAACTGAATCATTATTTCTGGGTATTTTATTAGGTGATATAATCGCGACGCGTCATCGTTTTTGTTAACTGTGATAAATTTTTAAACATTGTCATTTCGCTGTTTGAAAATATATTTTCTACTACTGATACGGCACAGTCTGACACAGCAGTCTATTGGCAATAGAAAACTCCTGGTGACAGTCTAGATTTTTGATGTGTAACATCTGTCCTCTCGCTTTCCTGCAATCTTTGGCAGTGATTTCTTCTACACTTCTCTTGTCAGACCTCAGGTTGAATATAACTCGATCATTTGGTCGCCTCACTATGTTAATCATTCAACGGCAGTTGAACGAATCCACAAAAAATTCTTAAGATTTATTAATTACAAATTAAATATACGCTTGGAAGATATCAATTATGAATATCTCCTTAGTTATCTACAACTATTAAACTTGTCTGTGAGACAACTGCGACAGACCTAATATTTCTATATAGGATCATAAATAGCATGATTGATTGCCCCCAGATTGTTAGTCTCATCGACTTATATGCCCCATTGAGGTCATCAAGACACAGTGCATTATTCTATTATAGTGGAAATGTCAGAACTAATGCATTAGCAAACTCTCTAATTTCCAGATTACACTCATTAGGGAATGAACATGCAGAAGCGGCTAATATTTTTGCTGATAATATAACTGTGTTTAGGACAAAGCTGATACAATTCTTTACATCTCAACGAAACGGAAATGGATAATAAATGTTTCTGTATTATTATTTTACCTTTAAACTATTATTATTTGTATCTTTTATCTGTATTATTATATTATCTGTCTTGTGTTATTTTTTAAAATATATATTCTGTATATTTGTAAAAGTCCATAAGGGCGTTAAATAAATAATAAATAAAAAATGGACGGAAATGCGTAACAGGAAATAAGTAATTCATTCAGCCAATGAGCGCGCGCGTAGCGCGCACGATGCGAAAAAGATCATCGTTTGTAAACAAATCAATGTCCAACAAGTGCCATCACAGCGAATACGCACACTTCCAACAGCCAACTCTTCTGATTTTGTATATATGCTGCACGTCTGGTGTCTAGCGTATCGATGTTGTAACTTTGATATATTGTGGGCTATACCTTTGAAACTATCCAATAAATTATTATTATTTTTACATCCAAGTAAACAATTACTACCCGTAATGATTTACATTCCCAAATTCTATATAATTTATGTGGTTATTTTTAAATATTTATTCAAAGTTTTCATACTATATGTATGGCGAATAAAAACATATAATTAGCCAAACACATTTCTAAATAAAAATGCGTATTTAGATATACGGTACTTACTAGTCCGGTTATATATCCTAAATTCAATAATAAATAAATGCACATACATTTTCTTTACTTGTATTTACTAATTATTAAATATATAGGTATTGGCTTTTTTAAATGTTGACGTTAATTTCTGTCGCCGTTCAATTGATATGTTTAATTGTGAGATGTCAAATGTTACACATCATATGCGACTACTGTAAGGCTCGTTCATTTTTTTTAATATTTGACCATTCATTTCATGTTTTAACATCAATCTATGTCTTGAAAAGTAAAATATGGCATATTTAAAAGAGTGAAACACATCATATTGTAAAAGAGATTACATACATAATGCCTCATGATATGTCAATGACAACAATAAGATCGTAAACACTGGAAAATAAACGAATGTTCTCGAGAATTCGAAAGACCAACGTATTGCGTATATAAAGGGGAACGAATAGCTGCGGCTTTGAGCTTATTTTGACATCAGCCGTGGAACGGCGGCCGGGGTGGCCGGTCATGGAATTACGGAGCGATAGATATTAAGCGAAATAATCCAGCGAAGTATTTAACTGGCGATTTAAATAAGTGCGACTACTTAGGTAGGCAGAAGACCGAGGGGCCGCCCTAGGAGGAGCTGGCGGAAACAGTTGGAGGACTGCTGCGAAGCGAGTTTTGTAATAAGAGATAAATAAATTGTTACCCAGCGATAATAAAGTGTTCATAGACGTTCGATAAATTGCAGTAGTGTGAATTCGAGACTAATGTTATATTTAATCCGTGTTAAGTGACTTTGTCAATTAAATAAAATAATTTATCATTAATTAATAAGTCGCAAATTCATTTCCAGAGTTTTCATTTGTCTCCCCTCAGCCACGATCCGTGACAATATAATACGAACAAATAATAAAAAATTGATTAAATATATTTCGTTTTTCACAAAACAAAACGACACCATTTGAGCTTGAAATAAAATGCAGAAGACTTGAACTAACAATCACGACATTCTCCGCAGGGATAGTCAGAGAGGATAGAATTCCACACTCTTTTGCGCTGGCACAACACTTTTGCCTCGTCCACATTCATGCATCTTCTCATGCAGGCTCTTCGGTTTTCGAAGCTTTTCATAAAGGCATCCTCCAATATTTAGTTAATCTGATCGTGCCAGGTCTTTCACAGACGCCCTTTATCCCTGGTGATTGTCTTGAAGTAAATTTATCAATATATCATGTTCCTGCTAGGAAATACAAATTGTATATTAAATTTACCGATAAATAGACGACACAGACATGTTGTATATTAAATTTACCGATAAATAGACGACACAGACATGCTAATGAATATGCTTATGTGTCGGATGTATTTATATCATTAGGCAACGAGCACACGCACTTTGGATACGAATTATTACGTACGTATGGAGCCCGCACATTGATTGCGACTTGCGTTGGTCACGATCAGTAACTTTTCGCATTTCTCCAATAACGTCTGCGCCAAATGAATAATCTGTATCTTCTGGAAAACTCTATTATGGCAGACTTAAATAATGACAAAATTCATGACTATCTATCTAATAGATTCACAATTCTGGGGAGAATCCAAGTGCAACGAGAGCTCATAACATCGGAATAAATATAAAAGATTTTTGGTTCGAATTACATAATTATACCTCACCTTCATTAAAACAAATTATTTAACTTACAGGTACTTTTTAGTTCTTTAGAGATTCTCCGCCATGATCTGCGCTGATGGTCACGTAGTTGAATCACTTTGGTCCCACAAACATTTGTGGTCATGTGTCAAATTGACAAAATTTACAATATCCATCGTACGAAATCGCAAAAATTTCCGAACAAATCCGGATCGTGTCGGACGTCGCATCTATACGTGCGTACACGCACTACTAAATCGTGTACGGTGTGCGATGTTCAATACTACTTGAAAGGTCAGGAATGTACTTGCGTGTTCGTACGTGTACGTACTACTCAATTTCGTACGTAAACGCATCCAGTGTGCGGCCGGCGTCATAGATGTTCATCTTTTGAAATCTTTCATGCCCATTGGATCGCAGGGACCGAATGTTATAAAATTAATGAATTAAATTTTTTTTAAATTCCTAATCACAGTTTTAGCGACAATTTTTACTCCCTTTATATTAACTCGTGGCGTCTACTTGCTTGCTTGCCAGCTTGCCGTCAAAAAAAACTTTGGATCGATTTTTGACCCTTTTCCCGTGATCCAATCGAGCTGAAACTTGGCAAGTAGACTTGTGGCGACGATCAAGAAGATCTACCAAATTTTCGTTAAAAAAATTAATAATTATAGTATAATTTCGGATTTTTAGAAATTTTATTGATTTTTTCAAATTGGAATCATTAGAAAAGATTGATTAGCAACGGCGGCCCGATAACGTCGCGGAATATTTTCTAAATTTGATTTACTCCGTCGGTATACACAAAAGGTACTTCACTACGAATGTCGAAAATCTAAATTGACTGACAAATGTTTTTAGAATTTAATCTTCAAAGCATGAAGTGTCTTATCAAAGCTCAAAACATCTGACATTTTAGAAATATATTAAATTACTGTAAGTTTAGTGTTATGTTATATGTTTTAATTCGTCTTTAATTGTTGTTATATTTTACAAAGAAAGGGAATATAATAAAACTTGGATTTTATAGGTTAGTTTTTTATGAATCCTTTTTATGAATCGATTTTTATTATTATCATTATTAGCACAGAGACCAAATTAGTTACGCAAATTGCAAAATGCTGAATACTGAATACATAACTGAAGAATATGCATCTTAGCGACTGCTACTAAACGATTTATTATTCGAAGTATACATCCAAGCATTGTATAAGCCTTATTCTTGGTTATGGCGTTAATGTGGTGTCGGTATTTTTTCAGAGTTTGATGATTTCGCCAGGATGAGATTTTCCAACTTTGTGCAGTTTTGGCTCTCTGATTTTGATATTTATTCCTAGATCAAATTGGTCCACATTTACGTGTTGAAGCTTTCATTTCGTATTTTATTTCTGGTTATGCATAATAAGTACTTCACTACGAATGTCGAAAATCTAAATTGACTGAAAAATGTTTTTAGAATTTAATCTTCAAAGCATGAAGTGTCTTATCAAAGCTCAAAACATGTGACATTTTAGAAATATATTAAATTACTGTAAGTTTAGTGTTATGTTATATGTTTTAATTCGTCTTTATTTGTTGTTATATTTTACAAAGAAAGGGAGAATAATAAAAACTTGGTTTTTATGGGTTACTTTTTTAACGGAGAGTTTCTGAAAAAACTTGTATTTTTAAAAAAATGTACACATTCATGTCGTGATAATTTTTCCGCTCTGTCTGCAAAGAGTTAAAATATAATTTATAGTATTTTTCAGATGTAATAATTTAAAATTATCCCTCGTGTGTCGGATGCGGTCAGATAAGCATCACGAGGGGTGTTCACGGCAGTGCGGGGGGATGGTAAGGCTCTAGATAGAGGCTGTCACGCACTACCAGGTGTACATCAAGTTAAATAAATAAAAATAAATTATTATTCCGCGTGTAAATGAAATATGGGACGATAAAAGATGAAAACGTATAAAAATGACGCGGGATCGAACCGACGTAATCTTTCAACTCCCCGAGAAAAAGTGAACCAACACGAAAAAACACGACAAAATAGGGTACGATAAAAAGGTGTGTGTAAGAGTGAGGAAAAGAGGAATGAGTGTGAAAATATGTGCAAAAAATTGCGCGCATTATCGGAATTTCACAAAATATTTTTTTGTTAATAATCACGAAAATACGGGTGTACTAGGGTTCAAGCAACCATGACCCAATATCAATAGTTATTGAGATATGCAATGTCAAAGTTTGCATTTTTATTTCAATATTTCTGACTTATTTTTTGCAAAAAGTAAAAATATCACAACACTAACTTGTATCGATTATGAAAAATTCATTTTCTTCAATACGACTTAAATAAAACGATAAAAACCTTGTAAAAAAAAACCTTTTTTAAATTTTTGCAAGGTTTTTATCATTTAATTCGATTTGTATTAAAGCGAATGAATTTTTCACGATTGACACGAGTTACTGCAATGGTAGTTGAACTTTTTGCAAAAAATAAATCAGAAATATTGAAAAAAAAATGCAAAATATTGCACATCTCCACAACCATTGATGTTAGGTCATGGTTGCTTGAACATTTTAGACTCTCTCTGGAATGCCCTGTATAAGATTATGGTGCAAACTTTCTGTTCCTGTTCCTCAAGCTCGTGCAACCTCCATCCGAATGAAAAGGTTGTTCTGCAGTCATGACCTAAACCTTGCATTACGAATGCGAATGGTCACATGCTACGTATGCTCGATATTGTTTTATGGAATAAAAGCGTGGACGCTCACCAAAGATTCGATAAGGCGACTTGACAGAAAAATTCTCAAATAAGCATTACGAATGAAGATGTCACGGTTCGTATTCTTCTTCTTCTTTTGGTGTCATGTCAGGTCCCCCCAACGTTGACTATCACCCGAGAGAAAGCGTCCCTGTCCTGGGCAGCACGAACCAGCTCTCCAACACTTCTTATGCCCGTCCAGTCGCGTATATTGCGGAGCCAGGAAATTTGTCTCCTTCCAACACCTCTACGACCCTCTATCTTGCCCGTAAGAATCAGGTGGAGCAATTCGTATTTTTCTCCTCTGAGCACATGACCCAAATACGATACCTTTCGGATTTTGATATTTGTCAGCAACTCTCTATTCACTCTAGCTCTTTGAAGAACTCTTGTGTTGCTATATATAATATATATACGGTTCGTATAAATAAAGAAAAATAATTAATTAGTACAATGAAAATCTGAAAACTTCAATATCTCGGACATGTGATTCAGAGAATCTTGCACTCATAATTCTAATGCAACACTCTCAATTATTAAAATTATTCACATATATTGAGCTTTGACACTGTAATTTAATTTTCCCATATCCTCCCCATAACATTGCGCAACCCCACACAGCCTTCCTTTAAACATAACTAATCTTTATCACACATTCTCTCTACTAATCCATTTCCCCTTCCTTCCTCTCCCCCTGGAAATAAATTTACCGTACTTCCTTCATGTATTAATCTATTTTTATATCCTTTTTAAAAAAACTCATTTTTCCTTGATCTTTTTATTGAATTTGTTAAATATATCTTCTTATTCTCTTGTATACAATACATAGTATTCTACATGGGTTAATTAAGTGAAGTCGTGTAATTGGCTTAATATTATTATTATATCATATGTTCTACTTCTTAATATCAAATCAGGTGTTTGAATTCCAAATAAAATAAAATTTAAAAAAAAAATTAAAAATACGAAATTTTCTATTCTGATATACCCGAAGTTAGGGGTATATCAGGATAGAAAATCGACCAAGGGTAGAATATGTTCAACAATTAAAAAAATTCAAAATGCTCTCCATATTGTCAACAACCCTCTCTTACTTATTTCAGTGCCCTTAGAACCTTTCATCTCCCAGGAATTAAAAAAATATATGAAAGCGTACACAGAATACGGTGGTCAATATTTTTACTATTTTAAAATTAAGTTAAACGCTTGCGGTATGAAAAATATGACTAACTTGCTGTTCTAGTGTTCTAGTGTTGGTCTTGTGGTTAGGACACTGGCCTCGCGATCCAAAGGTCGCGGGTTCGAACCTCACTCCAGACTAGCAAGTTAGTCCTATTTTCATGGCACAAGCGTTTAGCTAAGTTTGAGAATAGTAAGAATATTGATGTGAGACGTATTCCGTGTTCACATCTCTATTTAAAAAAAAAAAAAGTCTTAACCGTTAGACCAATAAGCACATCACTTCGTGTGCATATTCCCTTATCCCCCCCCTTACCACCCACCCCCCATATTCCATTAGACAATCCCAACTACAATTTTAATGCAATTTTATTTATTAGACAATCCTATCTATATTTTTATTTCACCTATCACAGATATTATACTTACTCAAGTTTTTGTGTGTATGTACTCAAGTGTATGTATATGTATTGTATTTTGTATTTGTATATGTAACCATGTATGTTTTCTTACTTGCATTAAGTTAATTATTTATCAAATTTTTCAATTACTTTTTGTTGACTGTTTTTATTTTGTTTTCAAATATTTACTCATGTTTTAAAAGCCCCTTGGGCGTAAATAAATAAAAATAAATACATATGGACAGATCTGGTATACTGATATTCTAAGGGTACCTATATGTAATTATTAAAACGAACGTCTGTCGGAGCGAATGAAAGTGACGGGAGATACGAGTAGATCGAGTGAATGGGGTAAATAGGGACGTGCCATACGGGCGCGTCCACTTGGAAAATTAACCGGCACGAAAGCACATACTTTTAGAGTTACCTTTAAAACGCTACACTATTGTCGCGATTCTGTATAATTTGCTACGAGACAATAAAAACTCGGAAGAACAAGGATTCTCAATTTCCGATAGAGTTCCTTCCTTGACAGAAGTTCTGAACATCTGAATATACTAGATTTTTTCTAAAATATACATCTTTAGACAAAATATGAATCGTGTGAGTAAATAAAGTATAAGAATTATTGAAAAATTTCTTCCAAACATTCACAATTCTTACCTAAATAGACATCTCTAATTCGAGGAACCTAGAGGGCACAATTTTAAAGATTCGAGAGAGTTTTCGAGCATTGCTGCCATACTCGTCAGTCGGTAAAATTCTCCATCTTGTATCAATTATTAAATATTTAAAAATGTTATACGGAGTAAATCTGAAATAACATCGGTTTGAAAATTGAAAAATGATGAATTTTTTTCTTTTCATTTGTGCGCTTACTTTATGAAATTTGTAATATATAAATTTAAAGCCCGATTACTATTAAATAATCACTCGAGTATTCTTGACACCTAATTAAAGTGTTGGTCAGATAAAATAAATAATCAGCTAGATATATTTTTTTACATTATATTTTTTAAATGATTTATCATGATTATTTTATCCTGGTTTACAGCGCAAATTCGTATTTTACATTTTCAATTTAATAATAATATGAACAGGGTGTTTTGTTTAAAATAATGCCTCAAAGTTCAAAAAAATACTCGATCAGTCATGACGTCAAAGGATTTAATATAAAAATAAATGAAATTCTTTAATCACAATGAAAAAATCCTGTTATTTTTTATTTTTTAATATTCTTAATTCATTTTTGAATGATTATATGCACGACACCTGGATAAAGTAATCACATTTAGTTATAAAATACATGTATTACATATCATGATTATTATTGTCTATCAAACCATAGACGCTTCGTTGTTTATGATCTAAACCATCGAAATATAACCATTGCAGAAAAATAAACTATATCCCCAATACACAATCTTCCGCTATAGTCGATTTCGCGTAGATTATCGTTTTGCAGAGTTCGCCAGTAAAATATTGTCGATTATTCCACAAAAAACATATACAGGTCATGAACGCATTGCCATTCAATTGTTTTGTTCCATATGTGACGTAAATGTATATTTTTTAATTTCGTATTTTACTATTTACAATATTAATTTAAATATTACAATGCCAATGCACCAACAATTGAATGACAGTGGATGAAGTTATAATGACTTCAGCGCAGTGAAATTACGATGTTCATTCTTAAATTCAGAGAAAGACTTTACTCTGTAGACACTAATTACATAAATTCTTCAATATCTTAATCATATTATTAAATTGGAAAATGACAGTCATGTTGGCAGAAAAAACGTTCAAAATTGAAATTTATATACAGTTTGAATGATCAATTTTCAACATTAATAATTATCTGCTTAGCTTTTGTTGAATTTACTACAATATAGCACTTATTATTTTATTATCTCGGTAATGGAACATTTAAGAACAAATATTTTTGTAACATTCTATGTTAAAACTCATGTATTTTAGTCCAAATATCCTGTAGTTATTTTTATTTATTTTTCAATACAATTTCTGGCTGAATTGATATCTTACTCAAATAAAAGAATTGATTCGATTTAATGGCACGGAGATATTTTAGATATATTTTTTAAAAGGAAAACTATAAATATCTCAAGGTATGCAATAATAAAAAACCATATTAAAGTGATATCTTCGCTTTTCAAAGCGAGAAAACACTTTGTGGCTTGACATTATAAGAGGTTTAAGAATAAATTAAATACCAAGTTTTAAACCACTTTATCGCTATATGTTTGTCAACTAGTTTCGGTTGGACTCGACCTTCTTCGGGAAAATTATAATACAGACTGACAGTCTACAGACAGTCTACAGACAGTCTATATTATAATAGTCCCGAAGAAGGTCGAGTCCAACCGAAACTAGTTGACAAACATGTAGCAATAAAGTGGTTTAAAACTTAGTATTTAATTTATTCTTAAATCTCTTATGATATGTTTAAAAAAACGTTTTTTTTTGCCAGCAGACACTGCTGTTCTTTTTAATGACCCGAGTAACTTTACAGGGTGTTTTAAGAGTGAGCATTATCATAAAGTCTCTCGCTGATGAAACGACCGTAAAATCATCGCACATCCGTCGGTATTCAGAGACACCAAAGCTGGCACGCGCCCGAACTGCGATGCAGCATCAAGCCGGGAGGTAATCAAGTGGGATCCAAGCTCCAAGCGAGTACAGCGCAAACCGGCCACTTACCTTTGTCGTTCTCGTCGCTGGGGCAGTCCGGCGTGCTCCGCAGCTCCTCGTCCGAGCTGGACGGCGAGGTGGGGGCGCGCCTCCTGGCGGGGTGGGCGCCGCGGGCCTGCTGGATGTGCTGCTGCTGGCGCGGGTGCAGCAGGTGCGGGTGCGCGCGCATGAGCCCCTCCAGCTCGCCGGCGCCCTGGCGCGGGTCCTGCTGCGAGTACTGCCGGCGCAGCGCGCTGCCGGAGCGCTGCAGCAGCGGCAGGTTCTCCTTCTCGGCCGCGGAGTGCGCGCGCTCCAGCTTGGGCCTCTTGTCGGCCCCCGCGAGGGTGAGGGCCTGCGCGCCCGGCGGCCCCGGGGGGCCCAGCGTGCCCACCACCTCCCCCCCGCGCATGTCCGCCTCTATCCGGCGCATGATGGCGTCCTGGCCGGCCCCCTTGTGCATCCACTGACCGGTCTTCGACAGCAGTTCTTGCTTCTTCCGGCAGAGGATGCAGACCCATATGACCTGGAAATAAAGATGAGTTTCGGTTAGGTTAGGTTAGGTTAGGTTAGGTGCATATTGATATCACACCTAATGATGAGAGGTACTGCTCCTCCCGAAACTATAGTCGTGTTAAATGAACTCAACGTGTGTGCATTACAAATGTTTTTTAATTTTTAAAATTTAATGTATTTTCAGTTGTTTATTGTGGTACTTTTCAAGATGTGTCATGATATGGCCAACGTTTTGTTATTTCCAGGATTTTAAAAATATATTTTAAATAAAATTACTTAAAATAAAAAATAAATTAAACTATAAAAACCTTGTGAAAAATATATTTGTTCAATCTTGCAAAATAATTATCATTTTATACGACTTGCATTAAACGAATGAATTTTTCTCAGTCGATATAAAACACTGTAGGTAATGATAGTTCAACTTTTTGCAAACTGCTTGGACAATTTCGACTCGGTATCTAGGCAGAAAATCATGTGTAAGATTGTTGCTACTAGCTATGAGACACCTGTGTAACATGCTCCCAATCGCTTCAGCACCGTTTCAGTGAGTGTCCGTGATTCCATTCCACGTAAAAGTACAGAGCAACTCGCTTATTTAGAAATTCAGTTTAAAAAAAGTAATGCAGATATATATTTAGTTTTTTGAACAGCATCAAGTGCAACATTTAAATTTTATGTTTTCACAGTTTTAGTTATGTGTGGCGAATCTAGTCCCGCCCGGACTCTAGTTCCTCGAACGTGCCAATGGACCAATCGCGCTCGAGACGACCCGCGGCCCATCCATACTCTTTCTTCGAATACGGCACGAGACAGACGGCAATTCGACATTTAACCAACCGTTAGTATTTTTGGTCATTCTGTTTTTCCATCTCACCGTTCATTCACATCTATCTGTTGTCACACACATTTACGCACCACACATTAAATGTGCCGGGAGATGATGCTTCGACAGACAGCCTTCCCACAAACACACAGCCTTGATTTATTTTACATACATATATTCAGCAAATCTGTAGTCAATTATGGTCACCCCATTATGCAACGCACACACAGACATTAGAAAAAGTCCAATTAAAATTTCTAAGATACGTCAATTACAGGTTAAGAATTCCGATCGAAAACATCATTTATAATCAATTTCTATCAGGTCTAATTAAACTTAGCGACAGACGCATTATTGCTGATCTCATATATCTATACAAAATAATTCATTCTTATAACTTGAATTCTCCGGAACTCTTATCATCCATATCTTTTCACATACAGACCAGAAATACCCGTTCACAAGCATTCTTTCACTGCAACAAAAGCAGCACATCTCGCCAAATATACTCCACGATCAACAGACTTTCCATCCTAGGAAACGAGTTTGCACAAATTGCAGATATTCTCAATATTAACTTAAGTCGTTACCGAAATCTCCGTAACGAATGCTTTACCGTTTATTTATTTGATTAAACTTTGTTGATACATATATGAATACATGTCTTTGTTCTTACTGATGTACACTTTATAATTGTCTTTACTTAATTTGTGATTTATGTACTTGCACAGATAGATATTGTGTTATAAATTTCATAAATACGTATGTATGTATATGTATACATTTTTAAACGATCATGTATACAGATATTATTCACATTTATAATGTACACTGTTATAGATAATAATAATAATAATAATTGGATAATTTGTATAGCGCCGTTTTCGCGAAATACTCACCTCAAGGGCGCTTTACACAGAGAAATTATTATCTTACAAGACAACTTACTGCTAGAAAGGAAAAAACTTATTTACTATTACTTATTCACTAGGTGGCATACAAGAAGTGGAATTAAAAATGAGTACTATAATAGTTTGTGAGTCCCTGAAAGAATTATGTGTTTTCGCGGAGTGCACAATATGAGTGGAAAACATTAGCTAGCGTTGTTGTGGTTAGATTTTATAGGTTTTTATAGGATTGTCTAAATAAATGCGTCTTAAGTTGTTTTTTGAACAGTGGTAAGCTGTCAGTTTGTCTCAGTTTGTTAGGTAGTTTGTTCCATAACTTTGGTCCAGCCACCGCGAAAGCACGATCACCGAAATTAGTTTTGTGGACGCGATTTACTTCAGCTAACCTATTTGTATTAGATGTTGATGCTGAGCGAAGTGTTAGTTGTCTATTATTTGCGGAGAATGGAATGCAGAAGTCGGTTATGTATTGAGGGGCCATGTTGTGAATAGCCTTAAATATTGTAAGGCAAAGCTTATATTCAATCCTCTCTGGACATCTAAGCACGTGAAGGTTTTGAAGATGGTTTGAGATGTGCGCAAACTTTGAAACGCCGGTAATAAGTCTTGCAGCGGCATTAAATACAGATTGTAATTTGTTTATTTCCTGTTTCGGGAGATGAGCGTAGATACCATTACAGTAGTCTAAGCGAGAGATAACGTATGCATTTATTAGTGATTTTGTTGCTTCTGTTGGGATGCTTTTGCGAATATATTTAATGCGGCGTAAATGATAGAATGCAGAGCTGGTTGTGCTATTAATTTGTTTACTAAGAGACATGCTTGAATCCAAGTAGACTCCAAGTAGTTTGACATTAGTTTTAGGAATTATGTCAATATTTGAAATAGAGAGTGGGAGTTTTTCCAACAGGTGTTGGCGTCTTCGGGTAGCTGTCCAAAGGAACTCAGTTTTGGTCGGGTTAAGTTTCAGTTTATTCGAGGACATCCAAAGGTTTACGTCATTTATGCACTGAATGATAGATTGTTTTAGTATGTTTGTATCGTTTGGAGAACAATGGAAGTATAGTTGCCAGTCATCAGCATAACAGTGAGCTAGAAGTCCGTGTGTGGTAATGATATCAAATAAATCTTTTGTGTACATGATGAAAAGTAAAGGACCTAATACCGATCCTTGTGGAACACCTGACTTCATACAAACCGGTGCTGATTCAATGTTATCAATAACTACCGTTTGGAAACGGTTCGAGAGATAGGATTGGAACCATTTAAGCGCTGTACCGCGTAGACCGTAAGATACTTCCATTCTTCTCAGCAAGAAGTCATGGTCAATTGTGTCAAAAGCGGCACTCATGTCAAGAAGAGAGACGAGTACTAATTTGCCCGTATCTATTGCGAGTATGATGTCAGATAAAATTTTAAGGAGTCCGGTTTCTGTAGAGTGGTGTTTTCTGTAGGCTGATTGAAATTTACTAAATAAATTGTGTGCGTCCATATATGCATTCAGCCGCGAAGACACAATTCTTTCAAGCAGTTTAGCGATAAGTGGTAAATTGGATATAGGTCTGTAATTATTGAGGTCTTCTGCATCTAGCGTAGGTTTTTTTAAAATTGGAGTCACTGTTGCACTTTTCAGAAAGTCGGGAACTTCTCCAGTGCCTAACGACATGTTGTAAAGTTTACAAAGAAAAGGTGCTAGTTCTTGTATGCAGGATTTGAAAAGCCAAGTTGGTATGGGGTCCAGGGCACAATGTTTGGTTGGAGAGATTCTCGTAATACGTATAATTTCTGCAATATTAGTGTCTGACAGAGTGTCAAATATAGTGTCACCTGGTAAGAATGATGGTTCTGTACTAGATAATGTTGAAAGCCTAATTTTTTTTATCTTATCTTCGAAGAAGTCTGACATTTTGCTTGGGGTGATATTTATAGAAGGAGTTTTGTATGCTTGCGGTTTTCCTAAAACGGTGCTCAGTGAATTCCACATTTGTTGAGGGTTTCCACTCTCAGCAGCAATTTTTGTGGTCCAGTAAGTTCTCTTTTTGAATTTTACTTCCTCTCGATATTCTATTTGTGCAGCAATCCATTGTATTCTTTGAGCTTTGGGAAGAGGTTACTTGTATGCTCGTTCTAGTTGACGCATTTTCCTTTTCTTTGTTCTGCATGCTTCGTCGAACCATTGATCGGAAGTTCGCAAACGGCGTTTTTTGGTGACCTCCGGGGCATGCTTATTTAAAAGTTGCGATAAAACATATATATACGTTTCTTATTTTATTGTAATAGGTGTAGGTAAATGTTAGAAATAAAATAAATAAATCGCGTAATTCATACTAGCAGGTAATTAAACATCTGCCAAAGATGATATCAGCCTGATAGCGTCCATTATTCTCAATACACTGCGTTAATCGAACTCAGAAGTATCTTTCAACTTTTTCCAGCACATCGACGGTTATGTTGGGCGACACTTGATGAATGTTCTTCTTCAGGTGAGTCAGAGTCCTAGGACAATCGTTGTAAATAAGTAGTTTTAGATATCCCCGTAAAAAAAATAAAAGCAGGGGGCTAAATCAGGTGAAACGGGCACGGAACGCACATTGCGTGGCGATGGTTGGGCGACCCTTAGAAAAGTACGCCTCGACAGCGAACGCGCGCTCTGCCTTCATCCACTCCATGGCGACTGACATGAGCATTTGCTCGATGTGAATATTCGCATCGAGAACCTATTCGTTGTGAGCAAATTGCTCATGACACCAGAATTATCTACCAAATCCGAAAGCAAAGTCCTTGGGGTGATACTTGACAGTAAATTAAATTTTAACAAACAGATCCATTACATAGTCACCAACGCATCATCTATGCTTGGTTTTGTCATACGCACATGTAAACATTTCAAGAATATCAGTACCCTCAAGACACTTTATTTCTCATGCGTTCGTAGTATTTTAGAATATGCATCTCAGGTGTGGAATCCAGGTTGTGCAGTACACGAAAATAGAATTAAAAGCGTCCAAAACAGATTCCTAAGATACCTAGACCTCCGTTCATTTAGATCTCATTTAAACAATGAAGACTCTGCGAATTTTTTTAACATGCAGACCCTAACTCGTCGAAGAAACATAGCTGACGCGGTGATGCTATTCAAAATAACACAATCTAGTTGATAGTCCGGAACTTCTTCAACGAATATCTTACCACATCCCAACTCGCAATAACAGACATTCACCTACTTTTCATCTCCCCTTTTGTAAGACCAACTCAAAACAAAACTCCTTTATGTACAGATCCACAAATTCATTTAACACAAACTATCACCACATTGACATTTTCAACTCAACAATAAGAAACATAAAACAAACAATATCTACACTACCGCACCCAAACTAATTCGTACATTGTATCTTCGCTTCTACTCCCGTCCCACATTCCCCTCCACCCTCTCCACTCGCTATTAAAATAAGTTAAAGTAAATTATTATATTGAGTGGAAAATTTGTAATTGGCATAATTTTAAAAACCATTATTTCATATTTTTAAGATTGTTGTTTTGCTGTTAATTTTCCCCAAAATAAAATAAATAAATAAATGAATATTCGCGACGGATATATGCTCGACTGTGCTCCATCCCTAGCAGTTTTAGTCCAAATGGCGGACGTAGAGGTAGTGTGTGCTGCGTTCCTTTTAATCCGTTATTGCTACTTAAAGAAGAAAAGAAAACGTGTTTGGAAAACAAATTTGTTCAAAATGAGAAATAAAGTACACAAAAGAAATACCAAACGCAAAAATACCACGACACAAAGAGAGACGAGTGCGAAACGCCGAACGCGAGGGCTCTCTGCAGAACTCGCGCTAGCGACTGACTGTATGTTGTAACATTCCGTATACGCAATACTCCTATATTGCTAATGCCCATAAGCGGGGATGTCACGGACAGGGAATGCAATCCCGATCCCGCGAGATCTCGAGGCATTTTACGAGATCAATCCCGAACCGAAAAATCGGACGAGATTATCGCGATTGATCAGCATTTTTTATGTTTTGTATGTTTAATTGTGTATGTCTATAGAGCTTTTAGTAAGTACTTTAAACTTCTGTTCATGTCACACTCAAATAATGAAAATAGCTTTGAATAATATTTGCTGTATTTTATCAACCTAACATATAATAAAAACTACTACTAGTTAGTAGTTTTTACTCTACTACATTGACTGATTGATGCTTGGAAAAACGCCTACAAAAACTTTAATGCAATTATCAATAATGAGCATTTTATTAAAATTGCTAAAATTTTATAAACAAAAAAAACACTAAAGTATAGGGATCCCGCGGGATTGGAAATTCTATTCTCGAGGGATCCCGAAAGAGCGATCCCGACTCGGGATTGCATTCCCTAGTCACGTACTAAGCGGGGCAGAAAATGCTACTTTTATCTCATTGCTGTCACTTGACCTGTTGTGCGCAAGCGTCGTGACTCATTTATCCCATGTGGCGGCGCTGATTGGATATAAATTGGCGCTGATTCTCGGACATGCGCATAAGACTCGAAGTGACACCGGTGTGGGTGAGACAAACATGTATTTCTGTACTGTAGTGATTTCACCTATTTCCAGACCCTGCAAGAAATACAGGAGTATTACATATCGACGGCTCCTACGTATAATATCGTAACCCACAAACTTCAATTTTACAGGAGAAGGATTTGAACATATTTTCGTCCGGTGTAAATCTAATTATTGTCCAATTTTTTTGAAATTTCGTTTAAATATTTTACTTTATATTGTAGTTTCATAAATAATCACAAAAAAGTCGAAATAATTAAAGGTTTTTGTAGAAATGCACATACGATATTATACTTCGGAAAAGACGCGACGTAAAATAAAGTATAAATGACTTACAACACTTTACTTCGGAAAAGACGCGACGTAAAATAACGTAAGTGTTACATACGATAATTTTCTTATGTTATTTTCTCACGCATATTATCGTAAGTGTTACATACGATAATTATCTTATGTTATTTTCTCACGCATATTATCGTAAGTGTTACATACGATAATTATCTTATGTTATTTTCTCACGCATATTATCGTAAGTGTTACATACGATAATTATCTTATGTTATTTTCCAACGTATGTTATCGTAAGTGTTACATACGATAAAATTATCTTATGTTATTTTCCAACGCAAATTATCGTAAGTGTTACATACGATAGTATACTTCGTAAAAAATATGTGATTGTTTGAGATACGATAAAATACGTCCGAAAAAACGTTATTTATTGCAAAATATTTTTTTTTCTTTCTTGGAAATAAAGATATAATTAAATACATATGAAATACACAAAAAACTAAAAATCGTCGATTTGTGGGTTACGATATTATACGTAGGAGCCGTCGATATATATAACATTCAAAGGGATTCGCCAAAAAACCGATAGCCGAGTGGAGCGCGCTCGCTGTACCGACGTGCTGAATATTCGACTTGTAACGTGCTCGCATCGAGCAAATGCTCATGTCAATCGCCATCTTAAACCAAGCGGAATTACAACTTTATGCCCCGCCCTCTAATAAGCAAGAGCTCCACCCTGTGCAAGGAACAGCGTCTACACGTTTGGGAATCCATCTGCCTTTATCCAAGTCCCGCTCTCTGGCGGAGGGGTCGCACACTGGGTCGAAACCGTAATTTGAGGGACTTAGGGACCAACTTTCTTTTTTTACTTTTTTCTTTATGCGGATGGATAGAGCTCATTAACCTTATCAATAATTGTCCTATGATACTTTTTCCTAAACTTTATAGTTTGGGCACAAAAATAAGTTTTGTATTTTTTGTATGGAGCGGATCAAATAAAATTAAATTTCTGCGAAGTGGTGACTGACCCTGATTTGAAACCTTTTTTTCTCATACCTTGTCTAGTCTACCATCGTTTGATGCTATTAACGTGTATATAAACTTGCAACTCTACCAGATAAATGGATCGAAAAAATAAAAAAACCTATATATTTATTATATTATTTTTTATTTTCTTAATTTCTTTTATGTCAAACTAAATATGAAATAATGAGTACAAGTACATTATAACACAAATAATCAACAAACAACCCAACAAAATTAGACTAAAAACTAACTAAATGAACACCTAATAATACAACAGCAAACATATTATTTTACAAATTACGATAGTATATGATGTATCAGAGCTAGCAGCAGAAACTTGGCCGGTAGATTCCTGACTATGTTATGAGTCTAAAATGTTCAAGCAACCATGGCCTAATATCAATAGTTATGGAGATATGCAATATCAAAGTTTGCCTTTTTAAATTTTTGCAACATCTTGTATATATATCGTAAAACTACTATCTACAATTGTAAAAAAATAAGTTTTCTGTTGTATTATTAAGTGTTCATTTAGTTAGTTTTTAGTCTAATTTTGTTTGGTTTTTTGTTGATTATTTGTCTTATAATGTACTTGTACTCACTATTTCATATTTAGTTTGACAAAAAGAAATTAAGAAAATAAAAAATAATATTATAAATATATAGGATTTTTTATTTTTTCGATCCATTTATCTGGTAGAGTTGCAAGTTTATGTACACGTTAATAGCATCAAACGATGGTAGACTAGACAAGGTATGATAAAAAAAAGGTTTCAAATCAGGGTCAGTCACCACTTCGCAGAGATTTAATTTTACTTGATCCGCTCCATACAAAAAATACAAAACTTTTTTTTTTGCCCAAACTATAAAGTTTAGGAAAAAGTATCACAGGACAACTATTGATAAGGTTAATGAGCTCTATCCATCCGCATAAAGAAAAAAGTAAAAAAAAGAAAGTTGGTCCCTAAGTCCCTCACATTACGGTTCCGACCCAGCGTGCGTCGGGCGACGGGCAGCCCGCCAGGACGAGCTGGCCCGGGGCCAAGGGGGCGCCATTTGGCAGCGGGATGCAGGCGGCGTCCCCGGCCGGGGTAGGGCGGCGCGAAGCCTGGCAAATAATCATACACAATATTGAACATTTCTGGGGAGGATTGTTTTATTTTATTTTAATGATCCAAACGACCTTCTGTATCACTTTACGTTTCATATTGATACAATTTTAGTGGTGCGGTCGGGTGGTATCGAATAGCCACCCACACGCCATTTAAGGGGGGGGTAAGGTTTTTAACTTTTTTTTTGCATTTTATTTTTAATTTTTTAAATGAATGTATGACATCGTTAGAATACTGTGTCAAAATTTCAAGTCAATCGGAGCAAAATTGACGAAATTATGAACATTTGAGCGATACTCAGACTGATTTTCTATACCTGCTCGGGCAGCTAAGAGACGCGCTCACCTGAGGACTACCGGACGTGCTATTTGCATTGGAAGAGTTTTGCGTAGACAAGGACAAACAGATGCTGATGATGAAAGCTCTTTGCCGTGTGAACATGGCATCGACGATTATGTGTAAGTATAAAATAAGTGTTGAGTTTTATTTTGAATTTTACAGTGTGCAAAACTTAAATTGTTTTTCCCACATCTCACGTTTTCAAAGTCGGTGTCCATCATAACTTCAAAACTACTACACCGATCCTTTTGAAATTTTGAATACTATTTCTGTACATAATTTACGAGGTAACGCTGTCGAGTTTTTTTCAAATTTGTTATTAATTTTTATTTTTTAATAACAAATTAGTCGATATTTTTCGCAAAAAATCGCGTTTTTCCCTTCAAAGTGTTCCAAAAAATTCAAAAATTGAAATTTCAAAAAATCCTCCCAGCGTTACCTGGGAAAATCTATTATCTAACGAATGAATTTTGATTTTTTGATTTCAGATGATTTAGCACCAAGTTATGATGGACACCGCAATTCTACTTTTTTCCGAGACACGTCCGAATAATTGCTGCCATTGCCGTATTTCTTAATATTTCGTCTTGAAAATTTTACACAATATTTTTCAAATATCATACTTTAATGTACTATTGGTTTTAATAAAGAGATTTTAACTGTGTCGTCACAAAAAATTCACAAAAACATGCCTTTTTTTGTATGAATTAACCTTACCCCGCCCCCCCTTAATTTGTTCTGAAAGATTCGTTTAAGAGGTCGCACCACTTCGAGGCGTCAAAAATACATACATTTTTTAAAGAGTTCAGTGAAGGTACATATTAGAGCAATTAAAAACAACAACTCCAATATATCGGCAATCTGCGAACATGCATCCAAAGGGAATCTCTGTCACTTCGTCAGATTTGACAAGACGACAATCTTATCAACAGAACCGCACCTTATACCCAGATTAGTGAGGGAGTCCATTGAAATATACAAACATACCAATTCCAATTGAGATGACAGTTACAAACTATCAAGTATTTGGCGCCCTGTTCTTACGACATTGATTCAACCCTTGAGAGACGTCGCAGTAAAGTCCGCAGACGTAACTAGTACATATTGCACACTGGCGACCTCTATTGTAGAAGAAGTGAACACTCCACAACAAAGTGCATATAATTTACGGCCTCGAAAGCAGTAATCAGTCCCCCCTCTACATCCGCGGGTAAAGATCGTCCTTTTGATGACGTTGAATAAGCATTCAACGAAACTTCGAGAATCGTTTCTCGGAAAAACATTCGGTTCGTATAAAATATACGCAACCAGTTACAGTAAACATACATTTTTTTGTCGTAACTATTGCACATATAAAATTCGTTTTACTATTATTGTTTACGGAATTCATTTTATCAGTAGTTGTAACCCGTCAAAAATGACGGTACTTTTACATGTTGGTTCCTAACAAAAAAAGGAGAAGAAAAAAGAAAAAGAAAAGGAAAAAAAAAATTTAAAGAGGTAACGGACGTTACAGGAAGTTAAGGACAGACAGAGAGGCGAAATAAATTATTATTATTCAGATAAATTTAAAAATTCCGTGACGCGCGCAGCTGGTAAAGTTATCGAACGTAAAAGTTAATTATTTTCTTATATTCTATATAATATAGCAAAATGAAAAAAAAAAATTCGAATGCAGATGAGATCAGTTTGAAATTGAATTTCTTTTTTTTTTCTAAAAAAATGGATGTTTAAAATTCAGAATTAGCAAATGGAGTATTTATTATTTATTATTATTTTTACTCCCTTTCTTTTAACTCGTAGCGTCTGCTTGCTTGCTTGCTTGCTTGTCTGACGAAAAAACTTTGGATCGATTTTTAACCCTTTTCCCGTGATCGAATCGAGCTGAAACTTTGCAGGCAGATTCGTGGCGACGATAAAAATGATCTAACAAATTTTTGTTTAAAAAATAATAATTATAGTATAATTATGGATTTTTCGAAAATTTTCTAATCCCTTTCGTAGCGTCGCCCGACTCGAGCCCAACGCGTGCGGTAAGCGCCAAACTTGTTTCAACTAGGAAATGAGAAAGGGAGTGTAATAAAAACTTGGGTTAGTTTTTTTTTAAATAGAGATGCGAACACGGAATACGTGTCACAACATTATTCTTACTATTCTCAAACTAAGTCAAAAGCCTGTGCTATGAAAACAGGACTAACTTGCTGGAGTCCTGGAATGGGTCTCAAACCATCGACCACCAGATCACTAGGCGAGCACTATGACTACTACACCAACAAGCTACTCAGCTATTATATCAAAAAAATATTTATTGAATAGATTAATTAATAAATGGATGCGCTAACGCATCAACCTTTGTCCTAACTACCGGCATTTGAAAGTAGCTAATTTTTTTAATGTAAGGTTATGATGTATAAAGGAATACGTAATCTTTGTGTAAAATAAATATTAATTTATAAAAATTTGCTGTTTTAATTTAAAAAATAGTTAAAAGAGTAGTTAAAATGCGGGCATAGAAGGTAGACTAAAGAGAGAATTGCTGAGATATTTTTGTCGTGTGGAAAGAATGAGCGAAGAGAGGATAGTCAAAAAATATATAAGGCGAAAGTTAAAGACTTGGACCTGGTTGGTTGGTTGAGAGTCCAAGCGACCGAAATGAAGTACTTGAGAGGAGTGGCAGGGGTTACGAAATGGGATCGAATAAGAAACTCGACGATCTAAACATTGAACCACTGCTACTCTTCATTGAAAAATCGCAACTGAGGTGGCTTGGACACGTAGGTGCTAAGAATGTCGGATGACCGAATTCCTAGAAAAATAGTGAGTGCGATTCCTGAGGGAACAATCCAGTGGGCCGCCCCAGACACAGTTGGGCGAGGCAACTCCAGAAACTGTGCAAGGAAGGATGGGACTACAATGGATGGATGGCAGCACAATCAGCGCAAGACAGGGACGAATGGAGGCGCCTTGTCGATGCAATGAGTTCCCGACCCGAATAGGACAAAGGAAGAAGATGAGATGAGATGAGGGTTGAAGGCAGCAAGATTAGAGGGCATCCGCGAAAGATCTGCCATGATAAACTCTCCACAGACAGAACAGAAAAGTGTGGCGTTCTATCTTCCCCGTGAAAGTATACCAGCAATTATATTTAATTAAGGATAAAATATAGAATTCTCACGAAGAAGAAGCTAATTTATATATGAGAAAAGTTGATGAAAGTCTCTTATACGATGGCGCAGGACTTACAACCTGCATGAGCTTGCTTAAGTGATCACTCTACACAATACAACGTTCACCAATTCCATCGTAAGAAAATCCACACATTGTCATTTTTTTTAAGTTCTATATATGACACTTCTGCCAACCGTCGCGGCGGAAGGACGGACGGACGGATGACTTGCAACGCATGCAATGTTATAATCAATGAGTGTCTCGCATTTATGCAAAATAAAGCGGACACTCTATATGAAGTATCGATCACACAATTGTGCCACCTTCTCGGAGGAGGAAATAAAGCTGGCTAAGACCGTATTGTTCGACAAGCTTCCGGACAAGCGCACCCTGCTGAAAGGAGATGGTAAGATCTCCAGGACATCCTGAGGGCCCTGAAGGAGACAGTTGCCCGTGTTCGTCGCGAGACAGTTACACAAATTGCCACCCGTCAACTTTGATAGTGTGGATATCTCCCGCCTGTTAAAAGATCTTAACGCCATGAAGTCTGAAATACGGCAAATTAAAAGCGATCTAAAGGAATCATCGAGCACAAACACTGCTGAAATCATGCAAGAACTTTGTCAACTACGCGATCAAATTAAAGAAATGAACGAGCGCAAGAAACCCCCAAACCCGATAAAGCAAAGCGGTGACAGAAATGTGGGTAATCCTCAAACTTCTGAAAATGTAAACAACACTCATACTCCTACATCGCCGGTATCGTATGGAGACGCTTGCAAAAATAGCAAACATACACCGACACCGCTAATTAACACTACGAATGCACATTGCACTCGGAGGAACGATACACGAATCACCCATACTAATACTCACAGCGCACGCGCAGTGAGCAATGGCATTAATCCGAATAAACAGGGTGCACGCATGCAGGAGTCGCGATCGACCACCATCAACGAGAGTGAGTTCAAACTCGTAACGTATAAGAAGATAATAAATCGTAATCTAAGAGGCAAAGCGGAGTCAGCGGCATTAAAACCCGCTGACATAATTGCATCTGTTTATGTATCAAGGTTTGCGGTTGACACGACAGAGGATGACGTAATCAGCTACTCAAAAGACAAGGGTCTAGATGGGACAAGGGTGGAAAAAATAAAACCTTCACATAACTCCATTCAACTCATTTAAAAGTGCGGTTAAAGCGAGTCTAGTAAAGAATTTTCTAGTGGAGGAACTGTGGCCGGAGGGAATTGTTTTCCGAAGATTCAAAGAGTCAAGCATACCCAACCTTAACCAAAATGCAAACTAAAAATCTAAAGATCATCTCGGTGAACTGTAGATCTGTCCGCAGTTCGGAAAAATTCATATATGACCTGTGTGACTCACATGACGTTGTCTTAATTCAGGAAACGTGGCTACTCCCTACGGACATAGAATTCCTATCTTATATACATCCCGATTTCAACAGCTTGGGTACCTCTGCCGTCAATACATCCGTGGGTCCGATGCTCGGCAAGCCGCACGGAGGAGTGGGGCTGCTGTATAGACAAAGTCTCAGGGCTGCCACTATCCCATTGAACAGCTGTCGAATGGCGGGTATTGAAGTGAAACTAACTTCAGAAACATTGTGCATCTTCACCATGTACATGCTAACTTGCACTGCAGATCATTTCGAGGAATATGCCAACTGTCTCGCCACCTTGCAAGCAATTATCGACGAAAAGGATTACACCAACTCCATCATTATCGGAGATTTCAACGCAAATCCCGACTCTCTCTTCGGAACAGAACTGAAATCTTTTTGTCAAGAGTACGAGTATATATGTGCCGATACCGAAATATTACCAGAAGACTCTTATACGTATATCAGCGACGCGCATCATACAACCAGATGGTTAGACCATTGTCTAGTGACAAAAAATTTATTCAAGCAGATATTAGATATGAAAATACACTACGACGTAGACTGGACAGATCATCGGCCTCTCGAGTTGATCCTACAGACGGATGGAATACCAACAACCGAAGTACTTACAAGCAAGAAAACTGAACGAGCAATATGGAAACCAAAAGGTGCATGCGATATCAAAAGGTATAACACTGCTTCACAAGCATTACTACAAATGATTCAAGAAGAGGCTATATGGAATGAGAGAAGCGACAACCCTGCAAGTGCGAATACTGACGCGCTCTACACACGAATAGTAGATGCACTTCGAAATGCCGCGATCTCAACATTTGACAATTGTAAACATAGCTCGAAACGATATAAACAAATATGCGGGTGGAATGATTTTGTTGCACAAAAATATGCGGAATCCAGATACGCGATGTTGTTTTGGATCGAAAATGGCAGACCACTCGTGGGCCCCATCGCAGAGGAAAGAAAATTAAAGCGTGCAGCGTTTAAATTGGCCCTGAAAAAATGTCAGAAGGAAGCAGAGCAAATACAGATGGATAAAATAGCTAGGGACCTAGATAATCGTGACTTCAGACAGTTTTGGAATAAATCGGATAAAAATTGCAATAAGCGGTGTAAAATTTCAAGTAACATAAATGGAGAAACGAATCCCAAAGCAATCGCAAACATTTTCGCAGATCATTTTACCACCCTAACTCCGACCTCTCTGATCTCCTCGAGTGGCCGCCAATTAATCGAACAACAATTGAAGGAAATGGACTTTCAATTACTGTGAACATGGTCAATACCGCCCTGAGACATATGAAAGCTGGTAAATCGGCAGGCCACGACGGACTAAGCATTGAACACGTCAAACACGCGGGAGGACCAATCTTGCAGCTCCTGGCGAGGTTGTTTACTGACATTATAAAGAATGGGCAATTACCGAGTCATATGACGAGGACCATAATTACACCCATTCTTAAATCCAAATTATCGGACTCAACCTCCCACGAGAGCTACAGACCAATCTCGATTACCACAACCATCGCGAGATTATTCGAACGCGTGCTGCTAGATCAGGTCGAATCCAGCATGGAAACTAACGACAACCAGATGGGTTTCAAAAAACAGACCTCTACCGACGCTGCAATATTTACTATAAAACGGACACTGAACGGAAACTCAGGGAAAGAGGCATACCATCGGAGGCAATACGTATCCTCGACTCGTAGCACAGATAACAGGAAAACCAAGTAAGGTGGAGAGACAGTCTTTCCGAACCTGTCCACATGACGAGCGGCGTCAGACAGGGAGGGTGCATGTACCCAATACTGTTCAACCTTTATATGGATGAACTCACTCAAAGGCTAAACAACGCGGGGGTAGGCTGTCACATCGGAGGACAGTGTCTAAACAACATCAGTTATGCTGACAATATGGTACTGATGGCACCGTCTATAAGAGGACTACGCGTTCTTCTAAAGATCTGTAAAGTGTTTGCTGAAGAAACAAACATGCTCTATAACCCTAATAAAACAGCACTGTTGGTTATAAAGTATGGTCAGTGCCCAACAAGTATTCCACCAGTTACCCTGAACGGTGTGGTCCTGAAGGTGACCGAAAGAACAAAATACCGAGGACACATAATTACCAATAACCTAATGGACGACGACGATATTGACAGGCAAAGACGAGCTCTCAGTGTGAAAGCGAATATGCTGTGTAGAAGGTTTCGTCTTTGTAGCACCGCTGTAAAAAGAACGCTCTTCCTTGCCTTCTGTGCAACGTTATATACATGTGAACTCTGGACAAATTATAAAAAGAGCAGCATAGAAAGACTTCACATACAATATAACAACGCCTTCCGTATGATGTTTGGCCTTCCCAGATATTGCAGCGCTTCCGGTATGTTCAATGAGAGGCGTGTTCCCAACTTTGCAGCCCTCATAAGATCCAGGGTGGCAGGAATGAGGGAAAGGATATACAGCTCCGTAAATATCCTTATCCTGGAAGCCCGCCTTACTCCAGCATCCAGCATCGATGCACAATGGAGAAAGATACTGGCCCCGCATAATTGACTATTACGATATTTTACGATATATTTCTTTTAATAATTTTAATACTCATAATACTTCTCCTCTATTTTATATGATTTTTTATTTCTCTTTTGTTTTATATAATATTTTTAATGTGTGTGCCTACTTTTATATGGAATGTGTGGGATTGCACGAACCTCCCCACATTCTGGAATAAAGTTATATTTATTTTATTTATATGTTAGAAACAAGAACGTTTCATATATTACTTTGGTCTCTGCTAGAGACATCTGTTGATTTTTTTCTCATTAATAAGTTAGCATACACAACTTTCGTAACTAGTAATGACACCTCTATATTATATTTTTAATTTTATTTGTGTGCTATAGATGTTCTTCTCGTTATAGGACGAATTATTTAAAAATAGCAATTTCACAAAAAAATGATGTAATTATGGCATACATCGGTTTTCGGTTTTATATTATATTACATTTTTCTTAAAAAAATGGTACATTAATATTTATGTTCACATTTTTATTTTTTCAACATTTAGTTTCTCAATGTTTTGCACTCGGCGATTATTGTGATCTGATTTTTCTTGTACAACAAACATGACTTTTCCAAAACTTTTTGTATATTGTCACGTGTCCTGGTTAGGGAGGAATGAATGAAAACGCTTGTAATTAATCAGCGATCTATCAATTACTGATAAATAAACTATTCAATGCACAAAGTCACTTAAGAACATTAAACTTAACTCTATTCTTTAAATTACACTATTTCGCAAATAAATAAAAAATACATTATCGCTGCAAAACTTTACTCGACATTCGCTATTCCATCCGATGATTGCCAATTGCAAAAAATCAATTGCCAATCATCGACGCAATCAAATCTCAAATAACCGTTTGTGTGTCACCGGTTAAAATACCATCACTAAAACAAATGCAGAAAATGTCCAGCCAATTGCAGCAATGCACAATTCGTGTCCCTCGGATGCGAGCACGGCGGCCCGATAAAGTGCACTCTGCACCGCCCAGAGCCGCAGCGGGCCGCGTCTTGTGGAACGCATAAACAATACCGAGCCAAATTATTAATTGTGCCAGTGCATTGTTCTCTCAGACACGTGACCCCCGTGAAATGCACGTAGCAAGCAATGCATTATTTATACATGCACAAACGCGCCATCACGTAGACGGGATACAGTCAGATTCTACGTATAAAGTACAAGTAATAATATTAATTAATAATGTAACTTCATCGCGAAACGCTAAAATTCCCACACAAGTTCGCCAATCTACATATTTAAACCAATGATATAATAAACTGTAGATACGTTACAAGCGTGAAATTGTGACAAGTCAAAAAGAGATTAATTGCCTTACTTGCATTCGTTACCGAACGGACCGAAACAAAACGCCGACTATGAAAACTACGCCGAAAAAAAGTCCCGGGGAAAAAGGAACAGAGTATCGTACGCTATTGTAAGAATGAGTATGTTATTTTAGTCACCGTGACTTCAAATTACCTGATTTTTACGTGATTACTTGATTATGTGATTTGTTCTCTCTTTGAATGCAATATTTGCTACATATGAAAGACGGCTATTTTTGAGATATCTGAATAATCATAGTTTTTCTGAATTTTCAAATCATTTATTAGTAAATGATCACGGTTTTGATAAAAATTTATTTATAAATAAATAATTTTAGTCTGAAATTGAATAATTTAGAATCATTAGAAATTAGTAAAGCATGTAAAAGTAAACAAAATATTATTAAGCAGGGTATGCTTGGCTACAATAGTCTAGAGACTAGAAGGAATGTGTATTTGATTACACATTTTTATCGATTGTTGCGCGGTATGATCAATACTCCTGAAATTATGCAGAGCATTGGTTTGTATGTTCCTGATAATTACCTTAGACATCGTCAGCATAGATTGTTTCACATTCCAATATACAGGACCAACCTGCCGATGGTTATGCCTGTTGGAAAAGCTACAGCTATGCTGAACAAGATCGCTTTGGATATTGATATATTCCATGTGTCTGAGGGGGTTTTCCGAAGCAGGATTCTCCTACACCTTTGACCAGATTGTACAGGTCACTTTTAATTGTTTAATAATAAATTAGTATTTTAATACACGATATGTATATGTGTGTGTATGTATGTATGTATATGTATATGTGTATGTATGTATACATATGTGTCTATGTATATGTGTATATGGATGTGTATGTATATGTGTATATGTATATTTTTAGATGTAAGTTAATAATATGTATGCATTGAACATAATGTTTGTAATGTACATATTATGTAATAAATAAAAATTGAAATTGAAATTGAATTAATAATTATGGGCGCCAGACATATGTTTTATAGTAAATAAACCAAGTGGCTTCAATAATAAACCAGAAGAGCAGCGCTGGCTAGCTGTCAAAAGAGTCCTACGCTACATAAAAGGAACCAAGGATTATAAACAAAACAAAGAAGAACAAAGGGTGTTTGGCTATTGTGATTCTGATTGGGCTACAGATATTAATAGTCGGAGGTATTGTTCCGTCAACATTTTTATGTTTTAGGGTGCAACTATTTCATGGTGTTCAAAACGTCAGAGTACAGTTGCCTTATCAACTTTGGAAGCAGAATACATACACAAGAAGCAATGTGGCTTCGATATTTGGAGTCTGAGCTGCACCATGATATTGGAACTACATCCACTGTTATATATTGTAATAATCAAAGTGCCATTAAATTTGCAGGTACAGAATCTTACTGTGCGCTCAGCAAGCATATAGATAGATATCATGTACCATTTTCTACGAGAGAAAATTGCCAAGAATGAAACAGATTTATTATACAAGAACTATATATACAAGAATGAACAGAATTAAATATGTTGGTACAGAGAGTATGATGGCTGACATCCTAACCAAATCCACTTCACAGATGAAGATTGAAAAATGTTCGAGTGCAATAGGTTTGCGCTAAGCTTAACTTACGCTACCACAACGCCATGTACATGTGTAAAATGTAATCTTGTAAGAAAAAATATATACCTGTCATTTCGATAATCTTGTACACTTGTATTGACAAAAAATAACATAAAGTCAAATATGTTTGATATTCTGGCTTGAGTTGAATCCAATTTAATAAGAGAAACCAAGAAAATTACATAATTTATTCAACAAAAATATATGACAAAAAATAACAAATATCTTCGATATTCTAGCTTGAGTTGGATTAAATTAAATTGGGTATATCGAGAAAATACAATAATGGCAACAAAAGCAGAAGACAACAAAAAATAACACTGACAAATAAATATCTTTGATATTTTGGCTTAAGTTGAAGCCAAATAAATTGAACAAATGAAGAAAAAACATAATGACTGTAAAAGCATAAGATAAGTAGTGACATCGTATATCTTCTTAGAGTCAATTGCTTATTATATGGATGGTATATAATATAAAAGAATGAAATAAGAATATTTACGTGCATACGTATATACACATACAAATGCATATTATTTCACAAACGTATACACACATATGTTATAGCTGTAATGTGATAAGCTATGCTATGTATATAGTTATGTTATTCTGCTATCAATCTAATACATACGTAGGTAACTTTACGTGATATATTGTAAATATAATCTAATACATGTATTAAATAAATTTGACATACATGTATAACAGTATAATCTAAAATAAGCAAGCTTTTGGGAGCTAAAGAATTAAATGAACTGAACACCCAGATAGAAAAAAATAAATTATACTACGTAAAGAGAATTGATTTCATAGCTATAGTAATAATGAATACAATATACTGATGAAGCACTTACTAAATAGTGATGAAAAGAACAATCACAATATAAAAAATATAGCAGCTAAATGCAGCCATGCCACGTCCGGTAAAAAGCTTAATGAAACGTCAGTTTAATTCCACTTAACCCAGAGGTGCCGACTCCGCCGACGTCCGAAGCGACCGCGAGCGCCGCCGAGTTGAATGTTTTAATTTCCACACGCAGACACAGGTGTCACCCTCCGTGATCCCGTCTTTCCGCAACGTGGTTGACGGCCGCCCGCGTCACTCTCGCCGCCATTTTAGCGGGCCCCCGCCGCCAATTTGCGAGGGAAACAAAATGCAAATGGAGGAGATTTCATTAGCTGCTCAGTCCGGCCGGTAGGGGGGATCGCCGATGATAATTAACTAGCGGCCCGCGGTAAATCGGGCACACGGGCGACGAGACATCGCCGTCCGAACCGCGAGAGCGCAGAGCTCGAATAAAAATGGCGGGCCAAAATCGGTAGAAAACCAAAAAGAAACAATTTTCATTTTTTATTTTCATTTACTGGTTCTCTTACAGCCGTATAATTAATAAATCTTGAAAAAAACAATTATTGTTGTACAGAGCCTCGGGCCAGTTACAAGAAAACACAAATATATAAGTATATTATACCGAGATCGATAAAAAAATATAAGAACAAACAATATGTCAAATAGTGAGTTTGTGTGTTTTTATGTGTTCACATGTATGGGAAGATAAATTTCATCGTGCGAGTTTGTACGTAAGGGATGTAAACTGCTCAAAATTTAAATATAAAATATCGATACCTGCCGAGGCCGTGTCATAGGTATCTAGAACTCTGTCAATAATACAGTTTTTACCGTAGTTTGTTTTCCAATTATTTAAGAGGAAAAGGCTATGCGCTAATGAGAATGATATGATACTATGTGTCATTTACTATTTGTTATTTCTTTTATTCTATATTATCACATTATGATACTACGTGTCATTTATTATTTTACATTATTAATTATTAACTAACCGAAAAAAGTGTATTATATATTATCATATTCAAATGTTCACAAAATACTCAAACTTGAACTCTAATGTCACTAAATGACCATCTACTAGGGTCATCAATGACCTGTTGACGGTCTGTATGCTAAAAAATAAAATAATATAATAATGTGTTCCCTATACCTATATATGGAATGGAATCTACTGGAATATGCCACACACGCCGCCTAAAAACGAGCTATATAAAAAGATTACAAATGTCAAACTCGCGCGATGACATTTTTCGTCCCACACATGTGAACACCACACGAACAGAAAAAACACACACACACACTCACACACACTCACACAAACTCACTATTTGACATATTGTTTTTTTTCATATTTTTTATCGATCCTGGTATAATATTCTTGTATTTATGTGTTTTCTTGTAATTGGCCCGAGGCTCTGTTCGTCAATAATTGTTTTTTTCAAGATTTATTAATTATATGGCTGTAAGAAAACCAATAAATGAAAAAATAAAATAAATAATCCTGATGCGTGTGGAAAAATAAATCCTTAAATAATGAAAACCCGTCAATGACAACATTTTGATAAAACCACGAGACATTCAGTAAAATACTAATCTTGCATTTCATCAGTGAAGGAAAAGTTTTAAGCAGAGATATCCTAGACGACGAGATCCAAGGTGAAGAGGATGCGGCGTCTTCCAAAGCTTTTCTTCCACTTATTATCCCCTGGATGATGAGTTGGTTAAGACTGTACCTTGGTCCTCTCATTATATGTACAAGATGCTCAAGGTTTCTTACACGTCGGAGTACTTTGACATTCGAAACTCTATCCACTCAGAAAACTTTCAGTGTGCGCCTGCAGAGCCACATCTCAAAGGCCTCGATGGTCCATTCCTGGTTTAGTGTCCATGCTTACCCCTCATATAAGAGGATGGCGAAAATATAACATCGATCCATACGCATTCTTCGTTGCAGGTTTAGAAATGGATTGGAAATAATTGAGAAAAATATATAGAAATGGAAATTTTCACCATAAAGTATATGTTACGGCTTTTGTAATTTGTAGTATCACTTTAAGTCATGAACATTACGTCATTACGCCCGTTCTTTTTTTTTTAATTTTGAAGATGCGAAAACAACAAAACATCAATATTCTCACTATTATCAAAATAAGCCAAGAGACTGTGCTATTAAAATAGGACTATCTTGCTGGTGTCCTGGACCGACCACCAGATCCCAAGCTCCTCAGTCAACAAGTTCTCCTTTGCTAATCTACCACACATCCCGTCCGAGCCAGAGGCGGAGCCAACTCTCGTGATTCGGACGCGCACGGTCCGCTAGCTAATTTTCCGAGGCTATTTTGTCGACAAATTTGCTGATCACCGTGTCGTGCGGTGCGAGCGGCGGTGCGTGCCGCGATGGTGTTTTAATCAGCGCCCGACTGGCTCTAGTCCCGTCTCGCTCTAGTCCCGTCTCGCTCTAGCCCCGTCTCGCTCTGGTCGGGGATGACAGCGCCCCCTGGACTCCGATCCCGCAGCGGGATACACGGAGAATGCAAGACACAGGGTATTTTAAACGTTAAAAATCCATCCAACCATCCTCAGCGTTACAACCCTTGGTGGGTCCTAGCTGCCTCCAAGAAAGTCCTGCAAGCTGCTCTGTCGCTGGCTGCCATTTTCCAGTTTTCAACAACCGCAGTTTTGGTCTTCCGACACTTTTGTTGTTTGTTGTGACCTGGACAGAATCTACTGGTCCGTGGTCGCGACCAAAATATATCTGTGACGTCCTTTCTCCCCTTCTGGGAGTGGCTGCGAATACTATGGTCGCCTTTACTGCTTCTCTGTCGGGCTATCGAGTAGCACGTACACGCATTATAAGATATTAAGGTACTGTTTTCTTTGTATTTATTAGGTTGTTGGTAATATGTACATTATTCCTTTTTAAATAAACTCGAAACCCAATAGATGCAGAAAGGGATGGAAGTCGAAGTTAAAGTTTGATCAATAATAAATAAATTCACGGGATGATTTGCTGAGAGGAACTGGTAAGAAAGTAAACACTTCCATAACAGTTCCGGGATAGGGTGGGTCTCCCCTTTCTGCTTCTCTTTTACCCATTGGGTCATTAAACAACACCCTTATTGGGGGCTTCAGATCATCCATACGGTGTAGATGTCCCAGCCAGCGCAATCTGTTAATTTTAATGAATTTGACTACGCCGACGTCCTGGTAAAGGTCATAGAGCTCGGTTTTGTATCTTTATCGCCACGTTTGACCGTCATTAATAGGTCCATATATTCGGCGTAAGATTTTCTTTCAAATGTGTCTAGTCTTTTTTCGTCGTGCTTAGTTGTATATCGTAATTTATCATGTATGTATAACAATATCAGAGATGGTATTATATATAGAAACATATTATAAAGAATATAATAATAATAAAAGCAACCAAAACAAAGAAATAATTATAAATAAAAGTATTGAAAAACAAAGTATAGAGAAAACATAAATACATATTATAAAGAATATGACCTGTGAAGTTACCTGGGATTAAACAAATAATGGAATAAAATTAGGAAATTAAAACATAATAAAAATTAAAAATAGGTAGAAAAAATAACAAAATGAAAATAAATTAACAATACATAAATTATCAAAAAAGAAAATGAAAAGTTGTAAGGAATAATGAATATAACAATTTGTATTAATTAACATAAAAATTAAATAGAATGTCCCCAAACAGCAATTGTATGCTGGGGACAGGAAATACAGTAAAATAAGTGGGTACACACATTAAACATAATCACATTGACTTGTCAAACAGTTATCCCCTCTCCAACACGAGTCCCTTCAGCCGTCTATTGAACAGATTTATATTATTTAATTCCTTTATGGAATTGGGGATCCCATTACAGAAATCGATCACAGTGTATAGGAAACCATATCTCTCTCTATTATGTCCGCGGTATATTACTTCTTATATAGTCTCTTGTTCCAGGTATGTCCAGGTCTTTGAGACATGTTAAGACAGGTCTAATCAATGTTTTAACGTTAGACGGCACACCATAACTGCACCTAGCGGAGGCGTGAGGACATTCAAGCATGACTTTTCCTCTTCTTATGGTGCCATCTCCTATGGGAGGTCGGCGAGCATTATGGCAATTACGATTTTATTTACCGCCGCATGGAACAACTCAGACGAATTACACTTATACCAGTCCCTAAAAATACGCAGTCATTAGATGCGACGTCTTTCTACGCTTCTTTTACCACTTATTTTCTCCTGTATGATGAGTTTCTTTAGACTATATTTTGGCCCTCTCACAATATGTCCGAGATAGTCTAGTGAGATAGGCATAGTACAACCCAAATAGGGTAATTTAAAATTTTACAGACATCTATGAAAATATATGAAATAGATTCAGAAAAACAAGTTATATTTTGTAACTCAGTATGGATGGTGTAGGATAATGTTTTAGTTCATAATTTTTATATTAAAAATCTTAAAAAATACGATCCATTAAAACGCTATATGATTGGTCGTGACGTCATTCAGCAGGAATTATAGATAAAGCATATATTCTATGGTGTTTATCACTGTGATTTGTTTCATTTCTATGGTCAATGTTCATCTTCGCTTTGTTTTTACTCGTGTTTGCTTGGTGTTTATATAGATTTTGCAGTGTTTGTGACTTATTTTAATAAAATAAACTATCTAAGAATACATTCAAAATAATGGAGAACGGATTCTCACAAGGAAAATTCGATAAATTACCGAAAATTGATCTCTTATATCTTATCAGATTGACATAAAACTTGACACATGACGTCACTTGCGAAAATAAGCGTTTTGGCGGGAGTTTAAAATTGTTATTTTCAAAATCGTTTATTAATGTTAATACACATCTAAAAAAAATCTTTTTCATAAACGTATTTTCTAAACCAAAGTTAAAATTTCTCTATTAAAAAGAAATTGAAATTACCATATTGCGTACAATATGATATTAATAAATAAATAAATAAATATTATGAAAACTAGAAACAACGCCCGAAGTATACGCAATTTTCATAACAAATTTTTAAACGACTTGATGTCGTCACTTGTAACATTAGCTATTGGTTAAATATCACTCGGAAAGCTACCATCTTACCTTTTGATTGGTTAGTATAATATTAAAATTAAATTAAATGGATAATTCTGTGGGCGAACGGAACAGCCGAATACGTCAAAAAATGCAGGTTTGCAGGGGAGCCAAAACAAATTTTGGGAATTTGGTTTGTTTACGAAATATCTCTTAAGGCCTTCATTACTTTTACCTAATTTTTTGCATCGGTTGCATTTGTTTTTTGCTCAAGAGCGTTGAACCAAGTCGACTTGTGTCGTTGTTTCTTGCCACATTTTTCAAATAATTAATCGAGTCATTTGTCCTTTTTCAAAAAATTAAAAAATAGAATAGAATATCTCATTTTTCATTGCTATATGAGATAAATATGAAGAGTCATATTTGGATGTAGTTATGCAGAAAGCATCCAACCAAAAAAAACATGGAACTCAGATAACGGCTTCTAAAAGTTTGAACATGCAAAAACCTAATACGTCAATATTTAATTCATTATTGCATATTTTTACAGAAGGCTCATTGTATAATATATGTTTTTTAAATGTAATTATAAGAAAAAATCTTTCATTTATGACAACATGACGCGTTTTACTGATTGGATTCTTTCTACGAAGTATCTAAATGTACCAAGAATAGTACTTATTTTCTATGTGTGTTTTGTGTTCTACATGAAATAAAAAATATTATCTGAGGCCGGTAAAACCTTTAACCCCATTAGGTATTTTCTACAAAATTATTATCGTGTAGTAATATAGTAGAATTAAAAAGTTGCATAATAAGTCCATGTCACAAGAATGATTCTAACCAATTTTTTTGGTTGCCAAGAATTTGTAACAGTCAAACCACTTTCTTGAGTTTATGAATCGATTTAATGAGGATTGCCTTGATGCGGTTAAGAAAAACATTATGGGCGGGGCATGTGTAGAGAATGACGTCGTCGCGGATGCCCAGGAGGGTCCTCGAGGGATATCGGAGGAAGAAGAAGCGTCAGCAGACCTGGACCGCAACGGGAAGGCGAGGTCAGAAGGGATGCGGACTGGAAGACCGCAGCGGGAAACAGGAGGAGTTGGAGGCGAGGACTGATGGAGGACAAGGCTCGATTTGAGCTGTAGAGCCATTAAAGAAGAAGAAAATTTGTATCTAAAGAACGACTCTACAAACCTGACTCAAAACTCGATTTTCTCGACTCGCTCGGTTGTCCCATTCGCCCCCAGAATGAAGCATCTGTTGCTTGCCCAACGTGAATTGGCGTGCGGTGACTTTGGAACTAAAACCCGCCCCGCCCGCACCCGGCGGTAACCCCTCGCCCTGTCATTCAGTTCGATTCTCGTATTTGAGCGTGAGCTGTGGCTTCTTGATTACCAATATACACTGAATTATTATGTCTAAAACATCCTAAACAGTCCGGGATGGTGCAAGAACAATTGCCAATAAAGTATTAAAGTTTTGCGAAGCTGAGAACGCAAATAATGGACCGATATTACCGTTTGACGGGTTAACAGATAGAGCGGCCGCCATCACTGGCTCTTTTCTTTAGTGTTGCCCAACCAAATTTCCATTAAAGGCTCCGACACCGGTCACCGGACATTCTGTACATTATGGTATTGTGTAATAAATGTACACCCTGGCAACTTCTGTTACGCGACAGGGACGCCCTCCCTCGCACGCCAATTTATACCGGTGTGTCTATACCCGATTTTCTCGCCTCGCTCGGCTGTCCCTTTCGCGCCCAGAATGAAGCGTCTACCCGATTATCTCGACTCGCTCGATCCTTTCACCCCCAGAATGAAGCGTCTACCCGATTATCTCGCCTCGCTCGGTTGTCCCTTTCGCCCCCAGAATGAAGCGTCTATCTCGACTCGCTCGATCCTTTCACCCCCAGAATGAAGCATCTACCCGATTTTATCTACTCGCTCGGTTGTCCCTTTCGCCCCCGGAATGAAGCGTCTACCCGATTTTGTCGACTGTCCCGTTTGTCCCTTTCGCTAGTTACCTTGTTGGAGCGGAGGGTGACCTTGCCCCCGCAGCGGGCGCAGCAGCGCGTGTGGCAGTAGTTGCACACGTGGCCCACGCCGTCCGCGAACTTGGTCTTGAGGCAGATGTGGCACGTGGCGTCCAGCTCGATGCCGGCGCGCTTCTGCTGCTCGGAGCGCTGCCGGATGCTGTCCTCCAGGATGGCCACCTCGTCCTGCTTGCGTCTGGAACCAAACACCGCGGCTGTCAGTCTCATCCTCCGAGCGATTCACCATTAAAGGAAATTAAGCAATCAAAGCGTACAATCGGCCGTATTCCTAAAATAGCAAAAAATTAAAAAATTAAAAAAATAACAATTTCTCCGAATTCGTCAATCATATAATTGACACCAATCATTTTTTCGATAGTCACAAATTAAAATTACAACACTCGGTTCCTCATAGACGATGGATAATGAATAGTTTGGAAACCGTTGAAATCCTAAAAAATTTAAATTCTGGAAACACATTAATAAATAATAAAATAATATCACATTTAAGTCCACTTCACCATTCCTAGAGCCGTTCGGGGAAAAAAGTACCCTTCCCTGCCGCGCGCTCCCCTTACCCCCTGACCTACCCAATTAGTTTGATAAATTTTGTATTTAAGTTAGTTATTATCTATACCTGATGATGAGAGGGAGTGTTCCTCTCGAAACTATAGTTGTAATTTAATAGCTCATATTGTGTGTGTGTATTATAAAGTAAAGTAAAACATATTTTAAATTATAGCAATACTGAGTTCATAAGATTGTTATCCCAACACTTAAAAAATAAAAAATAAACGAGACAATGGTGTTCGGTGTTTGTCGTACTCAATTAAGGAGATTTGCATATTTACACATATGTCTCTGAAAGTACTTACATACCATCACGCCGTTTCCCCATGGGGGTAGGCAGAGAGGATAGAGCGCCATACTCTTGTCTTAACATACAACTCACGCCTCATCCACATTCATACATCTTGCAGTATCTGGTTAATCTGGTCATGCCACGTCTTCCGCGGTCGCCCTCTCTTTCTGGCGTCACCAACACTTGCATTATATATCTTTCTTATCATTCTTTCCTCATTTATTCGCTCATAATGCCCAAACCATCTGAGCGACCCGGTTTTAATTCTAGTAATTATGCTAAGATCAGATTTACATTCACTCCTAATATCTGCATTCTTTGCTCTATCATAAATTGATTTTCCACACTCTGAGGATCTCATCTCCACTGCATTCAATCTACTTTCGTTCCTTCGTTCAAAGTAAATGCCTTTATTGCTAGTATCAGATGTCTGCAATGCTTTTAGAAAAGGGATTGATTTCTCCGCTGCTCTCTTATTTTGGCGCCCTGGTCTGACAGACCTTCAAACGGATTACCGTAGTACCTATCGCAAAACGTAACCTCACAATTCTCATGTTTCGACTGAAATAGCATTAAATAAGTACTAATGTTGCATATTATTTCATAAACACTTATCAATTTCTTCTCCCATGGGGTCCTGATGTAAAATTATGGGAAAATTGTCATTGTCGCGTTGAACTCGTATTTATATTTTAACGTTTGAAGTCACGTATTTTTTTCCCTCTCTCTCATGTAGAAAAGGAAAGAAACAATCACTGACGTATACCTACGTCTCGTTTATCTTTTATTTTTAATGTCGTCTATTAGGTGTTGGTGTAACAATCTTAAGATCCCAATATTGCTATTTTCGGAATACGGCCGATTAGATGTCTCACAGAGACATAGCTATTTTTCAAATGGGATAGTAGGTATGAAAGTCTTTTTGGTTGTTTATAGGGCTAACATCCTATGGTAAGGCTGGCTTAACATTCTCTAATTCCACCCATGAAAGACTATCACATCTATCAAATTTTTAAAAGTTGTATATATGTCAACCTTGCACAACTTGTTTCATATGTAAGAAGTATTCAGAAGCCATCTGTGGAAAAAAATTGTCATCCCTGTACAACATAGATAGAGATATCTATTTTTATTAGAGTTTTTTATTGCAATATTATTTTTATATGTGTATGACATTATTCCAAATTGTTAATATTCTTAATAATTCGGAAGTTTTTTGGTTAGAATGAATATTCGTGAATTCAGCTGAGTAAATATATTTAAAATGTCTCGGAGAACTAAACAAGGCAGGGATATGCTAACAATTGCAATGCATATGTAATGAAAAATTACCTACAAGTCATTCACTGACGCCAATAAAGTTTGATTATTTTATTTTATTTATTTATTTTATTTTTATTTATTTATTTAACGCCCTTATGGGCTTTTACAATATACAGAATATATTTTTTTTTAAATAACATAAGACAGTTAAAATAATAATACAGTTAAAAGTTACAATATTAATAGTTAAAAGGCAATAATAATAATAATAATAATACAGAAAAACATAAAAACATAAGATAAAATAATAATAAAGTTAAAGGTACAAATAATAATAGTTAAAGGTAAAATAGAAAGATTTATTGTCCATTTCCATTTCGTTGGGATGTAAACAATTGTATCAGCTTTGTCCTATAAACAGTTATACTATCAGCAAAAATGTCAGCCGCCTCTGCATGCTCATTCCCTAATGAGTGTAATCTGGGAATTACAGAGTTTGCTAATGCATTAGTTCTGACATTTCCACTATAATAGAACAATGCACTGTGTCTTGATGACCTCGATGGAGCATATAAGTCGATCAGACTAATAATCTGGGGGCAATCAATCAAACTATTTACGATCCTATAAAGAAATATTAGGTCTGTTACAGTACGTCTCACAGACAAGTTTAAAAGTTGTAAATAACTAAGGAGATTAGACATATTTAACTGCAACTGGTTGCGGATATTTTATACGAACCGTATTCCTTGACTGGGCATATTACTGGTAGGTAATGGAAATTGCGTAAAATGTTCGCGATATCTTGTCTCATGCCTGTCTCAACACAGATATTTCTAGTGAGACAGGCGCAGTCCAAACAAAATTTTATACATAAAATTAAATAGAAATAAATAAATAAAAAATGACATCTGCGACAGCTGTAGGTATTTTAGGTGTGGTTTTTTAGGTGTGGTTGCGAAATTCATGCCTTTGTTTAGTGCGCTGAATTCATGTGTATTAAATTAAGGGTATTGTTTGATAGGTTGAATGCGGCATTAATTGGATTCGCACTTTTTTCGCATTACGCGGTTCGTATAAAATATTCGCAACCAGTTGCAGTTAAATATGTCTAACGACCATAAAAACAACCTTAACTCTTTGATTATACAATCAAAGAACAAATGATTTCACGCGTTGCTCATATCTAGGATCTCGGTATCGTCTTTAACTCCTGTGTGTCGGTGATGTAACGTAGGTCTACCTGTCATACAAAATATGATATATCTACCTTATTTACGAAAACTAAAACGTCACATTTTTTCTAATCATCTAATAGACATTTTCACACCAAAATTACTAAATTAAACTGTTAGGAATGTAGGGATTTCTAATTAAAAAATATTTATTCATTACTCTCGTGTTTTCGGCCAGTGTGCAAGAGAGAGCAGAATATTGTACATCGCAGTTAAATCGAGCAAGAAAGAGCACGACAATACCATACATTTCGTGTAGGACAGAGATGGCGGTTGCTTGGGTTTCGGCGAAAACAAAAACAATATAGAAAGAGTACGGTAGAGTCGGGTAACATGTGTTAGACAAAGACGGAGTGCAGGCGACTGAAGCGAGCTGGCGACCGTTTCGTTGTATTCAGTTGCTAAGCGCACGCAAATTCTATTTGCCATAATTTTATAATAATTTACTAAAATAATGCAAATATGTATATTTACCTTACATAATTATATAAAGGGACCTTTAAAAAGTATCTGTATTGTATATATGTATATTTTATCACATATTAAAAACTATGCCGATTTTTAATCAGGTAACGCTGTGTTACTCCACCGTCCCCAAAGTTTTTTTTTAGCACAGTCTTTTAAGAGTTAAAACTAGACTCAAATTTTTAACTCACATTTTTATTTAAAACACCGTGTTTAAATCTACGAAACGAGTAACTAAACGAGTGAGTTTTATTAGAAATATATGTAGGTCACTATGGGGCAATTTTTTCAAATGAAATTAAATATCAGTGATAAAATTTTATATTAAGAATGCATAAATATTCAGGGCTAACCCAGAATATATTGCAGATTCTAGATGCAGTTCCTACAGATAAACTGAAAAAAATATACAGTTTCGTAGAATGTCTTAAGATAATATTGATACAGATTTAAGTAATAATAATAATAATAATAAAAAGATAGATTCTTACCTAATTTATGAATCTTGTTCTAATATCAATAGTTAAAGATATAAAGTGCGTCAAACATTGCATTTTTATCAATTTTGGAGCAAAATTAAAGTAATAACTTATATCAAATATTTAAAAAAAAATTAATCTGAATGATTATTTGATAATACGATACAAGTTATTTTAATGAGATTCCAAATTTAATGATAGGTTTACAATTAAATACAAATAAAAAATAATTATCAAACCACAACAAAGCAGGGCCCATTAATAAGTACAAAACGAAATTAAAAGAATATTATTTATTGATAATGGCAATAATGGTTGCTTTGTGAAGCAACATGATTATTTTAATTTACACTAAGCTTTGCAACACATACACCTTGAATTATTTTGTTAATACCATATTTTGAGAGAAGCAGTCTCTCTCTCATCTGACGATGATACGAACTGCAATTTTCGAAATCACAAATTAGTGACGCGAACACAAGAACTACATCCCTCGAAATTACAAGAAAGTGACGAAACAACTCCACTTAAGTTTACTATGAAGTTTATCAAAATGAAAAAAAATTAAATGTACAAATAAGTTCAATAGTAAGGCTCTGAATTTAGGTTGTGAGTATTTCAAGACTCAGAAAAAATAACCGATTAAAATATAGTTAGTCTTCATTATAAATTCTTTATAAGACAACAATTATGATTAAATAAATTGTTTTAGAGAATAAAAACAAGCTTTCTGTAATAATTTTAAATAAAGATATAAATTCTAAGGGGTCCATGATGGCAATAATTTTAGAATTGTGCCGAAAAGTAGGTAAGTCTCCAGTATATTTCAGATAAATTTGCATTTTTTTGTGTGCATGTGCAATATGTGCATATGTGTGACTCCAAATGCAAGTAAAAATGCAATGTCATCGATATCACGTCGATGTGCAAAATCTCAGCTCGATTGGATGATGAGAAGTGTGTCAATTTTCACAATTTTCCAGAAAAATTTCCAAGATTTTTCCAAGAAATCAAGACAGGCGTTAAAGTTAATATAAAGTTTTTAAATTTTAAAAATACCTCAACTCATCCTGACAAAAGACATATGGAGCAGACATCAATGAACTTGAAATTAACGTACGTTACAAACTGGCTGTTTTTAACACGAAATTACTATCAAACAATTGCCAATGCACTAAATTCACCCCCAACCTTCGAACATTCCGGGAACGAAAAAACCCAACGGGTAAAAAATGTTGGACACGATCGGCGGACTCTAAGATCTGTACGTGTTGAAATATTGCAGACGGCAGGCGCACTCGCGGCGAGGGAACAGCACTGACTATCTTGACGACAGCGATCTGAAGGTCTCTTGCAGGCAGGGCCGGCTCGAAGAATTAGTCGAGACTGGTGTCCGCCCAGGGTGGTAATTAGCCGTGGACTTAAGATTGACGCCATGTAAGAAAATCGCAACTTGAAGCATTTAAGACCACAGAAAGGATGATTCGTTACGCTCAAAAATATTGTCGCCGCGATGTCGCCGATATCCAAATTAAATTATTAAAATCAATTAAACTCTTAATTATTTAACAAAGTTTTTTAACATGTGGACTCTAACTTGTCGAAGAGACATACCTGACACGGTGATGCTATTCAAAATAACACACAATCTAGTTGATAGTCCGGAACTTCTTCAACGAATATCTTTCCACATCCCAACTCGCAATAACAGACATTCACTTACTTTACATCTCCCCCTTTGTAAGACCAACTGAAAACAAAACTTTTTTTATGTAGAGATTCACAAATTCATTTATCAAACTATCACCACATTGACATTTTCAACTCAACAATAAGAAACATAAAACAAACAATATCTACACTACCGCACCCAAACTAATTCGTACAATTTGTCTTCCCTTCTACTCCCGTTCCACATACCCCTCCACCCTCTCCACTCGCTGTTAAAATTATTTTCCTATGTCACACTTCTTCTAATAAATTACCATATTCTAATAAACTATGTTCTAATAAATTACTATATTCAGTGGAAAATTTGTAATTGGCATAATTTTAATAACCGTTATTTATATTTGTTAAAATAATTTTTTTTTAAATACATATAGACACTAACTTAACCGAAACACTATTCTGTAATTTAGCGCTGATTAGAAAATTCTACATACTATTTATTCGCCGGTTGTCTGTGTTCGCACGGATCACAATTCGCTCGATTCTATTTTTTATTTTTTTTATTTGTATATTTTTATTTCATTTAAATATAAAATTTTGGTTGGACTGTGTCTGTCTCACTAGAAAAATCTGTGTTGAGACATGCATATTCACCCTATTCGGAATTCCTTCATTCCAATTCGGAAACATAATCGAAAATTAAAAATTATGCTTTCACGAAACTACAGAAATGAAAAGAATAATATATTCAAGGACCAACGAACACTCTGGACGTTTTACAGTAAATTGAAATTACCACAAGAGTCTGGAGTAGACTGCTAGATTCGCGAAACGTCTACAAACCCGAAAATGTATACAGGGTTATTTGGAAAACATTAATAACCTCGCAGGACTATATTCCTGCCTTCATTATGATTCGAAAATGTTGAAGCTATTATGACCTAATATCAATAGTTAAGGAGATATGCGACATCAAAGTTTGCATTTTTTTTTCAATATTTCTGACTTATTTTTTGTAAAACGTTGAACTATCATTACGGTAACTTATATCGAATATGAAAAATTTATTTCCTTTAATACAAGTCAAATAAAAAATAAAAACCCTCGAATTCCAATTGGAAAACATTGCAATTGGAATTTTTTCAGGGTTTTTATCATTTTATTTAACTTGTATTGAAACGAATGAATTTTTCGTAATCGATATGAGTTACTGTATTGATAGTCCAACGTTTTACAAAAAATAAGTCAGAAATATTGAGAAAAAAATGCAAACTTTGATGTCACATATCTCCTTAACTATTGATATTAGGTCATAATAGCTTGAACATTTTCGACTCATAATCAAGGCAGGAATATAGTCCTGCGAGGTTATTAATGTTTTCCAAATAACCCTGTATAGGTGAAACAACGCCATCGAGACAGTTGACAGCTGTTTTTGACAGCGAAGAAGAACCATACTAAGAGCGAAACAGACAGCGACGAGCGATTTCAGTGCGGATATGTGATCGGCAGTAAAGTACCTTCCGACGTGTGAGAAGTTTTCTATAGTAATCAGAGCGATAAAGATGACATGAATCAGAAATTAAGATACAAGTGGAAGATTCTCGAATGACTAGAGTGAGATTTAGTGCGAATTACAGAACAGACCTTCAGTTAAATTCGTATTCAGTGATTTTAGTCCATCATTAAAACTTTTATTAATTTCAATTGTTTGATTAACCTTCAACGATGTGTATTATTTATTATATGATTATAATTAAAACAATTAACTTGTTTCCCTTCTTCAGGAGGATAAGTATGACCTTTGGTCTTGAAACATGTTGAGTGTTTAAAAATAAAATTAGTGGTTGAAACAAAGTTAATTGTTTTAATTATAATCATTGAAAATGTCACCACAAAGTGATTTGCGTTAATTGAAGATGTGTATGATGTATTATTTTCTTATTATTACTGTGTTTATTTAATACTTTACTTGTATGTTCTTGCAATTTTGCATTTTATTGATATATCACGAAGGGGAAGATTGAGGGTCACAGAGGGGTTGGAAGGAGGCGGCATTCCTGGCTTGGAAACATCCGAAAGTGGACCGGGATAAGAAGCATGGAAGAGCTGTTTCGCACTGCCCTGGACAGAGAAACTTTCTCCCAGGTGATCGGGAAGACCCGACAGGGCACATGAAGAAGAAGATTGATATATCATAGTTGCAATACACGCAATGATACAAAACAGATTCGATGACCATTTTTCTAAGATCACTTTTTTTTTCCTTCGTATGCCTTTGTCTTCAGACTGTTGATAACCACCTCCATTAGAAGCACAACCATAGGTTTCGGTTTACGTTGCGTTAGAAGCGCTACTATAATTTTCGAGTTGCGTTGCGTTAGAGGCGCAACTAAAATTTTAGGTTTGCGTTGCGTTAGAGGCGCAACTAAAATTTTAGGTTTGCGTTGCGTTAGAGGCGCAACTACAATTTTCTGGTTACGTTACTTTATAGACATACCACTATAACTTGGCGTGCGAGGGAGGGCGTCCCTGTCGCGTAACAGAAGTTGTCAGGGTGTAAATTTATTACACATAATGTACAGAATGTCCGGTGACCGGTGTCGTATTAAATACAGAAATTCGGTCGGGCAGCACTAAAGAAACCATGCAGTAATGGCGGCCGTTCTATCTGTCAAACTGTCAAGCGGTAATATCGGTCCATTATTCGCTTTTTCAGCTTCGAAAAACTTTAATACTTCATTGGCAATTTTTATTTCACCATCCTGGACTATTTAGGATGTTTTGGACATAATAATTCAGCGTATATTGGTAATCAAGATGTCACAGCTCCCGAGCAAATACAAAATTGAACTGAATGACAGGGCGAGGGGTTACCGCCGGCTGCGGGCGGGGCGGGCTTTAGTTCCAAATTCGCCGCACGCCAAGTTACGTCGGGCAAGCAATAGAGGCGCAATTATAATTTTCGGGTTGCGTTGCGTTAGAGGCGCGATTACAATTTTCGGGTTGCGTTGCGTTAGAGGCGCATCTATAATTTTCGGGTACGGCCCAGTGGCGGCGCGGAAGGCACTGCTTACGTAAGCCGGGGCATTAGCGACCCGAGATGCCGTACAAATAGTCCGCGGTCACGTGGTGGGGGCGAGGGGCATCGGTACATAATTAAATCCACCGCGCCACTTGGCGGGCTCCGGCCGCGGCGGCAGAGTTGCCAGGTGACGCGGTGGCGGGGAAATGCCGGCGAACGTTTTAAAACTTCTCTGGGGAGTGGTTGCGTAACGCAATATTAATGTCGCGCGGATTTAATGTAACGCAATGTTAGTGCCCTCGGAGACGGGGCCTTCGAGTACTCCTCGGAGTACTTTTCAAAAATTTCAAAATGACGATGATCCCGGCATCAACCTCGCTGTCAATGAAGAAGCTTCCATTTTTACTCCCCTTATATTAACTCGTGGCGTCTGCTCGCTTGCCGTCAACAAAAACTTTGGATCGTTTTTTGACCCTTTTCCCGTGATCCAATCGAGTTGAAACTTGGTAAGCAGACTCGTGGCGACGATCAAGAAGATCTATCAAATTTTCGTTAAAAAAAATTAATAATTATAGTAGAATTTCGGATTTTTAGAAATTTTATTGGTTTTTTCAAATTGGAATCATTAGAAAAGTTTGATTACTAGCATAGCGGCCCGATAACACAGCGGAGTATTTTCTAAATTTGAATTACTCCGTCGGTATTCATAATAGGTACTTCACTACGAATGTCGAAAATCATAATAGGTACTTCACTACGAATGTCGAAAATCTAAATTGACTGACAAATGTTTTTAGAATTTAATCTTCAAAGCATGAAGTGTCTTATCAAAGCTCAAAACATCTGTCATTTTAGAAATATATTAAATTACTGTAAGTTTAGTGTTATGTTTGTGTTTTAATTCGTCTTTAATTGTTGTTATATTTTACAAAGAAAGAGAGTATAATAAAAACTTGGTTTTTGTGGGTTACTTTTTTTATAGATTAAATTTAAAGACACAGAAGTGTGAAAGTACCATTTTTTTATTTATTATTTTATTTTATTTCCCGCACATAGATTATTGTTCCAGTATATTATTTATAAGCAACGAAGGAATGCTAAAGAAACTACAAATAGTACAAAACAAAGCGATGCGCGTAATACTGAAGTGTAATAGGAGAACCAAAATAACAAAAATGTTGAATGCCCTAAGACTGGAAACCGTAAATCAAAGAATAATATATAATGTAATGGTGCAAATATTTAAAATTAAACATGGATTAGTACCCAATTACTTTGATGACAGGATGAAGATGAATAAGGATTTTCATTCCTACAATACAAGAGGAAGCGACAACATAAGACTACCAAAGAAAGAAAAAAACACCTCACAAAAAGCCTGCCAAAGGAAATTCAAAACATGGAGAATATAAGGAGGTTTAAACTGGAGTGCAAAATTTTTATTATAAACACTTTTAAATGATTAGATGGAATGCAATATGTCTAAGTGAAATCATATATTAGGTCCTTACATATGAAATTGGCGTTTAGTATGGGAGGAACATAAAGCCGATTTTTTTTATTATAATATATTTATTTAATCAAAGTATGTACCATTGCTATCTATGCACTTTTGCCATCTCTTAGGTAGTTCATCGATCCCTTTACTAAAAAAACCATTCGGACGGGAATCAATAAAATCTTTGAAGGCGGTTTGGACTGCCCCATCGGAGTTGAATTTTTTCCTTTGCAAGAAGTTATCCAAATTTCGAAAAAAAATGGTAATCTGTTGGGGCAAGGTCCGGAGAGTACGGTGGATGTCTTAGACATTCCAATTGAAGCTCCTCTAATTTGGTAGCCGTCTGTTGTGCAGTGTGTGGTCTAGCGTTATCATGAAGCAGCAGTGGCCTAGAGCGATTAACCAGCCTCGATTGTTTAGCAGCTAGCTTTTCCATCATGGTTTGCAGTTGCTGACAATAGACATCTGCCGTAATCGTCTGGCCAGATTTAAGAAAGCTGTAGTGAACGACACCAGCACTAGTCCACCAAACGCTCATAAGTAACTTTTTTGGAGTCAATTTTCGCTTGGGGCATGGTTTGGCTGGTTCGGCAGGGTTCAGCCATTGCGATGAGCGCTTCCGATTATCGTACAGGATCCACTTTTCATCACAGGTAATGATTCGATTTAAAATCCCTTCATTATTGTGCCGGTTGAGTAATGCAACGCAGCAGTCAACGCGCGTTTGTTGATTTGCTTCACTCAATTCGTGAGGTACCCACCTTTCAAGCTTTTTCACCTTACCAATTTGCTTCAAGTGGATTAAAACAGTTTTATCACTAACACCGCAGCCTGCAGCTAACTCAGATGTGGTTTGCGATGGATCCGCTTCCACAATAGCCTTCAATTCTTCATTATCAACTTTGGTCTCCGGCCGTCCACGGGGCTTGTTCTGCAGGTCGAAATTTCCAGAACGAAAACGTTGGAACCAAAAACGCACTGTGTTTTCTTTTGCGGCACCGTCGCCATACACATCATTAATCCTTCGAGCCGTTTCTGCAGCACTGGTGCCACGGTGGAACTCGTACTCGTAAATAACGCGATATTTCAAGTTTTTTATTTTGTAAACTGAGTGACGCAAAGAAAAAACAATTGAGGAAAAAACAAATGAATTATAATTTTCAAAACACAAATACATGAGTAAATAGCTGTATAAATTTGGATTTGGAATTCCTAACCAAAGAGAAGATATTTGAGATCAAATTTGCCAGTACGGCAAAACGTCAATTTCATATGTAAGGACGTAATATTAGCCCACACAACATTATGTGTGGAACTAAATAATTAAGATGAATAGATAAATAAATAAATAGATAAATACATTTTTTTACAATAAAGCTCGTGACGGTTTTTACAATGGTATTTCTCTTCTACATGAGTAATATAACTCGTGAGTAGGAGAGGAGTATCATTCTATTTTAAATATATTAAATAGTAAGTAGTACATACTATGTACCTATATACAAGAAGAAAGAAGAAAAATAACTAATATGCGATAATCATTATGCAATTATGTGAGACAACAGTAAAATATACTAATAATAAGCAAAAAAAAAATGAATATTGTAAATCAATCAATATATTATATTATAAATGTCTCTGTGGGACATCTATAATATATTGATTGATAAATGATGACAAAAATCCAATACCGTTCACAAAAATTAGGACAAACATTCAGAGCACCATTAACTTTGTTTCCCGCAGTCACTCTCCTTTCGATATCGTTCTCAGCCTTGCCGTCTCTACTAAAATAACTCGTGCATTCGTTTTTTCACAATTACATCAAACTTAGTCACTCTTAGATAGATAAATTGAAGTACCTAAATAATGAATTATGTAAAATAAATTTAATATCTTTAAACAAAGAGTTATTTTATTTAAAGATATCCTGTCTCACCGCCATTTGTTTGGTTCGTGTGAAAATTTAAATTAAATATATTAATGGCGTTTAAATAGAAGATCTTGTGTATTTTTTTAAATTCACTTTTGAACTATTTTGGGTTTCGAATATTTTTTAATTGGTAGGAAGTTTATTAAAATATTAAATTCCTACAAGAAAATAGTCGTTTTAAAATTTGAATGTGTAAAAATTTAAGAATGGCCTGTTAATCTAGAATTTTCTGTTCCTAATTTTTTGTTTTCTCTAAATATCTGAATTTTTTGTTATTATTAAATTTTAATTTGAAATCTTGTTATTTTTATTTATTATTAAATTAAATTATATAAAATAGATTTAAAAGTCCTTTTTTAAACAAGCTACAATAAAACACATGAGGATATTCAAAACCATTTTAAAGAATAGAATGAAATGAAATATACTTAGAAAACCCGGCAGAAAAATATTCTTCAAACACAGTTTTAAATTAATCAAATTTCCAAACACAAATCTTAAACATGAAATAATTTTTTGTCGAGAATTTGGCTGTTGGCAAGTGGACCCAAACTCAAATGTTTATTGTATCGAATGCCAAAAGTTTTAAAATTTTGCGTAGTTTGTCTTTCGGACCCTGCGCAAAATGTATTGGGTTATTTGTAAAACATTAATAACCTCGTAGAACTATATTCCTGCCTTGATTATGAGTCGAAAATGTTCAAGTACCCATGACCAATAGTATCAATAGCGACATCAAAGTTTGCATTTTTTTCAATATTAATGACTTATTTTTTGCAAAACGTTGGACTATCATTACAGTGACTTATATCGAATATGAAGAATTCATTCCCTTTAATACAAGTCAATTAAAATAATATAAACCTTCGAATTCCAATTGGAAAACATTCCAACTGGAATTTCTGCACGGTTTTTATCATTTTGTATTGAAAGGAATTCATTTTTTGTAATTGATATAAGTTACTGTAATGATAGTTCAACGTTTTGTAAAAAATAAGTCAGAATTTTTTTTTTTTAAATGCCAAATTTGATATTGCATAACTCCATAAATATTGATATGAGGTCATAGCAACATTTTCGACTCATAATCAAGGCAGGAATATAGTCCTGCGAAGTTATTAGTGTTTTCCAAATAATCTTGCATATAAATGTGTATTATGTATATTGAATGGAATTCGTTTAAAAATTTTGTACCCACGCAAAACATCTCACTCCCTCCCTGTCGTATCACTATTGAATGGTATCCAAATTATGCTTTATCGCACTCTAGGATCCTGAGAAAATATATTTACTGCAACTTTCTTTCATGATGTCTTGCGACCTGGGCAAAATGTTGTTCTTCTTCTTCCTTAGCCTTTTTCCCTCTACTCCTGGATGTAGACCTCTTCCATTTTCTTCCACTCATCTCTGTTTCTCCCCTTTCGCATCCAGGTTCTTCCTACTTGCTGGACTACGTATACATCAGACCACCTTTTGGGAGGTCTTCGGACGCTTTTATTTTTCGTCCAGGGCCTCCACTGTAGGCAACGAACATTTCTCGAACATTGCAGGGCAAAATAATAATAATAATAATTGGATAATTTGTATAGCGCCGTTTTCGCGAAATACTCACCTCAAGGGCGCTTTACACAGAGAAATTGTTATCTTACAAGACAACTTACTGCTAGAAAAGAAAAAACTTATTTACTATTACTTATTCACTAGGTGGCATACAAGAAGTGGAATTAAAATTGAGTACTATAATAGTTTGTGAGTCCCTGAAAGAATTATGTGTTTTCGCGGAGTGCACAATATGAGTGGAAAACATTAGCTAGCGTTGTTGTGGTCAGATTCTATAGGTTTTTATAGGATTGTCTAAATAAATGCGTCTTAAGTTGTTTTTTGAACAGTGGTAAGCTGTCAGTTTGTCTCAGTTTATTAGGTAGTTTGTTCCATAACTTTGGTCCAGCCACCGCGAAAGCACGATCACCGAAATTAGTTTTGTGGACGCGATTTACTTCAGCTAACCTATTTGTATTAGATGTTGATGCTGAGCGAAGTGTTAGTTGTCTATTATTTGCGGAGAATGGAATGCAGAAGTCGGTTATGTATTGAGGGGCCATGTTGTGAATAGCCTTAAATATTGTAAGGCAAAGCTTATATTCAATCCTCTCTGGACATCTTGTGTGTAATATATTGATTCTGTAACAAGTCATTCCCCTAATTGTCGGAAAATGTAATTTCCTTTTATAGTACCCATCTACATGAAGAATATCGGTCAGGGTCATTAACGACCTGTTGATAATTTGTATACAAAAAAATAAAATAAACAGCTTCGGCGAATACCTATGAGCTCTTCTCGCAAGTATTTACATATGAATTACTAAGGAATTTAAAGGGGAATGTTAGTAAAATGATTTGTCCTTATAAGTTTAATATTTATATGAATTACAATGTTCTCTTGTACGTAATACATGAATGGATAAGCGTGGAATAAAATGCGTAATATTAAATTAATTTTCGCGCTGAGGAATACATCCGTAGATTTAAGTGAACCGCTCTGCTCAGATCTCCCTGATGCTGTACGAAAATTCACGTGGCGCCTTGTGGGACTTCCACACCGGCTGGAAACGCGTCTGCAGCCAGAGCGCATGCGTCGCCAAGTTGCGAATTCTCCACCAATGTTGACAGTCACCAAAGGCAAACAATTATATTTAAATTATTGATTTTTATGTCTAAACAACTACCACAAATTGCTAAAACGAATCTCCGAATTTTAAAATAAATTTTATCCGCTCGTTCTTTAAAAACTTTTTTTTGAAAAATCTTTTCATGTTGAAAAATATGAAACAAACATTTTGACGTCTTATTTTATGACAGTTAATTGAATATTTAAAAGCTTCATATCTAATTATGGAAATGGCCGTTGTTTGCTGATAATACTCGCGTTGACCTAGAAATTCCAGACAGAATATGCCGTGTGAAAATCATGATGGCGGAGTGTCTTCATATTCCATTCCAGAGTTTTTCCTGCTTCAGACGATGATAATGAATTATTAATTTATATAATTAAACTAGTTAACTTAGTTTACACCGCTAAAATTTTAGTGGTGTAAACTAAGTTAACTAGTTTAATTATATTCTTAATGAATAACCACAAAGTAATAGCAAAATACAACAGTATAATTATTAATTTATCTATTTAAAAAAGTATTAACTTATTTTTTATCACATAAGAATTAATGATAAATAATTGACATGACACGACATGACTAGACACATCCGGTTTCTTTCCCATCCACAAGCACAAGTCGGCATATTTTTCATTGTAAAAACCCATAGGTATGCGCGTTAGTAAGTGAAGAAATAAATAATAAAATCTAGTCTTCCACTTTTACACTATACAAAATGAAACAAAATAACAAATACTTTATGTATTAGTATATTTTAAGCAAAAATAATATTATTAAAATAGTATTATGCTAAAAAAAATAACCATATTAAGTAGATCGTCAATCATGGAAGCACAATAAATTCCTTTTCCTTTGCTGCCAGTGAAGGAATTGAAAAGGGGAAACCGCAAAAATTCAAAAATTCCTCTGTACATCTAAACAAATGTTTGTTCTTATACTATATTCTTATACTTATACCTAATGCATAAAATTTTGATTTTATAATATCTACATGGAATTTTTACTGATAATTAAAAACGTATACCTATTTGGCCAAAAATTTATTCTCACACTATTGTAAGTACATAGATTAAGGCCGGCGCCACACTAGATGTATCTTCCATCGCGTCTTTGAAGTCACGGAACGCCGCTACATTTCTTTCCATACATATATGCGCTTATCGAACACACTAAGCGGATCATCGGTCGATGCGCCGGCGCAACGCTCGCTTCGGCGTCTGTTCGGTTCTCCGCTCGCGAAACGTAAAATTTGTGACGTCGCATCTCATGTTTTAAAATGGAACGCGCCATATTCGACGGATTATCCGCAGGTGTGCTTGTTTTCCGCGCGGTCCGCCGTGGAATATTGTATCCGACTGCTAAATTCGATTACGGATTTGACGCGACGTCAAAGACGCGACGGATACGCCAAGTGTGGCGCAGGCCTAAATGCGTTAAAAACGGTCAGCGTACTTCTGTTTCCTATTTAAAAAAAAATAGAATATTAATATGGCACAAGTTTTCTCATTACTCTCATGAAGACTTCGCGGGTCGTGTGATAATATTTCGTTAACCTCGAAAGCTTTAATTTCTGTATTACCATCCTTAATTTTCAACGTGCACCATAACTTTAATAATAATTTTTATGGTATTTTTAATTTTCTAACTGTAGAAGTGTATTCTATAATGTGTAAGATTATCGACCTTTTGATTATATATCGACATACTCGCTTCGTTTTCCTGAGAGAGTACAAACTGTGTTGGTTGATGTACCTACAAAGTAACTCATAACATGGCGCCTCCGTATCTTTAGGAGCTCTGTAAATGGAAGACGTCAAACTCTCAGGTCAGCGTCTACTTCAGTGGTAGGAAGGGTTGTGGAACTGGCAAATCAGTTCCAGAAAACTAGATTCAGCGAACGGGCATTTGTAGTGGCGGGCCCCAAAGCGGGGAACTCTTTGCTCTCCCTAATAAGAAACACGGATTCACAGACTTTGTTAAAAAAAAATACTTAAAACGCACCTGTTTACAAAATCTTTCGCAGAATATTTTTAATACGCGTTGTTTTTTTTACCATTTTATGTTAAGAGCTGTTTTTCTTTCTCTTTTCTTTTTCATTTTATTATTTTTTTTTTTTTATTTTTTTTATTTTTTTTTTATTTTTTTTTATTTTTTTTTTTTTAAAATAGAGATGTGAACACGGAATACGTGTCACATCAATATTCTTACTATTTTCAAACTAAGCTAAGCGCTTGTGCTATGAAAATAGGACTAACTTGCTAGTCGGGAGTGAGGTTCGAACCCGCAACCTTTGGATCACGAGGCCAGTGTCCTAACCACAAGACCAACAAGCTACTCTAATAATTTTGCATTTTGTAATTCTATGCTTTTAGTATTTAAGAGTTTTTTGTGTGTAAAGCGCCCTTCACAGAAATAGCGCTATATAAATAATCCAATATAATAATAATAATTATTATTATTATTATATAGACGAACTATTTTTTATATCGGAAAGTAGGTATGGATGTTTTTTTTGAGTGTTTATACGTACCGTATACTATAGTAGGGCTGGCTTAAGTGATCACTTTACACAATGTAATGTTCACCAATTCATACGTGAGTTATATTTTACTACCGACATCTGTGGCTGAAATTTGTCATCCCCATAAACTGGTATAGATGTCGCCTTTGGTAGTGAGATATCAATTTTTTGTTTGATTTACAATTTTTGAAGCAATACTTTTTTATATGTATATGACATTCATTTTTATTTTATTTTATTTGGGAAACATACATTACAATTTTAATTTTTTTTATATAATATCAAAAAAATATTTGTGAATATGACCAGTAAAGTTTCTTCGAAGCTGGTAATAAAAAATAAAAAAACTAAATAAAAAACAATGATAAAGAATATGTGATAAATAATAAATATTTTAAAGATTTAAATTATGATAATGCATAAAATGGGAGGGGCGGGTGAGGGAATGGTATTCAATTAAAGAAGTATCAAATCAATAGTCATAAATGAGATTACGCAGTTTCATTTTAAATAAACGCAAATTGTCAGTAAAAATGTCTAGATTATTTGTAGAATTTAGCATATTGTATTTTGAGGTGCAACGAATTACAAAGCAGTTTTTGAAGTAGTTAGTCCTACCAAAGTTTGCGTGAAATAAATTATTTGAACGCGTTGAGTATGTAGGACAACTTAAACCTATTTGCTCTAATAAATAGGGCGAGTCAATCAAATTATTCAAGATTTTATAAAGATAACACAGATCTTGTATGCATTTTCGATATGATAGAGGAGGGATTTTATGGTAACACTCGCTTTCTGTGTATGAGTTGAATTCTAAACGGGAACGGAAATTTAAAATATTGAAAAATTTGTGTTGGATATTTTCAAGTCGCTCACTGTATGTAGAATAATGAGTGTTCCAGACTACTGATCCAAACTCCAGTTGACTGCGTACAAATGAAAAATATAAAGAGATTAATGTATACGTTGATTGAAATGGGTTTGACGTTCTGGCAATGAAACCAAGGAGTCGATATGCTTTAGCAATTACCGATTCCATATGTGGGATGAATGTTAATTTAGAATCTAAGATGACACCGAGATCCCTCACCTGAGTGCAGATGTTGAGTTGCTTATTGTTGAGATGATAATTAAAGGATAATTTTTTTCTTTTTTTGGAGAATGAAATGATATGACATTTATCGATATTTAGGAAAAGTTGGTTATTTTTGCAGTACTTTAAGAGTCTATTAATGTCATCTTGAAGCAACAAACAATCAGTGGGAGACTTTATCTCTTTGTAAATTTTTGCATCATCCGCGAACAAAGATAATTCAGCATGCAGAAAACAATGCTTGATGTCATTGAAGTAAATTAAAAATAAAATTGGGCCAAGATGTGATCCTTGGGGTACTCCAGATGGTACTTTTTTAAAGTCAGAGTTAAACCCGCATATTGCTACTGCCTGGCTTCGGTTATTTATATAGGATGTAAACCACCTGTATAAATCACCGTGTATACCCAGGTGTCGCAGTTTCCTCAAAAGTATTTGATGGTTGATTTTATCAAAGGCTTTTGAGAAATCCGTATAGAGTGCATCTACTTGTAATCCTTTATCCATCGCCTTAAATACAATGTCCGTAAATTCTAAGAGATTAGATTCAATTGATCTGTGTGGAAAAAAAACGGTGTTGATTAGGGATAAGAAGATGGTGCACGCATGGGAATAATTGATCACATATAATCTTTTCCATTAATTTGCTGAGGATTGATAATTTTGAAATTGGTCTGTAATTTTCCACATTCTCTCTGTTACCATTTTTAAATATTGGGGTTATATATGCCTTTTTCCAAATTTATGGAAAATGACCATCCCGTAATGATTTACAAAATATAATCGAGATTGGTTTCGCTAGTTCTTTGGCGCATCGATTCAGGAAGATGATCATCCGAATTATTAAAATTTTCACTAGAATACGCCTGAAAATTATTTCAATTTTTAACTCTTTTTTAGACCAGTTTTTGCATATTCAGAAGTATATAATTACATTTCGATTAGTATCGTGATCGTGACAAAAACTCGCCAGACGTATCGGAAAGTCGAACAAGCGGCAACACCGCGCAGTTTTCCCGCTCTCTCCGCCCCCAGTTTTCCCGCCCCGACTCTCGCTGGACGCGCAATCTCACGCGCGAGATCACCGCGGCGGGGAGCGGCCAGCGCAGCCGGAGCCGGCGCCGCAGTCCGCGCTCGGGGTCGAGCCTTCCTGACGTGCCCGCGCCGTGAATTGGTTAACGCGATAACAGCCGGCGGCAGCGGCAGGTCGCCGCTTTGTTGCGCGCCGAGCGGGGGGACCCGACAGTGCGCCCGCGGTGACGATGTTTGTTTACGTCGGCAAGGACATTTGCGGGACTCCTCGCGCGGGGACTTCTCCCCCCTGATCGCTCCCGGGACGCGGCCGGGAGGGACGCGGGCCCCCTGGATAACGATATACAATACCTTTCAGGTTAGCCCCTTTTCGTTGCATTTTTACGTCGAAATACATCGATGTCAGTTGCCCGTATATTTCAGCGTGCGCGTTAATAACAATATTTTAATGTAATATTGTAAAATAAATAATTTTACAAAACCATTCGCGAAATATAATATTTCCCAACAAAAAATAGGAATTTGCGACGTGCAATTAGTACTTTGAAATTAGCTGTATTGTAACTAGAATTTAATAAATAAATCGAAATATCTCGTAATATTACATCACAAAAATAGTCACGCTGTTCGTATTTTAACATATATCCTTTCGCAAATAAATATACAATTTCGCTTTTTTTCGAAATATTTACTGACATACACCTTATTTCAATATACTGACTGCACGCGCCTGAACTCTCTGACTCCAATGAGTTATATGATCAGCTCGTAAGATTAATAATTAATAAGTATAAATTTATAAATTAATATCAGCTTTCTTGAAAATTATTTGGTGACTCGCGTATCGTAACATTCCTTGAATTGGAAAATCTTACATTCAGGCATGTCATTGAATGACGCACGTGTCCGTAATAGGGCGTCTCGGCTACAAACAAAGGGAGGTTATTTGGCATATTTTAATAAAAATAAATAAAATTTTACACAGATAAGTTGACTGTTTGGAGATTATTTTACAGTAATTACTTACATAGCTTTATTATAATATTTAAACAAAATTTCACTACCAGTAAAAATACTATACAAAACATTATAAAATTTTCATCACTATTATTTAAAATAAAGCTTTTATGATAAAATGGTTGTAACAAACGAACTATCGCTGTTTCTAAATGTTTATTAATATATATAGTAAACTAGCTGTTCGTACGCGACGTTGCACGGGTTAAGGATTAAGTTAAAAATAAGTTTGTGAGGGAAAACAAAGGTTCCATTGTTTTGAAATGCCTCTAATAAAAAAAAATGTTTACATTTAATCAACGCTGAAATGGATGGGATGTCCGGGAGGGAAATGTGATCTTTGTTACCCGCCGGGTTCTAAAGAATAAGTATGCAAAATTTGGATCAGATCGGTCAAACGGTTCTATAAAAAATAAATTAATTTGAATAGAAAACATCGTTGGGGAGGGGGTGGGATGAAGGCAAAGGGAAAAGTTATCAGCCGGGTTTTAAAAAATAAGAATGCAAAATTTGGGTCAGATTATTGAATTATATGAATCGAAAATTTTCAAGCAACCAAGACCTAATATCAATAGTTATGAAGATATGCAATATAAAAGTTTGCATTTTTTAATAAATATTTCTCACTTATTTTTTACAAAAAGTTTACTATAATGATAGTTTAACTTTTTACTGTAATGAAAATTCATTCACTCATTGGAGCGAACGAATTGAATTGAGCATTTGTCTAGCTCCTTGTGATGCGCTTTGTACTCGATGTTGCTTCTGCGATGAAGCAACATCGAGTACAAAGCGCATCACAAGGAGCCAGACAAACGCCATTAAGGCCAACAACTTCCGAGAACACCCAATATTTAATACGAAATTCCCAAAAACCATGAAGGCCAATAATGACCAAAGTACCCACATTTAGATTTTGACTTGCCAGACCTCACACGCTTCCGATACGAACGGACGTGCTCGCACTGCCCCTCGTGACGGAAATTTATTAACAAGACACCCTGAAGATGCCCGTTGTGATTCAGGCGAAACGTTGGTTGACGAATGGTCCTTCTGAGGACCAGATTTTGACGCGGGTTATCCCCAAAGAAATTAATACTAACATATGTTGTATTGTATATACCTATCTATATTCGTATAAGTTCTCATAGTTTCTAATTTATCATTCTCGTGACTTTTCAATATTTTTTTTAAATTTTGAATTTGTATTTAGAATCTTCAGTGTTTTTAGTTTAGTGGAATTTACCGCCTCTATTCATTCATTTAAAAATATTTTTCTTATCCTTGAGAGCAATGCTTGTTTATAATAATGTAATTGAGAACGTAGTAAAATATAGTTGTCAATTCACTGAAATGTGAATGCGGTCAATAAATTAATTAATTTGTACTATCGTTCGTAATATAATTTCTGTATCCACGCATTGATAAAAAATATTACTGATACCGTTTATGGAATCGTTTTTTTTCTAATTATCAAGAATCGATATATCCATAAATATATCAGGGAGCTATCTCCCCAATCCTCCTCCATTCTTCTTTTGCTGGATGCAGAGCTGTTTGGAGGGACGACGTTGTTTTCTTTGATTTTCCATTTTGCTGCGGATTGCTTCTAACCTCGCTCTTGCCATCCATGCCGAGGATCACCATTTTTTTCCGAGCTATCTTCACCTCATCGCCTTTTTTCTCCAAAGCATTTCAGTATTAAGATCAATCCGTCTATGGTATTCAGCTCCCGAAGAATAGAGAAGTTATTACGTCTACCACGGAATACGCATCATGCCACGACCTATTTTTCGAGCGCATCATTTCCCAGCATTTTCTTTATTTATATCTTAGTGTCAATATATATGTATATGCATCTTTGAAAATCAGAAGGGAGTTTACCAGAAACTTCTTTGTCGATAAGGTTATTGAGCGATCCTATAATGTTCTGTTTAATTAGACAAGGGGATCTTTTCGATGTCGATTTTCCATCAGAGTTCAGTTTTGCATTTTCAGGATTAATAATTCCTCGATATTTATTTCGATATCATGTACATAGAAGGCTAATCCAATGCGGCTTATTGAAAGAGTCTTATTTATCATTAGCCGTACACCCGGGAAAAATCAAGGGAAAAAAAAATCAAAGAAAAAACGGCCTGCCTTGCATGACCGCGCAACATAAAAATGCCGCGTTGAGTGGTATTTCAGGTTTTATTCCAGTTAGTTACGGACGTCACGGACAGACAACGCAATTATTATATTTAGATTTGTTTTTGTTGATATCGAAACCCACTTTTTCTTTCGAATTGTACTCGGTGAATAAGCTTAGCCATTTCTATTTGAGTTGCAGCTAACAAGGTTGTATCATTCGCATACCCAAGGTCTGACAGGTTTTTTCCTCCAATTGCTATACCTCCACAATGCTCGTTTCCGTGTATCTCGAAGAGGTCTGGAGACGGTATATTGGAATACTTTTACTATAATCGAGTTGTGTACATACAGGGAACATAATATATGTGAACTGCTTATCCAACAGGACCTGCCAGAGGTACTTGCGCAGTTGAATGTTCAGATGAGATTGAAGAATCAGATGAGCTCTCAGCATATTGGTTGACGACTGTTCAGGAATCATTGTTATTAAATTTATTCATTTTTAATTACGGTTATTTTTTAGCGTTATGTTTCATCAAGCTATAACTCTTTGTGTCTATGTAAAAAGACCAATAGATTTTTAATGGTGGTTATCGCTAAGTCTCCTAGAGAAAAATTTAAATCCATTATTAATTATTTTTTAAATTACTAAGCTACTTGCAAACATATGTTAATAAAAACTACATTAATTATAAATCAACAACATCAAATTATACGCCACGATTTGCTTTTTCATTGCATCACCACATAACTTAAAACCAGTTTTATACATTTGCTCATCCATATAATCGCATCTCTGCTGCTTACGTAGGAACTAATTTTATTTAAGTTATTAAGATACTAATACCGGAGCATTCTATAGAGTAACTTATCAATATTTAGAACACATTTATATCACGGTATAGTATAGACAACGGTTGGTCTAACGACGTCATAATAAATATGGAGGTTTAGGGTACTTTGGGATGCTTAACAAATATTGATTTGGGAGGCATTGATTCGCAAGGCCCACATGATGTGATTTTGTTGAATGATTCGGTTATTCAAAATATAAATTTTCTCCGTTTATTATCTTTTTCATACAAAGACATTAATAAAAATAAATAAACAAACACATCACTGAGTGTGTTGCAAGTGTGTTGTATATATAGGATATTAAGTCACCGTTAATTTTTTGTTGAAATATGTCATTTACGTAAATAAGAAATAGTAAAGGTCCGAGGACCGTACCTTGGGGGATTCCAAATTCGCTTGTTAACGGTTTACTTAGAGGTTCATTTAATTTGACAATTTTGGGTCTGTGTAGGGCTATGTGATCAATCCCATTTTCTTTTAGTTTTAGTACGAGTTTTTCGTGGGAGATACTATCGAATGCTTCCTTCAGATCAGAGAAGATTCCTATGCATTTGTCTGATTTGTCCAGTTTGGAAAGTTTTCAAAGTTCCCAAATTCATATTTATATTTTTCAGTTTGTATGTTTTTTAATTGTTCATTTTAATAGATTTTTCATAACCTTAATTATTAACTAATTTATAACGTATCTTAAATTTTTTTTTTCATCTCTATTTATCTTATTTTTTTTATATAAGAGATATTTTTTAACGGTTAAATAACATTTAATACAACAAAATACATATTTTTCTTTGAAAATATCGAGTTAATAGACAAAATATATTTATATTTCTATAATATATAATACATGCAATCAAATAACGAGCTAGGCCCATGTCCAATATTCAATCAAGGTAGCCTTTGTGAACATTTTTATTTGTAAAAATTTACTTTTTTTGTATTAGTGTACATATTTTATTGTTTAATAAATAACTTATATCTAAAAAAGTTTTTACTATATTACATTACTATTACATTACATTAATTATATACAACTTATGATATCGTGTATACCATTAACTTCTGATCTTATTTGCAAACCATTAAAATACGTCGACATTAATGACGTGTTTTTATTTTCATGTATTTGAAACATCTCCAATACACTACGATTCTATTTTAAGTTTATGCTATGTTCAGCTATTTTAAAAACGATGGTTGAGCGATTAGCTTAGAAAACGTCGAGTAGGCAAGTAATAAATATGGTGTTGTGTAATGTGTTTTCATAAACGTAACAGAGACAAGATCGAGATTGATAAAATAAACTCGAATAAGATTGTTGCATGAAACATCTTGCACGCATTGCAAAAATCAAAAAGATTAAAGTGTAAAATAAATTTTCTCTTGTTCTCAGTATAATTCTGCGTAGGGGAATTTAAAAGAAAACCGATACATTAGACTAGAGTGTAAATTTTCTTCTAAACTTACCAAGCAGCTGGCCGTGTGATCTTTTTATTCTGAACTAACATTTTTCGTTTCAAATAGAAATCAAATAAGTCTTTCTATTGACAGAAATTTGAAAATTGAATACCTACGAGCGAGTTTTAAGCCGGTGCCACACTGCGCGTATCTTCCGCTGCGTCTTTTTCTTCGCGTCAAATTGCCAAAGCAAATGGATCGACCGATCATCCGCGTATTGTATGTGTTTGATAAGCGCATATTGTATGAAAAGAGATGTAGCGGCGTTCCGTAACCGAAGAGACGCGGCGGAATATGCGCGTAGTGTGGCACCGGCCTTGAAATTGAGTTTTTTTCTCCAATTTCAATATATACCCTTTTTGTGGTCTAGTCATGTAGTCATTTGAGGTGTTGGACGGTGTGTTCGATATGATTGCTTTTTTCAGCAGTTTACTTGGTAAATTCTTTTTCTCCAGTTGATTGCCTCGTTGCTGAGGATTGTACCCCTCGAATTTTGGTCTCACTGCGACTCAGACCCGGGTCGGGTTAGCAGTGGATGCGTTGCGTACCAAGCAGAAGGTTTTATCTGTCGCTCCGTAAATGAAGATTGTGGTCTTTCCCGTAACGCTTTGTTTCTTGCATCCAAGAAAATAATTTACACTGCTACAAATGTTAAAATATGGCCGCATTAGCTGCTAGCATAAAAGTAGCAAAATGTATTTTCGTAGATAAACATAAATAATTATGTATTTAAATACTGAGTTTTGCTTTGATAATTTTGTTATCAACTTTTAACATCCGCGATCGAACTAAACATACAACTTTGAGTAAGAGCATGTGTAATTTATGACTGTAAAAGCGAATAAAATATATTAGAAAATTTATTTTGTCCTATTATTCATAAAAAAAACAACATTAACACAATTATTGTCAAGAAAATATTTTTTTAGTATTGATTCAAACCATGAGTAATTGAAAATGTGCACGGCTTGCATTGTCAAATAAATGTGTAATTATTACTTAAAAAATATTTTTTATTTGTTTAATACTTTTATACACAATATTTGAAAATATTGTTAGCAACAAATAAAAACGTTAAAATTTAAATATCACACATTTAAAATGATGAACGAATACGTGATATGAAAATAATGTAGAAATAGCGATTGCTTTGTTTCACAACACACTTCATTAAACTTAATATGTTTTTATTGCGTTAGATGTATTTGGCACCAATATATTTATTTAAAAACTGTGTATATAATAAATTCAAAAATAAAAAAAGTGTGCAGTATTATTAAAAACGTAATTAAGCGAGTAAGTTTTGCGCAATAAATTTGCAAATAATCCGTTATAACGAAGCCAAAACAAAATCGCGATCCACCTGTTTGTGTCTTATTTGTTGTTACTCAATAATCTCATTAATAGTCAGGTAAACTTTTTGCTAGCTATATCATAGCACCGTATAATAAAACTTTACCTGATTTTAATCTGGCAATACTTTTTCGGCAACTAAGTTTGTGTACTTTTCTGAATACAATTCTGAAGAGTTGTGTTCTATTGCCTGTTTTATTCAGAGGTGAGCTGGGCCGCGGCGGTCGAGATTTAAAAAGACCATCCCACGACGATCCCTTCCGCTTTGATATGGCCTTGTGTTAGTTTCGCCTGCAGGGCACTTCCGTTAATGAATGTTGCAAATGGTTTACGTTTGCTATGCTTCGAATAGTATCAGGGATTAGCAAATAAACTAAATAGGTGTCACGAGAGCTTGGTGAGTATTAGCGGTATCAAAATTGGCTTACGTTACTTTCCAAATTTAATAGTCCACAAATGAAAACATAAAGAAAATTTAAATTTTTACTTTTATTTAAGCATTATATTCGCTCAACCTCTCTGCAGTAGGAGGTACCTACTGGGACTCAGACACGGCTCGAGTTAGCGGCAAGTGTGGTAGGCGAAACGTACCAAATAGCAGTTTTTGGTGACTCTGGTGATTAAGGTTGTCGTCATTTCCATAACGCTACGTTCGTTGCAATCAAGAAGGAAGTTTTTACTGCTATCAAATTTTTATATGCGTGGTGAAGAGTTAGCACCACGCATAGTTCTAGAAATCAAAATATTGTATCTAATATTCTACGTAGAGATCGCCACCTGCCTTCTTGTGCTGGCTTCTTTCAGACCATAGGACTTCAATATTTATTCGGATTAACCCGATCATGTCAGATGTTTTGCGAAAGACACTCTATTCGTCTCTTTACTATTTTTTTACATTTATCATGTACATAAACGTTAGGTCCTTTTGACATACTACGATTTCAATTTCACTTATAATACGTTCGAACTTAACTGTTTCGAAAAAGATTAACGCGCACAACCCTGGGATGCGCAATTTCTACTGAAGCGCATTTGCATCGGTGCAAGAACTCGATTGTGCCACTAATATTGCCTCGGATGTTAGCGCTCTATTATCAATGACTAGATTCAGCAAACAGAATATTGCTCCATTCTCTGCTATTAGATATAGGGTATTAGGCGGTAATACTGATTATCTGCACCACGATGTACTTACAGACACACACACATATATATATACATATATATTAGTATTAATTTCTTCGGGGATAACCCGCGTCAAAATCTGGTCCTCAGATGGACCATTCGTCAACCGACGTTTCGCCTGAATCACAACAGGCATCTTCAGGGTGTCTTGTTAATAAATTTCCGTCACGAGAGGCAGAAATTAATACTAACATCCGTGAAAACCTTTACTACACATATTCTATATATATAGGGTTATTTGTAAAACATTAATAACCTCGCATGACTATATTCCTGCCTTGATTATGAGTCGAAAATGTTCAAGCTATTATGACCTAATATCAATAGTTATGGAGATATGCGACATCAAAGTTTGCAGTTTTTTCCCAATATTTCCGACTTATTTTTTGTAACTCATATCGATTACGAAAAATTCATTCGTTTCTATAAAAGTTGAATAAAATGATAAAACCCTGAAAAAATAAGGTTTTTATTTTTTTATTTGACTTGTGTTAAAGGGAATAAATTTTTCATATTCAATATAAGTTACTGTAATGATAGTCCAACGTTGGATAAATGTTTAAATATTAATATCAGATTTTATTAACAATACGACATCATCATATTTTTATTATTTAAAGCAATAACCAGTGACTATCCATTTTAATATTTCACATAAATAACTTTGTTAAAACCAACCGGTTTTTCTTCATCGTGCAATATCAAAACCAAACCAAAAATGCTATTTTTGTTTCAATTTGTTGAATGTAAAAATATATATGAATGTATAGACATGCTACGCATATAAAGCTCCTAATAGATGTCATTGAAAAAATCGGTACCTACCAAATATCATGCAATGTATGAAAACATGACTCATTATTAGAAAGTGTCGTTTTTTCTGGAAAGTGGAATTCAGTTGGTAATTCATGATACTTTGATTATTTTTATACAAGTCACATTCAGATAAATAACGTACTACTTCCATAACTCTTATGATATTTGGTACTTATTAATATTTTTCACTGTATTAGGAATATGAACAATTGAAAAAAACTTCTGTTAATGAATTTTAAAGAAAAATAATAATTACATGTAGGTAAATGTTTAGTTTTAGCTTTTTATTCAGCCCTAATGAAAGAATACTCTTAGTTGTGAAACGGATTGCTTTACATAATATTTTTGTGGTTGTACACTAAGTTATTTATTTCATCGTTATAAAATGATCAAATAACTGACGCACCGTTTACATTCATAACCGTTTACACTTCCGTAACTAAAATAATTATATGTTTGATTAAATTCTTTTTTAAAATAAAAGAGATCGAAAATTATTCTTTTTGCATACATAACATTAATTTATATATTAAACACCGACCGGTTTCGGTATAGCAATGACTAGCCGATAATGAGGCCCGGGCGCCAGAGCGTGACACGTCAATCAGCGCGCGGCTCATGTTACAAGCCAGGGTCGTTATTAACTATTATTATGTCCCGTGATTATTCAACGGTTTACGGCTAGTTAAGCAATAGGATTATCTTACGTTACGAAGTTATTTATATTTTAATTAAAATAGTTAACCACAACGATAGTGCTTTAAATATTATAACTATATTTTTACCTCCAAAGGTAGAACAGCAACTGAAAATTTACTTACTGTAATTGCATAATAATGTCTTCAAATAAAAATATATACCTATATAAATTAATTAATTAATTAAGGAAAATAAAAAATAATCTTAAACAAAACTTTAACCCTTTTTACATTAAACAATTATTCTACACATATTTACACTTGGACTTATGACTAACTCAACTTTCACTAACATTCCACTTGATACTCTGTAGATACATAATAACTACCTTATGAAAATAAATACTACTGACGAACTCGAAAAAATATTATAATTGTGTTCTATAACGCCACTCTGGGACAGGCGTAGCCTAGTAGAGTGGCATAATCCACAAATTAAACAAAACAAAAAAAAATGTGTAATTTATCTTATGTTTTATTGTTAAATTAGTATTAAGTATCTTTATTTGTAAACAAGGATTTTTTTTAAAATAAATAAAAAAAAATAAAAAAATTTGTGATTAAGTAGAAAATTATATTGTATAACTGCTTATTCTCAACGTATTAGACAATATAGGTTCACTCATGAGTTCACACATTATTTAACGAAAGTATATACCACTCTTATATAACAAATAAAAAAGGCAGGTTCAGAATTGGTATGTTAATGCGTGGGTACCCAGTTCCGCACGAATTTCTAATATGACCTAAAAAGAAGAAACTACATAGGCAGAAGTAGTGTTATTTTATTTATTTTGTTCGTGAATACAATAAACTTGGGTACTTCTGTATGCATCGACGATATTTTGAGTTTTTTACAAAAATAATACAAGTGACATACTATTTTTAAAATTTTATTATTTCATCTCTTACTGTGGTAAACTATAACTCTATATTGATACTGATAAAAAAATGTATTATACTGCGCGAATCTTTTGGGGTCTTATCTATAGTGGCCCCCTATGCACCGGATTGAATTAGTGAAGCCACTGCGAAAGCACATAATTATGTTGTGTTAACATTACTACATATTTGTTCCATTCAAAAATACATACAATTAGATTAATAGTACGTCAATTGGTAAATAACGTAAATTACTAAAGTGTACTTTAGATAACTCTGAAAGTCAGTCATCAGACACAGAGAATGAATCGTCCGTTCTGTGCTCTAGACGAACATTGTCTGATTTTATTATTTTGTACGAGTTGGCACATAAATGACTTTTAACTGCCAGAACTCGTGGGATAGAAGAATTCCATTTAAAAACGAAAAAGTTAAGCGTTATGTCATAGGTGCCAATCCTTTATACATTTATATATATTTAAGATGTATAGAATATGTTTCCTTGTCATACGTACGTCAATTAATATTACGGGACGTTTTCAAGCTCCACATTTTTCATGAGTATGGAATTTCCCTAAATTATTATGGTTCTAATGAACGAAAATGATTTAGGTTTCTTCAACAATTGAATATGAATGTTTTTTGGCTCGTGGAGTAATGTTTTGAACTACGTACCAAAAAGTACATAAGTACATACTTTATCAGCCTACCGCTTTGTTGTGCTATGTACTCGTACGATTGCATTTGATTGATTCTTAACATTTTTACGTTTAACTGTCCTATATATGGTTTCTGACTTTTAACCAATTTTAAATCAATTTCTCTATAAAAGGGGCGTGAAACACTACATTAGCTCCCCAACCCGAAAATTGATAGTAGGAAACTATAAAATCTTCAATCACAACTATTATCATAGTTAAATTATTTCTGTTCATGTAGTTATAAAGAAATTATTTAATTTTTACAATTATGTTATTACCATCTTAATTGCAATTTACAACGAATTGACAGCTGTATGCTATTGGGACGAGATTCTTTAGATTTAGCGTTATTTGTTTACAGTTGGGACAAAGTTCGGAGCGTTCCGATCAGAACTGTCTGTTTATTATTTATAAATCATGATTCACTGTCCTCGGCAAAACATCCAGGTTTAATTAATGAAGGTAATTCGAGAGGTAGAACAAGTTGCCTTATCGTTTTGAAAACCATTAAACTAATATCATTGAAGTTAATCACAATAATGCAAAATTAATGTTCAAATGCTTTTTCTTATATGAACGAATTGAATACTCAATTTTTTTTAAATTTTGTAACATTTAATAACCAAATTAATTAATCAATTAGAAAGACATACAGAAAAATCTAATTCACGAAAAAATATTAGGTTACTACTGGGATAGTAACCTAATATTTTTTCGTGAATTAGATTTTTCTGTATGTCTTTCTAATTGATTAATTAATTTGGTTATTAAATATTTCACAGAACTTTGTTCTGAAAAATTACAACTTCACAAATATGAATGTGTTCTTGAATATATAATATTTTGTAACAGTTGAGATTCTAATGATAATATAATACTAACCAATTTTATTACATACCATCTCACCACACCAAGATATGATATAGGTGGGCGGTGTTTTTTGTTTGAAGATAAAAACAAATTTATTTTAAAAATGTTCTTAGGTTTTCACGGTCACTCAGAATCTTCAGGTTTGTGTTTTCTGGTGTATTATGCCGGCTTGGAAGGCCGGAAAGGTCGTAATAACACGACATAATACCCCAGAAAACACAAACCTGAAAATATATTTTAACTTAGGAACGTTGATCTACAAAAAACTTATAATAATAATATATATACAAAAAATATAATAATTTTTTAATTCTTTTTATTTTCCCTCAAGTTTCCGTGAAAAATCAAACAAAATAACTTCATAATTTATTATTAAAATAACAAACAAAATTATCCAATTTTCAGTAATAATATATATGTTTCTTGTATGCAAAAATGCCGAAAAAACTTGCTAATGTAGCTCCCTCCGTTTATACCTACCTATCTGTTACGCTTCACGGTTGATAATTTTTGGTATGGGGTCACTTTATTTGACACACCTATTTATATAATCATGAATTTTTCCACACCATACAGGCTTTTACTAAAGTGGCCATAATTTTGTTCACACTTTCAGCTTGGATGCTTTTTACACTCTTCCAGTCCAACGATTCCACTGTCGGCGAGCCAGGATCGATATTCAAATTTGACCTCTCTCTCAGCCTTTTCGTGACACCTCGGGGCACAAGGCGCTTTGATCAATGTCAGGAACCCTAGTGACAGAGGGGCCGATTGTCATTCGAAGATTTAACTAGGAGTTTAGATAAATACTTGAAGGGATGCTCATGAACTACGAATGCTCACCACTAACCAGCAGCAACGACGACTTCGAGGGCATCTCTTGGATAGTAACAAACACGACTGGGCGTCTTCCGATATTTGTACAATATTTAAAGTATTACAGCGACACGTTGTGCCCTGGAACAACAAGGAATAGTTTGAAATTTACACAAAACAGATATTTTTGATGCATTGGCGTACTGTTTTGTTGTCTGTTTATTTAAAAAAATCAAATCAATAAGCAAACGGAAAAATCCATCCATCGAAAAAAGATTTGGTTACCACCGGGATACGAACTTAGACCACGCGTTTCCTGGGAACAGCGACACCATATTTACTCTTGTGTAAATGATTAATCTATTATTTCATTTTTGAATAGCCATCAAATTTGTATTGCAATGAGTCCAAAATGTTTGAGTATCATCTAGCCTTTAAAAATCTCGAATATTCTTGATGCAACTAATAAGTATATACACATATATATTTTAATGAATACACAAATTGCGTAACTTCAGAATAAAGTCTATATATCCTCCAGACTCACTCTACGTATACATACTTTAAATTATCTATACCTATAAAACTCAATGTCTGTCTGTCTGTCTGTTCTCTATACAAATCCACACCGTTTGTCCGATTCGATTCAAATTTTGCATACTTATGCTTTAGGACCCGGTGGGTAACATAGGCAACTTTCCCCCTATTCACGTACCCCTTCCCCTCCCCCTGACATATTTTCGATGCAAATATGTACCGTTTGAGCGATCGGACTCAAAATTCGGAAACTTATTCTTTAGGACTCGGCAGTTAACATTGGTGACATTTCCTCCATATTCTTTTACCCTTTCCCGTCCCCCTGATATATTTTCTATGCAAATCTATACCGTTTGAATCGAACCTTTGTTTACCCTCACAAATTTATTTTAAACTTATTCCTTAACCCGTGCAACGCCGGGTATGAACAGCTGGTATAACATAAAATATCCTTGGGCATACTGATTTTAACATGTAATGCTTTTTCTTTGTTAAATTTATAATGGTGTTATCTCTTGCTTCTACTTATTCCTTACTTTAGTTTATTTTACTATTATTATTTGAACTATACATAGTGTTGTGTTTCTTATTTCATAATATATACGAACTCACGAGATTTTTCTCCTGTAGAGAGGTAGCACGTCGCTCTAAAATATAATAATATTCGAGTACCTACATATCTATATTGTAAAAAATACTCAAAAAACACTGTTGTAAAAAAATTAGAAACAAGTGAACAGACATTGAGTTTAAGAGTTTTGAATATTCGT